>JANZLX010000213.1:14223196-14254314 GCA_025531955.1 Erythroxylum orinocense | reverse complement strand
CCATAACATTCTGTAGAAATTTCGGATTGAGGTGTTCTTTGAATGGTTAGAAATAGGACAAGAAGAGCTACAACTTTTATGAAGGCTACAAAGGCCAAATCTTTCATCTGAGGGGTCAAAAACAAAAGCAGACGATATGACGTCATTTTGAGACGAAGATGACGTCATCAGACGATTCAAGGTTGGGAAAATTGCTATAACTTTCCCTACAGATATCGCATTAAGGAGTTCTTTATATGGTTTGAAATTGGAATTTCAAGATCTACAACTCTTATGAAGACCTAAAAGGCCAATTCTTGCATCTGAAGGGTAAAAAACAAAAGCAGACAATGATGACGTCATTTTGAGGCGATGGTGACGTCATCAGATGATTCAAGGTTGGAAAGATTACCATAACTTTCCGTAAAGATATCGGATTAAGGAGCTCTTTATATGGTTTGAAATGGAATTTCAAGAGCTACAACTCTTATGAAGACCTAAAAGGCCAATTCTTGCATCTCAGGGGTCAAAAACAAAAGCAGACGATGATGACGTCATTTTGAGACGATGATGACGTCATTAGATGATTCAAGGTTGGGAAAATTGCCATAACTTTCCTTATAGATATCAGATTAAGGAGTTCTTTATATGGTTTGAAAGGAAATTTCAAGAACTACAACTCTTATGAAGACCTCAAAGGCCAATTCCAATGTTTGAAGGGTAGAAAATGGATCCGAAGGTGACGATGAACAGTAACTGAGACGCAAAAAGTCAAATTGAGACGGAAGCAAAAGTAGACGGTTAAACTGAGACGCAAAAAGTCAAACTAAGACGGAAGCAAAAGCAGACGGTCAAACTGAGATGCAAAAAGTCAAACTGAGATGGAAGCAAAAGCGGACGGTTAAACTGAGACGCAAAAAGTCCAACTGAGACGGAGTCTAAGGCTGAAGCGATCAAAAGGGCATAACTTTCAGCTTAGATATCCAAAATTTTCATGCCATATACCGTTGGAAAGATAAAAAAAAGATATACAACTTTCCAGAAGGCAACTTTGCCCAAATCTATTTATAACAATCCCAATTTTGCCCCTAAAGTCCGAAGATGAATTTTCCATTCAACATACTATACCAATTTCTAACTGAATGAGTGCTTTAGCACACCACCCTCGCGGGCCACGGGCTCGGATATCACCATCGATGTCGGGTTCGGATCTTGTGGGAGTGGGGTGCTACATTAGTGGTATCTCTTCATTCTTAACTTCATTTCAGATCAATGTCCTCCATAAAGAAATCATAATCCATGAATAATCATGAACATGAATAACAGAACATACACATATATACATATTCATCTTCATTTTTGCTTTCATTTCCCTTATCACTTTCACCTTAATTCTTTCTATTTCAAAAATCTCTTATCAACCGAAAACACCCTAACAAATCATGAATCTATCCACTTTTATTATTCCCTACTTTACTCATGTCTATCATTTATTGGTTCAAAAACTTTCATTCATTTGTTCTTGACTCGTGACTAATCACCAAAATTTTTCATTTAATAGTTCTAATCTTCACGAAAAGCTTGTGTTCCAACACTTATACAATTAGAATGTTGTCTATTATATGTTTGTTTTGCATAAAACCATCTTGGTTGTCACTGATTAGTAGAGCTAGGGTTTTTTTTCAGTCTCTCGGCAATTATTTTGGATATGATCTTGAAGAGGAAATTAGTACATGCAATAAGGCTGAATTCTCCAAAATATGTAGGATTGCAGCATTTAGGAATCAAACAAATAATGGTTATGTTGATCTCTTTGAGTAAGACCCCCTTGGAAAAGAATTCTTTGATTGCCACTATAACAAACCAAACTATCTCACTCTAAGACTTTTGGAAGAAGTACACATTTAGACCATTAAGGCCAGGAGCTTTGGAGTCATCCATGGAAAAAACTGCAGCTTCTATTTTTGAATTTTCTACTGGTTTTGTGAGGAGTTCTGTATCTGCTGATGTGATTTGTTTGAGGGATAGGGATCTAAGTTCATCTAACGTAGCACTTGAAGAGTAAGGAGTTCCTAGTAGTTTTTAAAAGAATCTTACTGCCTCCTCTTGAATTTCTTATTGTGTCTAAAGATTAGCACCCTCTTTGGAAGTTATGTTGTTGTTTTTCCTCGTAAGAATGGAGTTGAAAAAGAATTTAGTGCACCTGTCACCATCTTTTAACCATTTTACTCTAGCTCTTTATTGCAAGAGAGAGTTGTGATTGTGTGTAGCCTTTAAGAATTGTGATAACACATTCTTTTCTCTATCAAGTAGAGTCGGATCAATAGGATGAGCAGCAAGCCTTGCTTGGATATCTTGAAGTTTAAGTCTCTAAGAGTTTATTTAGGAAGTTGTAGGAATTAGTAAAGAATTTAGGATCTTCATTAGCTATTTGATAACTTTCAGTTTCTGGACACAATAGAACTGCTTAATCCTTTGAAAACTATAAACTGCATCTCTTATACATGCCTCCACAAACCCTGGAACATACACTACAAAGTTGTTGAATCGGAAGGGATAGTGCTTGCTAACTTTTTGGAATAGGTTGTCAATTGTAAGGGGGTATGATCCGAGAAGAGGGGGTCTTTGAATGTAATAAGGCTGTCCAGGAAGGTCCTAAGCCAAATATCATTTACCAGTACTCTATCCAAGTTTTTCCTAATGTGCCAAGAAAAATTTTGTTTGTTGGACCAGGTAAAAGTGTGACCGCTATATTTAAGATCTGGCACCCCTAACTCCTCCATCATGTCACTCAAATCGATTGAATAATTCTTTAAGAAGCAGTTTGTTTGTGCTTGAGGGGCATAATATGGAGTTAAATCTCCATATATTAGCCAAGGAATATAAACTATGTTGCTGAATGAAGTCAGGTTATTCCATAGGTCTCTTCTTTGGAATCAGAAGTTGCTTGCATAGATGAAAGAAATGTTTATCTGGATATGCTTTTGTAAGAAGGATATTTTCAAATGCATAGCTTGTTCATTTAAGTCTAATAGATCCACCTTTGGGTCATCCTCCCTATAGTATAGTATAATTTTTCCTAAAACATGATGTTGGTGATTGGTGATCATGTTCTAGTAGGATCCAAAAATGTCTAGTTTTTCTAAATTTTCAAGTTTGACCTTAGTTTCTAGTAATCCAAATATGAGAGGCTTCTCCCTCAAAGCAAAGTCCCTTAGAGTTAATTGTTTACTGGTATGAAATTTTTATTGTATGAATTTTTTTTTGTATCTTCTCATAATTTGTCTTCCTCTCCTAACCTCATAATTGGAATTTCTTCAAGGAGTTCTTAGGTAATGTTCACACTGATGCAAATTTGAGCATAATCGGCTCGCTTCTTCTTAGCTTTGTGTTCATCCATGCATAACGACCTTCCAATGTAGCTGACTAGAGCTCTAAGACCTTGGGTTGTCCAATATTCAAGTGGGATATTGTGGAAGTTAATCCCAAGTGGGATACTTTGGACTTTAAGAGTTTCAAGATTCAAGTGTGGCTGCCAAGTTTGTAGGAAGATTAGGTGGCTTCCGATGTGCAAGGGTCATTCCTCCAAAATTTTCTGGGTATCTGTAGTAGAGCTCAATGTGAAGAGGATCAAGTTCTCTTAAGAGAGAACATTTGTCAAGCCTCTCGACTTCCATTACTTGTTTGCCTACTAGGAGACTAGAGGGAAGGGTGGCCTTTTTCCGAAGAAGAAACCTACCATAGTTGATTCCTAAGCTCGAGCTCCCTCCTTGGGGACTTCAATGTTGTGGCAAACCACTAACCTTGCATCCATATGGTTTTTATGATTATTTTTTATTGATTTCTAATGCTTGCGATTAGTTTATTGATAATAATTTGCTAGAATAAATATTAAATATATAAAAGTTCAATTTCTTTAATCATTATAGTGACTAGGAGTTTTAAATTTGCTCTATCGAAAATTGTTAACTTCTAAAAAGAGCATTCATCTAGATTAAATACAACTATGGATGTTGTATTATCTTTCTTCGATTCTTTCTTTTATTAAAGCTATTATTTAATTAAATTTTTATCTTTTCTAAAGTTGTTAAGCAATACTGATTAATTGAATTGTGTATTTTTTATTTACAATTCTTAAGAAAGACCTGTATTTAATACTATTTCAAATATACGATTGATACAATATTTTTATATTAATAATCAATCGTAATTCTAATGGTGGACGCAGTCATAACCCAAAATTTGCTTCAGTGATAATTCTTTTCTAATTATTTGCATAACTTAATTTATTTTTATCACAAAATTTTGCATCATTATAATTTCCATTTTAGTAAATATTTCTTACATAACGTTGAAAAACTAGAATTCCTTATAGGGACAAGCCCTATTTTCCTATACAACAATTTTTTAATTATAGAAATTTAGGATTTGATTGGGATACAGACGATAGCAACATCAAATTTGGCATTGCTATCAACGAGTTCCTAGTTTGTATGTTTATTACAAGATCTTCAAAGGAAGCTAACTTACATTACAATTCAGATATCAAAAAGACTATGAAAAAACTAAAAAAAAATAGTCAGGCAAGGTTATTTGTATTGATTTGGAAAGACCTAATGAGAAACTTTTGCCATCGATTTTACAAGCACCAAAGCTAGAATTAAAGTCACTCTTAGAACATTTGAAATACAAAAAAGGGACCTTATTGTTGATTAATTCCAGCAAACTAAATAGAGAGCAAGAAAAAAATTGGTGAAGGTATTAAAAAAGCACAAAAAAATTGGATATACTATTGTGGATATTAGTGGAACTAGTCCTATATGTATGCATCAAATTTTTCTAGAAGAGGGAGTGAAAACAATTATGAAACAACAAAGGAGGTTAAATCTTGCAATGATAGAGGTGGTTAAGAAGCTTCTTCAAGTCGGAATAATCTTATCCAATTTAAAATGGTGAATGTGTAAGTCATATTCAAATCATTTAAAAACAAACTGGCATTATAGTAGAAAAAAATCAAAATAATGAATTGGTACATACCTAAGTTTAAAATGAGTGGCAAATATTGATTATATAAACTTAAATGTTATCACCTATAAAGATCATTTTCTTTTACCATTTATTGATTAAATGTTAGAAATCTTAGTTGGTCGAGCTTACTAATGTTTTCTAGATGGTTTCAAATTGCAAATGCTCATGAAGATCAAGAAAAGAGAACTTTCAAGTGCCTGTTTAGAACTGTATATATCAATGAATGTTAGTTAGAGCTTGTAACGCACTAAATACTTTTCAAAGTTGCATGATAAATATATTTTCAGATTATATCAAAAAAATCATAGAAGTTTTCATGGATGATTTTACCGTGTATGACGATTCATTATATAATTGTTTGCATAATTTGATGCTTGTATTGTAAAGATGCATAGAAATTAACATTGTTTTAAATTTCAAAAGGTATCATTTTATAGTGGAGCAAAGTGTTATTTTAGGACATGTTATTTCAAATAGAGCTTTAGAAGTAGACAAACCTAAAAGTGATATTATTCAATCTCTTCCTAACTCTGGTAGAGCTTGGGAAGTTCAATTTTTCTTAGACATGTCAGTTTTTACTAGGTTCAATTTTTCTTAGACATGTCAGTTTTTACTAGCAGTTCATTAAGATTTTTTCCCACATCACATTGCCTCTTTGTAAGTTACTACGAAAATATATGATTTTCAAGTTTGATAAGGAGTGTAAAAATGAAATTGATAAGTTGAAACGTTTGTTGATGTTAGAACCAATTATTTAACCACCATATTAAAGTCTCTCTATTGGTGGTGATACGCAAGAGATAATATTACAGAAGTTGTTTTGGGTCAACAAGTTAGGAAAGCACTGTACAATATATACTATGCATTAATGACATAGATTGATGCCCAAAAAAATTATTTGACTACTTAACAAAGAGCTCATAAATGTTTTCTTTTCTTTAGAAAATTTTGGTTCTTATTTATTGGGTACTAATGTAACTGTTTATTCTAATCATGTAGCTTTTAGGTATTTGATGATAAGAAAAGATGCGAAACCTAGACAAATAAAATGGATACTCTTGTTAAGTAAATTTGATTTAAGGATCAAAGACAAGAGTGGAGTAGAAAATAGAGTAGTTGACCATTTAAGCCATGTAATTCATTCAGAGAACAAAAATAATTTGCGAGAAGAATTTCTTAATGAACAATTATTTGCTAGAGCCTATTATGTAAACATAGTTAATTATTTATCTATTAACTGATTACCTACTGGTTTGTCTAAATCTCAAAGAGACAATCTCAAAAGTGATGTGAAATATTATGTATAGGATGATCCTTATCATTGAAAACATTGCATCAATTAAGAAATATGTAGGTGTCTACCAAAAACTGAAATTTCTTTTATTCTTACCTTCTGCCATTCGTATACTTATGGATGACATTTTACAGCTAAGAGAATGAATAGGAAAGTGTTAGAATGTGGTTCTTTTACCCTCTTAATTTTGAGATGCATATTCTTTTTACAAGTCTTGTGAATTTTTCCAAAGAATAGGTAATATTTCGTGACGAAATGAGATATCCTAGACTCCAGTTTTAGTCTGTGAAATTTTTGATAAATGAAGTATTGTTTTTATGTAACTGTTTCCTATTTCTTTTAGATACATTTATATTTTGTTGGCTATTGACTATGTTTTAAAGTGGGAGGTAGCAAAGGCCACTATAAATGATGATTTAAAATCTGTTACAAGTTTTTTGAAATCTAACATATTCGAAGGTTTAATTTATCAATAACCTTAATTAGTGACCAAGGGATGAATTTTTATAACCAAACTATGGAAGCATTATTAAAGAAATATGGTGTTACATACAAAATTGCTATGTTATACCATTTAAAAACCAATGGACGAGCTGAAGTTTCAAACTGAGAAATCAAGTCAATCATAAGGAAGACAGTAAGTCTAAATAGAAAAGATAGGAGTCTATAATTGGATGATGCATTATGTGCATATAGAATTGCTTACAAAACACTAATTATTATATCTCCATATAGGTTTATATTTGATAAGCTATGTCATCTTCCTATTGAATTAGAACATAAACCATATTGGGTTATCAAATAATATAGTATGAATTTGTTTAAAACTGGCATTCATAGGAAATTGTAGTTTCAACAACTAGAAGAAATTCACAGCAATGCTTGTGAGAGCTCTAGAATTTATAAGTAGAAAATAAAATCTTTCCATAATAAGATAACTTCTAAGAAATAGTTCTTTGTCAAAAAAAAAAGTTCTCCTTTATCATTCGAATTTTTTGTCATTTTTAGGCAAGCTATGATCTCGTTAGATTGGACTTTTTGTTGTTTCTATTTTGTTTTAGCATAATGCAATTGAAATTCAAATCCCCGTCACCCTTAACATTTTCCCCTATTGGTTTAATTCTTATATTATTTCCTAGGTCACCAAACCTTATATTGCTATCATCATTACCAGCACCATTAGCCAACTTTGGCATCGTTTACACTCCCTGCATTGCCAAGTATATCACCTTTAATCTGTAATCCCTAGTTCCTTGAACATCATTCCAGCTCTAAACGATAACATATTGCACAAAAAAGGATTGGTTTATCTGATTAGAAGATCATTCGTTATTACCTTTCTAATAGGTTTAGATAGCTGAAACTACAAGATGGCTAGCACCCATTTCCATTTTGTTCTTTTGTGTAGAAGCATATTTTACTTATTAAAAAGGCAATAACGAATGATCTTCTAATAAGATAAACCAATCCTTTTTTGTGCAATATGTTATCGTTTAATATTTTGAAGATGGCTAGTTAATTTTTTGTGCAATCAGATAACCTAGTCTATTATATTTGGAATGAATTAGATTATATGCATACTAAAATATTAAGTCGTTTGAGAATAAGACTAATGACATATTACATGATTAAATTAACTAGTATTATAAGCTTTAATAATTAAATGATAAGGCATTGCATAAAGTTGAGTGATTTCAAATAACTTGTGAGATTTTAAGCTATAAAAGATTGAAACATTCATATCAATTTGTGTTTCCTTTGAAGTGTGTTGTCTTCTATGTGAATATTCTCTAAAACTTGTTTGGAACCATTTTAAGACCACTTCAATATATGTGTGCATAAGAATGAAAAAGGGCTTCATTAACTTACAACCTTTTGCGTAAAAAACACATCCTAATAAAATATCCCTAGTTAGCCCCTTTGAGCTATAACATTTTTCTTTTTATGTTATAACCATATTACAAGACAAATTCTTCACTTAAACATCCTTAGCCAATCATAAATTTTAATAGGGCATTTGGACGAAAATCTCTTAATTTCAAGAATGGGAATATGGGAATCAAATGAGTATAGAATGTGAATCTTGCACTATCACTATTGCCTTTTGTTATGGTTCGAATTATTTTGTTTTTTCATATATCTATTCATAAAAAATGGAAAAGAAAAAGCGAGAGTGGTAGTAATAAGAAAACTTAATATGGAGTTTATTTTTCTTCATATGAAGAAATTAACCATGCCTAAGTAAGTTAAATATCATGGTTCAAATTTAGAATTTTATTTCCTATATATGTTTAGATGCTTTGTTAATATTTATGGTTTTGGCCCTTTTTACCTTTTGATTCATACCTTTGTCTATAGCCTTATTACAACTAAAAATAAAGTCCTTTTGACTTATACATGTGTATACTCTAAGTGGTGAAGATTTAGAGGAAGTTGAGAGAAACATCGAACTTATATACGAACTGAGTGGTAACCGTGAAAAAAAATCATCAAATCTTGTTACATGCTTTAGAATGAGATTGTCTTAATTAATCCTTATACATATTGCTTTGTGATTTAACTGCGATGTGAGTTGTTACTTCCTCTTTGATTTGAAGAGAAATGGATTGATGAAATTATGCTGGTGGTATTGTTTATTTTAGTTATGATTTACTCGAGGAAAAGAAAAAGAAAAATGTGGTGGAATTTGATCAGAACATTAAAAAAAACATTTTGAACCATAATTCTCTTATGTTATATATGATTATTGATTTTGTGTTAAATGTTTACTTATCTTTTATATTCAAGTGATTCTTGGTAAATCTAAAGCCCAAAAAAAATAAAAAATAAATCACAAAATAAGGTGTAGTTAGAGTGATAGTAATAACAATAACACTTCTGATGATTAGGTATAGGTATGTTCGGTGGAAATCCCAACTCCTAAATTTCTAATATGCAAGTAAAACGTGTTAGAATGCGTTTAAATCTTATTTTGACAAAGTATGGATGATAATCAGTGAAGTTATGATCTCTTAGGGCTAAAGCATCACAACAAAAAGATCCTAATACTAAAAAATATGGAAGCAAAGTAGCTATAATAAAGACCAAATTGAAGGAGGAAGATCATCCTATGTTCTCCATCTTTATTTTCCAGCTTCTCACAAAAAGTATCTTCTCTTTAGTAGATGTTAATTGATTGTTTATTTCTATACCAATATTAATTTTATCACAAGTGCATGACTTAGTTATAGCTAATACTGACATGTACGGGTCGATCTCATGAAGATGATGAATACTAGTAGTTACCATTGTCCTATTAACTAGTCTACGAATTTGGTTTTGATTTTTAATTAAAGAAAATAAAATAAAATACGTAGCAATATTGAACAAAGAAATAAAGAATCACTTAGAAAACTATCGATATTGAGAATTAATGTCTAGGTTACGAATCCCCCTAAAAAACTTTAATAAGTTGAACTTTTATTATGCAGATGTTTTATTGACTATTGAACCGTGGAATTTTTTGTTGTATGCTAGTAGCTCTCTCGAGTCTAATAACAACTAATCCTAAGATTATCAATCGAATTACTCAGGCTAAAGTTTATAGGATTGCTTTATTGAATTGTGAATTCCGCTATTAAGTTTGACTCTAATCCGGAGGATTTATGTCATCCTATCTTTAAGGTTGTAATCAACTCCTTTCAATTATGGTAGATCTATTAATATAAGGATTAGTCAATCTCAATGTTTTGAAATCAAATTATGCACTAATATTTTGGATCTATTATAATATATTTTAAACACGTAATCAAATCACAATAGATCAATCAAAACAATTGCATTAAATAAAAGAATCAAAATATATTATAGCGTAAACATAGGGTTCATCTAACCTAGACACTAAAGAAATTTGTTTACACATGATAGAAGATGAAATCAAACATAAACAGAAAGAAAAAAAAGAAAACGAAGGGTTTATAATTCTAAATATCCCTTTTATCTCCTATCGAATGTTCTTTGCAAGGTAAAGGTTTGATCTTTTATTATCTTGGATCTTTCAATGATTTATTTGTGTTTTCCACTTCTCTAGATCAAAATTGCCACTTGAGTCACCTCTAAAAGTCTCTACACATCTGCTCCTCTATTTTACCTCTGAACATGACTTTTTATTGTAAATTTTAAGGTTCCAAGTGATACACGGTCTAATACTTGGGTGTGTACTAGACCGTGTATAACCTAAAATCTCCATAATTCACAATTCTACATGGCCAGATACACAGTCGTGTATCCCTTCTTTACTTCAAATCTTTGTTTTATGCCACGTTTTCATCTTAATTATTCTCTGTTTGGTCCATGAAGGCAATTATAACCTATAAACATACTTAGAGCAAATTAAGTATCAAATATACAATAAAAGTATAAAATATTAAGCAAAATACATCAAATATGGGACATAAATATAGTCAATTATGCATCTATCATTAGTATAGTTTTTCTTCACTGGAAGTTACTAGTAATTATGTTCATTATTGGCCAACTTTCTTTATTTTGATTTAAGAAAGTTAAAGCAGTTGGAACTTTGTAGATTGAGAGATATAATCGAGTCATATTGCAAAGTATTTTATCTATTTGTATATTAAATTGTTCTTCTATATTTTTATTTTATAAAATTTTAATATGTACAATTAGTTTATTGATTAAAATAATATTTTGCTAGATTAAATAATGAATACATAAAAGTTCAATTCTTTTAATCTTTATTATGACTAAGAGTTTTTTTTAATTTTCTTTAAGGAAGAGCGTCCATCTATATTAAATGTAACCATGAATGTTTTATTATCTTGCTTTAGTAGTCTTTCTTTTCTTAAAGCTATTATTTAGTTAAATGTTAAATCATTTCTAAGATTGTTAAACAACACTGTTAATTAAATTACGTATTTTGTATTAACTGATCCTTAGAAAGACATGTATTTAGCATTGAATATACCATTGATAAAATAACTTTTTATCAATGATAAATAGTAGTTTCAATGTTGAAAGCGACCGTAATGGTTTGATAAATCAGAATTCCTCACGAGAATGAACCTTACTTTCATATACTATGTTTATTTTTGTTATTAGAATCTAGGATTTAATTTAGTGTTGAAGACAACACCACCCAATTTATACAATATCCAATTTTTAAATTGATAAAAATATAATTAAAATCTTAGCCTTACGAGTCAGTAACCTTAAATTCTAAACTAGAGTTTGGGTCTCAGACAAGAGGTTTCATTTGTGGTGCTTATCAAGTGAGGCGTTCAACTAATAAAAGAGATCATAAATAAATATTAGGTTAAAATAATTTATGAGAATTTGACAAGAAGTTAGGCTTCATTTAAATTAAAATATAAACATATATTTTAAACACTCCAAAACATTTGAATTTGAAGTGTTTAAAATTAACCACTTTCTTTATTTTATTTTCTTTTATGGTCTTAGGTACCTAAAAGAATATAGTCCAAAACATCAAAGAAAAACCTAAAAGTATGTATGTGAACTCCACGAACATCTTATGGAGAGATGGCACATGAAAGGGAGCTTTTTGATTTAGTGAAATATGGCACACGGGAGCTTGCGGACTGATTTTTAAACTATATTTATTTATTTGTACATTTAAAGTATAAAAGATACGTATATAAAGAGGTGAAATAAAGTCAAACCATGAGGTGATTTACGTCAAAAAATAATGACATATTTAATAATGAGATATATTTATAGTAAATTGAAAAAACTTGTGATAATTCTAATTAATATTAAAATTTTGAATTAAATTTAAATTTATATGTTTAAATTTATAAATAAAATAAAATGTCCTTGAAAGTATTATATAATTATATGTTCAAATTTTAATATAAAATTAAGTTCTAAAAACGTAAATGCACAATTAAGTTTCTTAATTGCTCTATAGTAGAGCTATTATGAGTTTTAATTGGTAAAAATTCCCTTCATTTGACTTTTCATTAAATAAGTCTCAAATTTTGTAAGTTAGAATCATTCAATTATATATCAAATAAATTTATCAAAGAAGTCTAGTCAAACTGAGGTTATGAGCTCACATCATATAGTTTGGTGTAAATATGGAATCTGGGCATGTGAAAGAGGAATTTTTCAAAATTTGTCCTTGACTTCTTATCGATGATATAAGTGGGCTTCAAACATATTGTTTGGTGTAAATTTG
The DNA here is from genome assembly GCA_025531955.1 of Erythroxylum orinocense. Taxonomy (NCBI): domain Eukaryota; kingdom Viridiplantae; phylum Streptophyta; class Magnoliopsida; order Malpighiales; family Erythroxylaceae; genus Erythroxylum; species Erythroxylum orinocense. The sequence goes on along the minus strand of JANZLX010000213.1, from coordinate 14,241,814 downwards.
GAATCTGGGCATACCGAAGAGGAATTTTTTCAAAATTTGAACTTGACTTTTTATCGATGATATAAATGGGCTTCAAAAAAACTTTTTTAAAAAATGGAATTCTAAGATACTAAATGCTAAGATATATTGAAATGAAATCTAAAGTGAAGAAAGTAATTGATTATTGCAAAAGGGAATTACAAACTATAAAAGGGAATTTGATATAATAAAAAAGAATTTGCATGTAGAGAAAGCTGAAAAATAACAAAAACGTGTTTGAAATAGATTTATTTATCTTTCTAAAGAGTTATTTTATTATACAGTGTTGGTCTGGAGATTGAGCGTTGTGTCAATCATCCCTTATCATTATGATGATGTTGAATTAATAGTAGTTTTATACTATAACTACCTACTTTCCTACACTTTAGCTAAGTATTTGTCACTTCCATGTTTTAGAATTCTACATCTTGTAATTGCTTAACTTCTGGCCCACTTAGAAATGTGTTTGTTAACTACCTTCTATCATTCTCTCAACTTCCATATTCTGCTCCATTATCTAGCTTCCAGTCCATTCCCTTATATTTCAGCTAACTACCTCCTTACACTAAGTTTATTTAAAGCACATGTCAATTATGATTGTATGGAATTCTTGAATTATGAACTTTTCCATTGATCCTTATATGCATAAGTTCTCTAGCCAAATGAATTTTAAGACTTTTAGATTTGGACACCTTTCATTTATTGGCTAAATAGGCTTAATTTGCTTTAGGCTAACCAGAATTCCAATTTAAAAACTAGTAGGACTCTATGTTGAATTCGTGAGTTAAAAAAAGTAACGTCATTTATGAGAAATCTCTTAAATCTCAAACAATGTTTTACAGATAAGAATTGTTACATCCAAAGATTACATTAGAATCTTTTCAAATTTGAAATCATCATCCATTACAAAAGATGATAAATCTCTTTAAATTCTCACATTTTACCATTCCCTTAGGATTTGATTGTTTCTATACTATAAATGCTTCTTATTACTTATTTATTTTTCTCCTTAGCTTTCAAACAATATTTTATTATCTCTTCTAACCCCCACATTTTTCTTCCTCTTCAACAAATTCTACTGAGTTAAATGCCACTTATGTATGTATCTAAATTCATCTTTTTTTAAAAATACCTACAATTTTCCCTAACTTTGTTTCTTTTTGCAGGTTGTTAAACTTTAAGTTGTCCCTATTCCATCCAAGCCCTTTTCATATTTTATAAGAATCAGGAAAAGAATTCTTATGTTTTAATATTCCTTTTAATATTTAAATTATAACATTCGAATTCTTATTTTCAACACTATTGAAGGTTGTCCACACTTCGACCATGAATATGGCTTTCCTTTTACTATTGGGACTCCCTATCTATGGATGTGTATCATCCATAGCTCCCTTATTTAGGAGAAACAAGTAAAGTCAATTTCCCTATAGAATTCATTATGTTCCAAGCTCCTGAATCCCTAAAAACCTAACCTAAAAATGTAGACCAATAGGTTAAAAGCGTATATAAGTGAATTCCTATTATATCACTTGGACTAGAAGAGGCAATGCCTTCTTCAAATGATAGCTCTTTTTAGAAATCCTATTGAGTATCAGCCTATCTCGTGTTGGCGATTACGAAATTTTGGAATCCTTCTTATAATTCATTTATCTTATTTCGAAAGACATTTTCTTCTTGACTAGATTGCCTATTATCAAAGAGGAATTTGTTTACTTGGTTAAAGAAATTCCTACTTTGTGTAATGGAATTATTAAATGTTATTCTTATTTTAGATTCATAGACAGTTATGCTTCCTTAAGAACTCTTTTATCTAAAGAAGAACATGTGAAATTCATTCGGGTTCTTTTAAACCAATTTATCTTTTGCCATGTTAATAATAAATCCAACTTGAAATTCCTTCCTTTTTGTAAAGCAATAGCTTATGATAGGCTTTATTCTTTAGGTTCTATTTTATTAGGATTATATATAGAAATTTGAAGAAATGTCTTTCTAATTTTCCTTTGTAGCACTTAAATATTAGTGTGTAGTTTGTTCAGCTTTGGACTTTTACTTATTTTCATAAGCTTAGGGATACAGAAGCTTTACCTTCTTTTGATTTCCTAATTTTCTTAGCCTTTGGTTGTATACATGTTTATGTAGTAACTTTTTTAAAGATATCTTCAGTATTTTGTTGTCTATAAAATCCCAATCTATACGCCGGTTGAATCCTTTTGGAGACTTCTCTGAAAGACCTTACTAGTTAAACATTTTCAAAACTTTCAAGTCCTCTCATTTGGCTGTCTATCAAAAGCTTTTTTGTTTATACCAATCCTATAGTCTTCATTATCGGTGGTAACAAAGCCCTGAAACTCAGCCCTTCTATTATAACCTTAGGTTTTAAAATGTATCTCCCTCTTTTATAGAGTAAGCAACTTGGCCTATCTTCGGGAGTTCCACTTATTATAGATTTCTTAGAATATCTAGTACGGGTGCCTTTTAAAGAAAATGTTGTCAACGATATATTCCTTTAGAAATTTTTTTTATCACTATCAAATTTTGAAATGGAAGATTGTTACATCCAATGTGGCTAACACTAAAGCTTATCACTTTTGGTGGCTTAAAAGCTTTAAGATTTTGGTTCCTTAACCTAATTTTACACTCCTCAAAGGTATTTTTACTCTACTCATGCATTCTTTATTTCAAAGAATTCTCCCAATCATTATTTGTTTTTAGACTTTGGAATATTGGACATTGAAAACAAAAAAGAAAGTCAACCTTCTTTTAAAAAAGTAGTAGTTCTTAATTTGCTTTTTAAAAAAAACTCAAAGAGAATTCACTAGCTTCTTCTAGTTCTAAAAATTCCAAAATTTCATCTTTTAGAGTTTCCATAAAGAAATCTACTCATTCCTCCTCTAAATTGCTTTAAAAATATGTAACCACCAAACTTTATACTAATGACATTCTACCTCTAGAAAGGACTTCTTATACTCTTGAGAAGGTTTTCGAAGAAGTTAGTAATGGTATGACACATCCTTTTATTACTTTTAATTTTATCTCTATTATGAACTTAAGCTGATCTATCTTTCTTTGTAGGTGACAAAATGTCAGATCTCCGTACTCTTTTCTTCTTTTAGACTAGAATTTAGAAAGATAAAAAATTGTCCAGACATAAAAGCCACTAAGGTTTCTTCATTAGAGGTGAGACAAGAATTCCTTTATTGCATTTGTTGACTTATTAATTTGTTAATGAATTCTTTTATAACTTGCAAACAAAGGATGTTTGGTCTATAATGACAACCTTAGAAGAAGTCTTCGACTTAAGCTTCTTAGATCAATCCATAGACCTTCCTATTAGTAATGCACCAATAATTAATTCTAATAAACTAACGAGAGTTTTTTTTAATTAAAAAATGGATCGATAGATTAAAGATGAAGTACAACATTAGGAGAATATAAGTACTCTCTTTAGTATACTACAACAAAACGACAACACATTACATAACATAAACAAAACCAATTGGAAAAACGATGTAGTAAGAACGACATCGTTGCTTATCTAAGGAATGATATCGTTGCTTATCAAAGGCAAGTTGATTGTAAAGGAAGTAAAAGACCCCTTCCATATACACATCTAAGATGCTAATGTTTCCAAATTAGGGCTATGAGAACAAAGGTAATCTATAGGCATCTCGGCTCGATTCCACCATCATATTGACAATATGATAAATAAGTAAGGCAGTATTTTTCCACAAGAATAATCAACTACAAAAACCATTTATACTTCATCTCCATAGAAGGATTTAGCTTAACGTTGCGTGCCAAAATAGTTTTTCTTGTTTGTAATGGTCGTTTAATCCCCTATTGTTGGTATTTGAGATTTTTTTTTCTCTTCCTGGCTAATTTCCTTTTTGTAGTTTTTAACTGTACACAAAAATCTCCTGGAATGTCAGGGATTTGGTTTACAGATGATGGAGAATTACTTTCCTCTGCGGTCAAATCTAGACTGCTTTCCTGAGGGAAAACTATTTTCTGTTCTGCATTTTGAGAGATGATATTCCTAGTCCCCCGACTTGCCACACTGTCACTGGAGTTTATCATTGTTTTCTATTCTTTATACTTCAACCTAACCTTAGAATGATCATTTTGCCCAACAGTTGCTGAAGGAGTCAACAAGTTGTCCTAATCCATCTGACAATGCTCTAAATATTACAAGGTGAAGTGATGCACTTCATTTTCCAAACCATTGGGAGAAGTGTGTTTAGGTGTTATATTAAGCTTCCAACCTTTAGTATCTGGGGTGGGTTTCAATTGCTGAGTTATCCGGAATCTCATTAGCAACAATTTGTGCTCCCACATCCTCAACATTATTCACTGGAGAAGAATTAACCCCAATAATTGATCATGCCATCTCGTTTGTAAAAGTTTTCCTATAGGGCATTCCTCCCCGAGAGTTAAGGAACCTTTAAAACTAACCATACAACAGGAGTTACAAGTTTTAACTAAAACTTAATATAGTTCTTTTTTTAGTATGTTTTCATATAATGGATCTAAAAGTCAATCATCCACTATTAGGGACTTCTAAATGAGGTTAAGAAACACTTTGTTTCTTTTGAAAAATCTTACCACAATCAAGTCATATACTCAAAGAAGTTAAGTCTCTCACATTAGCAAAGAATGGATTATAATATGAAAGAGACCAAAGGTAAGAATCTTCTAACCAAAATTCAAAATTTGAAAAATAAATTAGAATTTTTAGAAAATTAAGCTATTGATCATGAATGAGCCATTAAGTTAATCAAAGAAAAACGAAAAGCCCTTAAATAATATAGATAAAAGCTCAACTAGGAATTTCAAGAAGTTAAGTGATGGTTGTTGAGTTGGAAAATGATTAAACAATATAGATAGAAGCTTAAATAGGAATTTCAAGAAGTTAAGTGATGGTTGTTGAGTTGGAAAATCATTGATTCTACAAAAGGAAGAAGTTAACTATTGGAAGCAACAGGTGTATCAAGCCAAGGAGGACAAAGTTTCATACATCAATCAATAGGGTGAAATTCATTCTTTTAATTTAAACCAATTTTAGATTCTTTGTTCTTATTATTTTCAAATGGCTTTGAACTTTTATTTTTGCATGGTAATCTAAAGTTGTTTATTTCAAGAATTCTCTGTCGTTCCTTATTCTTCATACTTTTCAAAAAGGGTAAACACATAAGGTTTTAAATACTTTCCATTAATAAAATGTTTATGAGGTCCACCTTCCAAACTAGATAAATAATAGCCATTTCTATTTAAATCCTTAAAAATTCTAAATAGTCCTTCCTAATTTGGTGGTCATTTAACTCATTCTTTCCTGGAATTTTCGTTTACAATTTTTTTATTATAGAATTTTGCTACTTTCCCTTTTTAGATAATTATACTATTTAAAGACTGAAGTCGTATTTCATGTGAATCCTTTAACTTCATCATCATCAATTTGAATACTCAAAATTCCCGAAAGCGATATTTTTAGTTACTTTTAAGGATGGAACCACCAGCTCTATAAGAAAAACAACATGATGTGCTTATGTCAAGGCAAATGGGCTAACCCTCATGGTAGTATGCTTAGATATACAATAAGCTTATATGGTTTCAAATAGGACTTTGTGTCATTATCTTAGATTATCGTTTAACATTTTCTATATAATTTCAATAATTATCTTGTTAGATACTTTAGCTTGGCCATTAGCATAAGCATAATATGGATTCGAATGTAACATTTATATCTTATTAGCCTCAGTGAAATCTTTAACTTCTTGACTTGTAAACATAGTTCCTTGATCTCTAGTGATTGATTGAGGAATTCCAAAATGATGAATAATATATCCTTTGATGAATTTGAATACATCTATTTGATCAATTTTCATTAAAGGTTATGCCACTAACTATTTAGTAAAGTATTTTGCAACTAAAAAAAATAACAATATGGCCTTTTGAGGATGGTGGATATATCTTCCTAATGAGATCAATGACCCACCCTATAAAATGGCCATTGTTTAATTATATAATGCAACTCAAGTGTAGGCATTCTTTGAATTCTTTCATACTTCTAATATTTTTTTATAGCCTCTGGCATAAGATATGCAATCCTTTAAGATGGTTGCCCAATAATACCCATGGTGATGTATAAGTCACTTCGTTTTTATTCTAGATTTATGTGCTCCACATACCCCTTCATATACTTGGCACATTACTGTTAATGCTTTGGGCATGACAAGAAATCTCAAAAAACAAAATTCCTTTAAGTACTTTCCTTGAAGAAACAAAATTCCTTCAATCAGTACAAAATTAAGTGGTTGTTATTAAGTTTGAACGATATTTTCTTGCTAGAATATTTCAAAAAGTATTTGATTTCTAACCTCCAATCACAGGCGACTTCCTTATCAATATTAAAGACTTCCAGTGAAATTCCTCTCTTATAAATAGATGGTTGAGACCTTCGTTGTACCACAATACACTTATGGATTAAGTCTTTAGACATTTTCAATCTGGATATTATCTATGAAAGTTTGTTTGCTTCCTAATTCTTGCTTCTCGAGATATGTTAAAATTCTATATTATCAAAGAATTCTAGTAACTGGATAGGGTCAACATAATAAGGTGATAAAGCTACACTAATGCACTTATATTTTCCTGCTACTTTTTGTAACACCAACTGTGAATCTCCCTTGACTAGAATTTCTCTAGCTCTAAGGTCAACTAAAATTTCTAGTACAACTAATAAACCTTCATATTCTACTTGATTATTGGTACATGGGAAATTCATTTTAAGGGAAAGAAGAGTTTTGCTTCCATTTTGCACAATTATGATAATTCCAACACCGGTAGACTTCTAGGTTTTAGACCCATCAAATTTTAATTCCTATAGTTTCTTCCCACATTTAAGAATTAAATGTCTCTTATCCTCTTATATGTTAATTGAATGATGGCTTGCTAAAAAGTCAGCTAATGCCTCACCTTTTATAGACTTATGTAGGTAATAAACCAAGTTGAAGTCTATAAGAGTCATAAGCCATTTTCCTATATTTTTTGAGAGGATCAACTTGTTCAACATTTTGCAACAAGTATTACCTTAACTTTGAACAACGAAAATACATCTCCATATTGCAAAGGGTTAGTATTTATTTTATTTTGGCTTAAGAATCCTAGTCATACCATAAATAGATTGTTCATAACCAACTTCCTTATTTTGGTTCAAAAGGCATCCAATGGATTCTTTTGCCTCAAAGATATACAACTTTAATGTAATTCCTTTTCTAAGGGGCACCAACATTTGTGGTTTCATTAAATATTCCTTGATATTATCAAAATGCCACTTAGTGTCTCTTCTTTTAGAAAAATTCCTCCGAATTCTTTAACTTTAACAAATATGAGAATTATTTTATTTTTCCTGTCAAATTAGCAATGAATCTTCTCGCTTAGTTTACTTGACCCAAAAATCTCTAAAGTTCCTTCTTATTTTGAGGTGTTTTTGCTTCGAGAATGACTTTCCCTTTATTCTTATCTAATTTAATTCCATTGTTGTGAACCAGAGATTCCAATAAGTTCCTTGCTCTTACTCCAAAAACACACTTCAAAGGATTCAATTTCAATTTATGTATTCTCATCATGTGAAAAGCTTCTCATAAATTTTAGGTATGATCTATACTTTATTTTGACTTCATATTGTTATCATCTATGTAAACTTCTAGCATACGACCTATTAAGGCATGAAAAATGGCATTCATGGCTCTTTGGTATATGACACCTACATTCTTTAGAACGATAGGTACTATAACCACTCAAATGTATTATTTTAGAAATAACATTTTCCGTTATAAAAATCTTGTTACAACCCCCAAAAAAATCCATGAAGGAATAGAGAATGTCAAATTGTTGCATATATTAAAGAATCTGCAACTACCATCATATAAATATCCTTAGGAGTGGTGACACGTGCTTAATTAATTGTTTTATTATTTCATAACACAGCGATTAATGACATAAAATTGCTTAAGATACTTACTTTAGTTTATATGTAGTTTTAGGCACAATTCGAAAGTGATGGAGCTAAAATGAGTCAAAAGCATAATATTTGGGTCATTTTTCAAAGATTAATTTACACTTGTTTGCTTAAAGTAAAAAGAAGAAAATTAAAAGACAAGAAAAATGAAAGCACAAAATGTAAAGAACATGAGCTGCATAATTATGCATGGAATTTACATGCAATTTTTGTTAATTTAATGACAATGCAATAAGTTAGTTAATGGAAAATGTATAAGGCAACATCTATGGAGCTAAGGTGCAGCAAGTGGAAGCATGAAACGTGCTTGTGGTGGAAATAAATGGACCAAAATGTATGCACATTATGAAGAAAATGCAACAGTACATTAACTAAACAACAACGTGAATTAAGTGGTGAGCAGATCAGCACAAAACATAGTACATCAAGAGGTAGAGTTAGGTTTTTAATTAAGAAAGCATGAATAAGAAGAAATAAAACAGTAGCATGGAAAGGAGCAAGGAACGACAACGTAGCAGCTGGCGCACCAACAAGACCAAAATGCACCACAGGGACGAGAAACAATGCAGAGGACCAATCGACAATTTTGTACAGCTAAGGGTTTTGTGTGAATTAAAAACAGACAAGTAGCGTAAGTCTTCGTTTTAAAGTAGTGGAGGTGAATAGTAAGATGGACCAGATATTAATTCGTCAAATCAAGAGAGAACAGTGAGCGTAGAAAGAGGGAGGCACTACTATGGGCTTCGGTGGGGGTATTTCAATAGGGCTAAAGCATTTTTTTGGGAGAGACCCATGAAGAATTACATGTCTCGACGCTAGTTCGGAGGTCACATCGACACCAATGATTAGGGTTAAGTGTTTTTTTTTTGTTTTTAGTTATTTCTTTCTCTCATTAGAATTTGATTGTGTTATCCTATATTAATTGATTTAGGTTTTGTGTATGGATAATCGTATTCTAGTTATTGTTTAGTTATTTGTGTATGAACCCATTGGGTATTGTGAAAAGATAATTTTAATGTATTTATTGAATCGTTTATTTGCAAACCCATTGTTGCTAGAATTTTAATATAATTCTTAATTGTTATATTGAAATTTATGTGTGTAGTGACTAATAGTTCATAATCATTAGGATAATATGACCTAGGTTAAATGACGCATCGTGTGTCATTGTTACCTTGATTAATCGGTTTTCCTAATTTGTAATGATACTGCCTAATTAAATATAGAGATCGTATTCTAAGTTATTTGGTGGTTACATTTAATTAACGATCATATATTTATTAAACACTACCTAAGGGAAAACTCGAGTTAATTATTAACTTATGATTAATAGTTGCTAGGAGAGGTTTGAGAACAACAAATCAATGAAATTTGCTTAATTAGGGTGTAGGTCGAGTTTGAAAGAAAGAATTAGATCCCTATCAAATTTCCTACTTTTATCATTTTTACATGTTTTCATTACATTGCTTTTGTTAGTTATTTTGGCTTTATTTTGTTTCTTATTTCCAAAAACCCCCCCAAAACGTAAACACCAATTAATTTCATTTCAACAACTTGCACACACTCTCTGTGGGATCAACCTAGACTTATCACTGTTATAGTAGTAGTCTAGTTTTTATTTTGACTAACGTTAGAACGCGCTATCAATTTTGGCATCGTTGTTAGGGAGTGCAATGTTTTAGTCTTTGTTTGTGATTTTAATTGGTGTTTTGTACATATTTGTTTTTAATTAGTTTCTTTTCAGTTATTTCTTGATCTTTTCACTTTTTGTTTAGTATTTGTGTGAAAAAAACGACATGGATAGAAGTAATTTATTTTATAACTCTTATTCTCAATCCAATAACCAAGGTTAGACTGATTAACCTAACTTTGTTTATGGATGGGATAACGATCAGAATTACTTCTATGACAATCTGCAGGATACACAACAATTCTCATATAGACCAGAAGCTTGTAGTCAAAACTTAGGTACATATCTGAAAGAATTGATGAATGTTGTGATTGCTAATAATCTTCAATTTCAACAAAGTATGCAGCAGCTTCAAGAAAGTATGCAAGAAATTCAACAGAATGCCCAACAGTTTGTGCAACAAATGAGGCATATAACATCTAGAAACTAGAACTTGTTAAGCCAAATGGGTGAAATGGCAGCGAGGATCGAACGCCTAGAATCATAAATGGAAGAGGAATAGTCATATTAACCCGACGCATACCCAATGGATGTTAATGTGAAAACTTTACAGAGTGATGAGGAGCTTAAGAATTTTCAGGTCAATCCTCAACGAATTGCTTGTGTCGAACAAGTTGAGGAGGAGCTTGAGGCAGAAAAGGCTATATCTTTTAGCTCAGAGGTAAATACTAAGTTTCATTTTGTTATTGAGAATGAACCTTTAATTTTACCTAACAGGTTAGAGGAATTAAACGAGGAGGAAAAAGGTGAAGAGACATTTGAGAATTTTCAAGAAAGTATGGACTCAATAGGATTGAAAGTATAAAGATAGGGAGGACGCTATATAGGAATGATGATCAACTAAGGTCTTATCCAGAACAACCTCGCGTGGAAGTAGTGCTAACTGTAATACCTGAAGATCACAATTTTATCACGTGAGGAGAATAAGAAGTCGAGTCAGCGACCCTAAACAAAGGCGCTTCTTGGGAGGCAACCCAAGGGAAGTAAATTTCTTTTCCTTTACTTTTTAATATTAGGTTTTTATGCACGTGTGTTTTTGAATTTTTTTTACTTATTTTTAAGTTTTCAATCAAAATGAGAGAAAGAATAAAACAAATGAAACAAACGTTTTCTCTTTTTATATTGCTCCTAGGACTATATAGTCATGATTAGCGTGTGAATGGACTAGAGAATTTCATGATAACTTTAGCATGTATTTTCACTCTTGTGATTGGTTGATGTGCATTATCTTTAGAAGAGTAGTGACTAGTGGTAGACAAAGCTAGTAAGATTTTGAGCCTTATTAGACTGACACATCCATATCAGTCTTATTATCTTTTGATAATATATTAACTTCATGAAGTTCAGGAGCACCTCAGAGCACACATTGAGGGTAGGTAAGGCAGGAGAGTTTTTTCTTTCTTACTAACATCTGCTAGGAGGTTTTTTCTTTCATGTACACAACCTCTTTTTGGGAGACTGATGGTGACACATCTCCAACCACATTCAAAGAAGGGAAGTTTTTCCACCTATGGTAGAGGAGACTGCTAGCAGCAGGCTCCTCAGCACAGTAGCCCTTCCTTCACAACAATTCACCTCTCGGCAGGGCACCAACTCTAGCAACAAGTTGATGGTAGATTAAGAAGCCAGTCGGACAACTCAGTGGCCAAGGAAGACCTACATGGGGCGGCACCTACATCAATACACCAATCAAGGATAGGCAGACTCCAGGAAGGCATACATATATTAATGGAGGATTCTTGAGACTGTGGGATTGATGAGGTTTCTGAAGCACCTTGAGATACCCTCTGCACAACTACATGATTGTTTATGGTTTAAAATGATTCACGTGGAGTACTTGCTTAGGTCATAAGGTCCTTAATGTAGCTTAGATTCCGGGTTTGATGTTTTTGCCTCTTTGTGGAGCACTGTTTGGGGATTAAGTAGCACAGGTTCTTTAAGTTTCTATTAGAATTGAGATGAGTTTCTATACTCTCTCAAGCTGTGCATATAACTTTTTCTTCTTTAATCTTATTACTGATTTACCCAAAAAAGATGTAACCTTCATGACATGTACATCATGATTTTGCCTTGAATTTCTATTCGATACCACATTTTTATTACATGCATTAATATGGATACGATTAGGCATTCTTTGCTTTTATGAGCTACATTACCTAAATAGCTTACCCTATTAACATGATTTTCCCTTGTTAAGCCCCCTTGAAGCCTTATTAGCCTTTCTTTTTGTGTCAACCACATTACATGCCTTATACTTAACCAATTGTCCTACCCAAGCTATAAAGCTAGTGGAACATTTGTGATTGTTGAGTTTGTGGATGTACAAAATTCTAAGTGTGAGGGTGTAGATATGTGTAGATTAGCTATAATGATTGGGATGTTATTTTATGTCATATCATTTAAATTCCCACGTTGATGTAGTTTATTTTAATTTTTATAAGAGAAAAGAAAAGAAAGGAAAAGAAAGAAAGAAAAGAGAAAAGCAAAACAAAAAGAAAAAAAAAGAAAAAGAAAAAGAAAAATGTTTAAATAAATATATCAAGGAGGAATTGCAAATGTGTTGAAAAGTTGTTTATGATTAAAACATCCTCCTAAAGTTATAATGAATGTGTTATTGGAGTATGTTGAATATGAGGTAGATATTGGCTTGGAAGGTTAAATCTTTTGTGCTTTCAATGTATTGTCATCAATTGTATGAGTGATTCCTTCGAATTAGTATATGCTTCATGTGGTTTATGTGTGAGAGCTGATTTAGGTTGTAAAATATAAATGTTGCATTCGTCATAACTGACGGTACCCAATTTTTTATGAGTGTTAATTTGTGCATTTGATGTCATATTGAATGTTGTTTTGTTTCATTGGCTTTAATGGCTTTCATCCTACTTGACCCAAATACATCTCACCTTACCTTTGACCAAATTACAACCTTGAAAAGTCCTTTGATCCATGATTTTGCATGTGAACATTAGTGATGGAGAAATGAAATGATATGAAAAAGTATGGAATGACATGAACATGAATGATATTGAGTGTACCTATAGATATATTTTAGTTAAACACATTTTTCGAGTCTACCATTAGATTGCTCAATTTTTGAAGATGATGAATGTTGATTGATCATGAGTAAAAGCTTGGAATGTTAAGTTCTTGCTATGATTTTTGAAAGTCATTCATCTTTGTTATGATTATGTATTCTTAGAAAATATAGGAAATGAGTAAATGTTGTTTTTGAGTCTATGAGCTTAATTTTAATGTTTTGTCCGAAGACGACCAAAAGCTAAGTTTATGGAAATTGACTTGTGCTTAGTTAATTGTTTTATTATTTCATAACGCTTAGCGATTAATCACATAAAACTACTTAAGATACTCACCTTAGTTCATATGTGATTTTAGGTACAGTTCGGAAGTGATGGAGCTAAAGTGAGTCGAAAGCATGATATTTGGGTCATTTTCTAAAGATTAATTTTCACTTGTTTTCTTAAAGTAAGAAGAAGAAAATTAAAAGACAAGAAAAATGAAAGCACAAAATGCAAAGAATGTGAGTTGCATGATTATGCATAGAATTTTACATGTAATGTACGTTAATTTAATGGCCATGCAATAACTTAATTAATGGACAATGTATATAGCCACGTCCATGGAGCTAAGGTGCAACAGGTGGAAGCATGAAACGTGCATGTGGTGGAAATAAATAGACCAAAACGTATGCACGATATGACCAAAATGCAGCAGTCCATTAGTTAAACAACAACATGAATTAAGTGGTGAGCAGATCAACATAAAACGCAGTGCGTCAGAAGGTAGCGTTAGGTTTTTAATTAAAGAAGTGTGAATAAGAAGAAATAAAACACTAGTGTAGGAAGGAGCAAGGAATGACGACGCAGCAACTGACGCACCAACAAGATCAAAACTCGCCGCAGGGACGAGAAACAACGTAGAAGACCAAACGAAAATGTTGAATAGCTAAAGGTTTCGCGTGAATTAAAAAGAAACAAGTAGTGTGAGTCTTTGTTTTAACACTAGTGTAGGAAGGAGCAAGGAATGACGACGCAGCAACTGACGCACCAACAAGATCAAAACTCACCGCAGGGACGAGAAACAACGTAGAAGACCAAACGACAATGTTGAATAGCTAAAGGTTTCGCGTGAATTAAAAAGAAACAAGTAGTGTGAGTCTTTGTTTTAAAGTAGCAGAGGTGAATAGTAAGATGGACCAAATATTAATTTGTCAAATCAAGAGAGAACAGTAGCAAAAAGAGAACAGTGAGTGCAGAAGAGGGAGGCGCTTGTAACGTCGGATTTTCTGAGTCCTTTTGTGTTGATCTGTATTTGGAGATACCATTGTATATTGATATATACATGGTTGTGTATGAGTTCAAGATGTATTTGAATCCTTTTGGTACATATGCCAGTGATATATAATGTTATACGCCCTTATATAAACTTAGAGTTTATCAGTATGCGAAATCTTGAAGATTTCCGACATATAAGCTTTTAAGTGTGTAAAATCGAGTCCATTGGATGGATATGACCATGGTGGTCAAATTAAATGTGTTCTAATATCTTATAGGTGAGTAGACATGATTTATAGACTTATCGGAAACTTAGAAAGCTAAATTGGAAAAGTTGATGTATACAAGGGCTTAATTGCAAATTTGTAAAAGTTAAAGGACTTAATTGTAATTTTTCAATTCTTGGAGGACCAATTTGTAATATTATAAAGTTAAGGGATTTAATTATAATTTTCAAAATTCAGAGGACCAAAATGAAATTATAATTTTTGGTCATTCTAAAATTTTGGGCTTAATTGCAAATTTAGGAAAAGTTTGGAGGGTATAATGATAATTTCACATAACTAAGGGCAATAAGATAAATTTATCATGTTTGGCCAAAGAAGAGTCAAATTCTATATGCTTATTTATGTGTGTGACCGTGCAAACCCATTAATTGAACATTAAAACATGTTCTTTTAATTAAAAGAGAGGGGAAAGAAGGAGAAGAGAGGAGGAGAAGATAAGTTTCAGTCGTCACGCAAAATTCACCTTTCTTTTTAATTTTTCAACTCCAACCAAGGTGTTCTAAGCTAATTTTGGGTCAAGGAACTCAAATCTATCATTAGATTTGAGAAATTCTCAAAGGCTTTGAAGATATCATCAAATGAAGGTTTACGTAAATTTTCTCTCATCTCTCTCTACATTAGGATTTTGAGTTTGGTGTTAAGATATATTGTTCTCTATGCTTGATTATGCATGAAACATGGTTTAGATGAATGAAATGTGTCATGTAGAGGGTTCTTTAAGTCAAAACTGAAATTGTCCCCTTTAGGTGAAAGTTTGTGAATTTTTGAATATCTTTTGAAATTGATGGTCTAAATAAATTCTGTGGTGTCAATTATACATGTATGATGTGAATTGATGATGAAGAATTAAGAAGATGTGTATTGGTTAAGTTCAGGTCGAAATGATGGAGAAGAGGTAGATTAATGTAAGGAGTTATATAATTGATAAAATGTAGCTTAAATGAAGGAAATTGGTTGGAATGGAATGGGGGCATGTGTCATTGATTGGAAGTGTCTATTATATGACAAGGTAGGAGTATGAATTATCATGATAAAGTCTTGAAAATGTGACTTGAAAATCATGCACATTAGTTGTTTGATAAAATGCCTAAGTGAACTTGGCTTAGGATTTAACGATTTACAATGGTATGCATTGGAAAACACTTTCATGTTTACTTAGAGTGAACTTGAATTGTTGCTTAGATTGACAAGTAAAGGCTTAATGTGTTTGGATAAAGATGTGCTTAATTATGTTTTGAAAATATGTAAGCATGGGATTAAAGGCGTTAAATGCCTTAAAAATGCAAAAGAAAAGCTAATGTGAATAGTAACGCAGTAACCCTGTGAGAAGTTTAATAGCCAGATTCTATAGCTTATAGGGAGTGATATTGTGTTTTATAAACTTATGTGAGGGTGTATAAACATGAAATTTATGTTTAAGTAGTAATTTCATTGTATGTCTTTTTATGTATAAAGGCTCGGGAACCATGAATCAAGGAGCTTGTACCAAGGATTGTTGAAGTTAAGGGAGTGTATATCTTCTTTTGAGGTGAGTCGGGGAAACCATAGTTCTCATATGGGATTAGATCATCCTAAGACATTTATGATGACTTATGTGTGAATTTTGAACCTAGGTAATGTATAACAGAATTGAAATCTCAAATAGAATCTAATATGCTTATGTATTTACGAAACGACACTGTTTTAAACAACTTTGCACTTGGAATACAAAAGATGGCTTTTATTTTATAAGAAAATGTGTTGGAATTTACATATGCATAATCGAGTCATGTATATTGCATGTTTTTGTTCTCTTTGGCTTAGAGCCATAACAAGGTTTCATTTTATCGGTTGGACCGATAAATAAAGGCATAGTGCCTTACTTGATTTTTATACTTAATATTTGTATATGATTTTTTTGATTGGTGAGAAAACGATTGGCCAATTGTGTGCTATGCACAACTGATGAAGCGACCCCCATACCCTTGACGCTGGTACATTAAAATCGAGTCACCGTATCGACACCTTTTTACGGGACTTGCAAGTAATTCCACACCTAAGGTCTATACACCGACGAGGTCATAACCTAGGGTCATGACACTCTTGTAGACTATAGTCCGAACTCACCACAAACAAAAGTCGAGCCAACACTGAGTGTTGGTGCGTGTGCCATTAGATTGGCCGACTAGTGGTGTCACTTATGATTGTTTTGACTTATCCTGATATTGGTTTTCCATTGAGATTTGATTGATACATATGATGTTTTTATGCTTTTGTGTACTGGGACTGGAACCTATGTTCACCAAACGAGTGAGTTAATAGGCTAAGCTTATATGGTTCCTAACCAGTATACGTTGAGTCATTTATTTCATTAACAATTTATGAGGTGCATTTCATTTACACATAAATTTTGATTTAGAAAATATGCAAGATAGTATATGTACTCAATTGACATATTTCCGGGTATACAATGAAAATGAATGTGCATTCATAATGTTTTGTAATTTGATTTTCCAAATTTTTCCAAAACAAAAGAATAGATATTTGGTTAGCCTTGCATAGTCGGATTAAGGATACCGTGAGTGTCCTTAGCTTGGTTATGCGGCGGTTGTCATGGGCCCGATGTGGCACCAGGTTGTAACAATTAAATTAGTATCAGAGCATGGTTTTTATATTTTCAAAAGTGTTATTTCCATTTTTAAAATGTTTATGAGCCTTAGGAGTCGAGTCTAGGTGTTGAAAGTCTTTATTCAAGAAGTTGAGTCTCGAATCGTTAAGTTAACGTCGTTAACAGTCAGATGATTTCACCCTCGATCAGAGTACTTATCGACATTCCTTGGGATGTTTGGGATATCGGATAAGCTAGGCTTAGTTCGATCTATTTTATTAAACAATGTCTATTTTCTTTGATTTTATAGAGATAGCATTATCCCAATCTGTTTGATTAGTGAAGTAAGAATTTCGAGGAAGAAATTTCTTAAGGGGGAGAGTTGTAATATCCTGCCTGCTAATAACATGAATTAATGGATTATAATTAGTGAATTGGGAATTTATTGTTACAATTGAATAATTGATGAGGTGATATGTGCATCTAGTCTAAGAAAAATGTTAAAGAACAAGACAAATTGATACAGATGAATTTTGGTTGATTAGGCTGTAAAATGATGACATATGGCATTTGGAATAAGTGAAAAATGGCTCAGTTAAATGGATGAAAACTGGCTTAAGTATAATTGTAACAAGTATCCCTTTAAGTTAGTGGCAAATGGCACTTTAGATTTGTGACATGTGGAGCAATAGAATGGTGACATATATAACCTTACAATTGGTGACATGTGTAGCCTTAAAAGTAATGAAAAATGGAGGCTTACAATGAGTACAATGTGAAGCCTAAAGTAAGTGACACATGGACCAATAGAATAGTAACATATGGACCAATAGAAGGATAACATATGTACTAATAGAATGGTGACACATAGACCAATGAAATGGTGACACATAGATTAGTTTGACCTTCTTGAATTTTTTAGAGAAAAGGGATGAAAAGACAATAGATGTAAGAGTGAAGGACTACCATAAGGTTAGAACAGGGCAAAAAACAAAGATGAGAAGAGAAGGAGAAAAAAAGGAGAAGGAAAGAAGTTATCAAGGTAAGTTGAAATTCTGGTTTCAATTTCATCTTTTTCTTTCAATTTGTTTTTCATATCCTTAGAGCACGAATTTGAAGAAACTCAAAGAATGAGAGTTGTAGATATAGGTCTTAACTTGACCTCTGTGAAAGTGGCTTGACAAAATAGTGACTAGGGTTTAAGTTATTCTTGTTTCCCTATTATTGCCTATGATAGACTCCTATGCAGGAACCTTGTATTATTTCCTAATTTTTTAGGACTTTAAAGTCCAAATTAGTGAAAGTGTAAAACATGAAAAATGATTATTTATGTTTTATTAATGCTTCTGTTAGACGGTTTTGTTAGAAGATATATTGATAATGATTATTGATGTTTGAGTATTGGTTGCTAGTTTTTTTCTTACCAGAGGAAGCACAGAGCTTGAGAGGTGAGTCATGGAGGAAGAACAACCCTTGACCTGGTGATCGCTTCAGATAGCGAAGAATGCGATGTGCCGCTTGAAGGTGAGAAGTTGTTGGTGCAGTCATGAATTGTGAAAGTTGTTGAACGACGAAGGAAATGTCGGGTCTTGTTAGCCCCGAAATTTTTTTTTTATGATTCAGCATGATTAAGGTTAATTAAGTATGATGAGATAAATTAAGCATTAATTGAGTTAGCATTAAATAGCTTATGGCATTAAAGGAGTAAGTAGCATTAATTGAATAAG
>JANZLX010000213.1:14071513-14084673 GCA_025531955.1 Erythroxylum orinocense | reverse complement strand
CAAAGCCTAGAAATTCATTAACATTCAATCATCCACATTGTACCGAACTTCCTTCAAATGAGTTACATCCCTCACCCTAAGTGAGGTTTAGTTCCTCAATATAGCAACAAACATTATACACAATAAGCAGCTCAACATTAGAAGAAGAGTAGAGAGAGAAAGTAGCAGAAGAAAAAGAATGGGAGCCCCAATCTCTTGGTTGGATCCCTAGAAATTCCTTATCTCCCTCTTAGTATGTGCCTCTCACTGTAGGAATGTTGTTGTAGTCATCCAGCCCCCTTTTTTAGGTCAAAATCGTTGGTATTTATAGCTCACACATTCCAAAAAACCTAACTTTTCGAAATAGGGGTCTGCTATCGCCATATGTCTGTGTGTCCGTTAAACGGACACTCTCGGGTCTAGAAATTGTGTTGCCGCTTCATGTCCATTAAACGGACATGTGTGTCCATTTAACGGACACTCTCGGGTCTAAAAGAGCTCTCTTGCCATCTGATGTCCGTTAAACGGACATGTGTGTGCGTTTAATGGACATGGCCTAATTCTTTACTTTTGCACCTTTTAACCCTCCAAATGCCATGATTTCTTCTCGGAGTCTTCTTGGAAGTTGCAGAGCTCGGAATTCTCCTTGCACTCGGTCTTAATTGGCTCTGGTCCGGCATCTCTAAGGGAAATTATGCCCTTTTTTTCAAAATCGAGCATTTGTACCTACAAAGTACATAATCAAAATGTGAGCGAATTAACTTAATATAGCTTTAATTCCAAGCACAAATAAGTCAAATTGAATCTAAATCACTCCCAAATCATCTATATAATTTGACTTATCATGAAACTCTTCAATTTTCTGCATCATGCAGCATACTAAGTGACTACCAACCGTTCAGCTCTCTTCTTAACGATAGTAAAGCTAATATAATACCTGTTATCTTATATGGATGCCATAATAACTCCTTCAATTTCTCCTGCCACAAGGTACACAATGTGGTGCCTTCCATATCTCCATCCGTTTTTGGAAACCTTTTTTTGCATACGTCAATCAATTTCTTCGAATCAAGCTCTCCTATTCGTTTCATGTCAAGATGTTGAATGGAGTTCAACGTTCTCTTCCCGCTTCGTCTCATTTTTGCTTCTCCGCTTCGTCTTGCTTTTGCAAACGTCAATTTAAAATGAATTGAGTGATCCTTATCCAAAGAAACCACTCGCAAACGAACCGCCATCCCCTTCATGTCATTTCCAAGTCCCATTAAATTTCATTAATAGGTCCGATTTTTGATCGTTCGATATTTCTTCTCGCCATCTCAATCCCTATCTTTACTTTACAAATTATATACGTTACAGATCCACTTATATTTAAAATATTCAATGTTTCTCTAGCAAAATAAGTTCTGTTTCACTGTATCATCTCCGAATTCTTCGCCTCGTTTAATGTGCCGCAATGATGGCTATGCGCAGTTTTCATGTGTTAGAACTTTCTAGCTGTAACTTGATGTTATTCACGCCGTTAACTCTGAACTCTGACGACCTCTTAACTTAGCAATGTCGTGTCAGACCTCTGATTAGTTAACACCACCGTGTTAACGTTTCGTCTGATTTCCCTAAAACGTTTTTCGCTCGGTGGTTTAGTGAAGATATCTGTCGATTCAAACTTTGTCTCAACAAACTGAAGACTCACAAAGTGATCTACCGTCTGCTTTTCATAAGTTGCTTCCGTATGCTTTTCATAAGTACCTTTCGTCTGCATTTCATAAGTAGCTTTCGTCCGTCTGCTTTTCATTAGTAGCTTCCTAATGACCCATTTGGTTGCTTTCTAGTGATCCAATCCCGGGTTACTTAAATATCTCCCTAGCTTTCCAACAATGTACGCAATATCCAGACACATACAAACTTGAGCATACATTAGACTTTTTACGGCCGAAGCATAAGGAATTTTACTGATCCTGAGCATTACGTATGGAAAAAGATCTCTTAGGCCATAAAGGCATTTTACTTTCAGGAGTTTGAGGTACAATAATTCATAATTTTCTTTTCTCATTGATTTGTATACATTAATTTGATAAATATTATTAAATTATAAGTTATCGATTTTTTTAATTTTAGAAACAATTTTTCTGGGATTCTGGCATTGATAGGGTCATACATAAAGTATGGGAGAGGCGAGCTTGTAAATGTTATTGCAACTTTATTGGTGCGATATACAAGGTTGATGAACGACTGCCTTATATTTCTGAGGGCATATGGAGTCGTTGGCAGGAGTACTAGACATCACTTGAGGCAATGTTCATCTCAGGGCGTAACTCGACCAACAAACGTGGAGGACCGGGGGGAAGAGAGTCTTCCTATACATACGGGATGATTAATTACCCATCACGAGCATGCAAAGAGACTTGTAAGTATCTAAATCTTACACTTATATTCTAATTTTTAACTTCACTATATTTCAATTTAAATTGACGTGTGAATGTTGAATGAAAATATCTGTATTATGGTTAATGATCATAGTATAAATGTCTGGTGCCATATATGGTTGTGTTGAGTTATTTTCTTTGTTGAACAGGGGATAATATCATAAAAATAAAGAAGACTCTACCGAAATTTTTATAAATTCTAGTTTAACTTAGAACATTTTATTGTTATGCAGGCAAAGTCTATGGGCATTAGGCCTACACCCCTTCAGTTGTTTCTGCATACTTACACTAAGAAGCATGACGTTGTGACATTCGTCAAGCATAAGGCCTACACCCCGTCAGCTGTTTCTGCATACTTACACTAAGAAGCATGACGTTGTGACATTCGTCAACACTCGATACATAGAACTGAATGTATGTAAAATTTATGCTTTAATATTCATTCTTAATAATTATCACTTACTAATATAAGCATTGCCTCCTAATATGATCAAATACAAGAAAGTATTCAACTACAGTTTCAGGGAGAACAAGCTGTTGATGAGAGTTAGGCATATTTTGATGCAGTTGGTGGTAGGGACAGTCGTGGAAGGATCTTCGGGCTAAGCTTATTTGTGAACACATGTTATTTGCACTCCTTTAGATCCAGTACAGCAACATCAAGTAGACGGCTGACAATGAAACATATCCATTAGCTTGAGAGCATAGTGCAGACATTGATAAGTCAGTTGCAACAGACGATGGAGTATATGACTAAGCTCCAAAATGATATGGAGTAGTTGAAGAGCAGGGCTAAAGACTCAGACCATTTGTGGTCACCAGGACAATAGGATTGTCGTAGTCATTTGATTTGAAGTTATGTATAGTTTAACGTTTTTATTATTAATGAAAATTTTTTTAACGTTATATGATCAATTAACTTTCTGCTTAAACAAATTAAATATAAAAAAATTATGCACACATTATTCGTAACTATTGAAATTATGCATTAATCATAAGATTATAAAATAAAATTTAATGTCGGGATTTTAAAAAGAAAAATTTAATACCTTTATGGTGGACTCATCGATGGACTATTAGTTTCTGTCGATATAATTAGTCATATTTACCAACGGTTTATGATAAATCGTTGCAAAAAATGCAACATATCTTTTATACTCACTGACAAAATTTTAGTTTCCGTCAGTATAGTGAGTGATATTTACTGACGGTTAATGATTCACCGTCGAAAAAAACACACATATTCACGTTAGACTCACTGATGGAATTGAAAAAAACTGTCAGCATAGTGAGTCATATGTATCGACAGTTTGTCATAAACCGTCAGAAAAATTTAACATTTTTACTATAGAGTTACCGACGGATTCATATAACTGTCTGTATATTTATCGACGATAACAAATTTTACCGTCGGTAAATATACTGATGAAAAGTGTATTCCGTCTGTATATTTTCCAACGGTTACAAATTTTCGTCGGCAAATTTACCGACAGCCAATTTCATGAATCATTTGTTCGTCAATGAATTCTGTCGCTAAATTTTATTACCGATGGTATATTAATATTTTCGATCGGTAGTTTCCGTCAGTAAACAACCTTTTGCTTGTTGTGACCTTTAAAAAGAAAAATGGACACCTAACAAATTAACTCATTAGCCAATTTTACTAAAGGCATTAATACCCTTAAAGCTTTTTATACCATGAATAGGATGAGGATCAAACTACTGGAATTATAATGTATTAATAAATCAAGCAACTGCTATAAGAGAGATAACAGACTCACAAGAGGCCATACTCTCACTGTCTCACGTCCCATTTCCAGGGGCCTTATCCTCGTTCTTGTAATCAATGCCACTAGAACAAGAAATATAGGGAGTAAGTCTTATACGTGATAGCCTATTTATAACTGATATTCTGGCAGAGCTATTATCGATCATGTGTAAGATGTCAACCCCAAACACTTACAATGGTATGCATAGCCTTGACGATAACATGCACTAATATATGAACCTGTATGGCGCATGCCATAAAATGTAAAACTTTCGACACGGTATGTGCATGGTTCAAAACCTTGCTCTTTGCCTCCATAACTACTTTCCAGCAATTAGTCACTATATGCATATTGAACTTTATGTCTTTACCAAAATAGATCTGTTCGTCGAGACTCTGCCTATTAGATATCAATAACCTAAAGGGTGGAAGGAATTAAGATCTTGAGAATTTGAGAAGGTGTAGATCAAGGCTTAAAAATACGAAGATGTAGAATGTAGTATGCAAAGCCCTCCTATGAGCATAATGAAAATAAGAATTAAGTGTTGAGAAGAAAAAAAAATATAGTGTGTCTTCGGTTAAAGAATAGAATGATTAAATTAAAAGTGAAAAATAAAGGGCGAATCAAGGATGAAGTCCCAAAATTGAATACATTCTTTATTATGATTGTTGACCAAATCCTTGATAATGATCTAGTTAAGGAATTAGAAAGAATAGCCACCAAACATGTTAAAATGTGCAAAAATTTATAGTATCCTTTTTATTAAAAAATTGTAGAAAAGTAGCCAATGTCTTGATTAAATAAAGGTGTTTAAAGGAAAATAGTAGAGATAAGACATCAAGCAAGAACTAAGATATATTCCTTTACAAAAATCGAGAACTAGGAAATTAGACAGAGAACCACACCCCACTTAAGAGGTAATTTACACAAGTAGATTAAAAAAAAAAATCAACCTATATGAGAAGGTGCTCATATAAGAAAGTATTAATATTATATATATATCCTTATATATATATGAAAAATGGTTCATAAAATGAAAAGAAAGAAACAAAATGCATGTTTCAACTTTTAATAAAATTTAAAGGAACACCAGCTTAATACATAATAAGTAGTCTTTTTAAATGATAATGTTTGAAAGTGTTAGAATTTCATTGATCTTTAAGCTCCGTTTAGACTATAAAGTTTTATTTAAGTCTTCAGTTTGTATGTAATCTTCAAATATCATGAAAGTTTAATTCTCAAAATTTCACTAAGCTTTAAAATTCTTATTTAGACTTTATATTATCGTAAGGTGAAAGCGACCAATCTCAACTATAGTTTCATTATTCTTTGTACTTTAAAAATCTTGTAAGAAGTCCATATATTTTATAAAAAGTTTAGAATCAGTCCATTTTGTTGACTTTTTATTATTAATTTTTGTTAACCTGAATTTTTAAGAGATATGAATAATTAGTAAATCACATATATAGGTGATATGTATTAAACAAATGAAGTAATTAATTATATTGATATATATATTTAAATATCATTACTTATTTTAAATATAATAATATTTACTATGTTATTATTAAATCATTTTATTTAAAATAAAATTATTATATTAATTGTTAATAGTATGTTTATTATTTTCATATGATAGCACATTAATTTTTATTTATTATATAAAAATATTAATAAATAAAAAATTAATTTATTTTATATTTTAAATATATTTTGATCTGAATAATGATATGTAAATATGATAAATCAATAAATTAATTTGTTCGATGCATACTATCCTTTTGTTTTGCTAATTCTCAATTACTCTCTTATGACGCGAGTATCCACACGAAGTGTCATATATTTAAAACATGCCGTGTTAGTAAAAATAATTTAAGGACTGATTTCATTTTTTATCATATAAAACATAAAGAGTTACTTACGAGACTTTTGAAGTATATTAGGTCTCTTTTTTTTTTGATAACTCAGTTTCGGGTTTCATCTGACTATTCTGAGACCTACGAGCCACTCACTCAGACTCATAGATAAGTAAATTCGGGTCTGATTCTAGACGATATCAAAGATACCTGCCCTAATAAATGAGCCATTATCAAGAAGATTACATCATCTTAAATAAAGAGTGTTCCTCCTAAAGCTCGAATACAGAATCTTTTACAATCCTCTCCTCTTTTCTACCGCTAGGCTTAAGAGGTTTTTAAAATCCTATTAGGTCTTGTTCCAGTTTCGAAATTTATTCAAGTCCTTAAATCTCATTCGATCATAAAATCTCATTTCCACCTTTGACACTTTCAAATCTCATTGAAACCTTAGAGTTTCGTTCAAATAATCGAGTCTCGCTTAATAGTTTAAGCCTCATTCAAGACTTAAGAGTCTCATTGAGGTCTTTTTAACCTCAAATGTTCCATCCCAAACAATGGTTGCAAGCCAAGAAATATAAACAAAAATGAAATTCTGGTCTATTGGCTTGAAGATTGTAGGCCTAATGCTACAAATCAAATATATGTTAACTTATATTCCAAATTCAACCGAAACATAAATGCAAGAAGCCTATTTAAACTCAAATTGGCAGTAATTCTTAATTCCTTCAAATTGGACATTACATTTTTATTTAAATTAAATTAATTAAAAATTAGAATTCTCAAAAAAAAAAGATTAGTTCCTGTACAAGGACATAAAGATAAGTTAAACAACTCAACATAAATACTCTTTCCTTTTAAAGTTTTTAAATCTAATGATTAAAAAATTCAATTGGTTCAACCGTAAAAATCTTAAATCGTTTAACTTTTCGGTCTAATTTTTAACTTTTTGGTTTGATTTATTTTGATAACATTTGTTATTAAAAGTGATAAGTTTATTAATTAATTCAATTTTTGTAAATTAATAAATTTTTATAAACTAAAATAAATAAATTAATTTTCATTTAACAATGTTTTTCAATTATACTTCAAATTCTCCGATTGATAAAAATAATATCTTTTAATCATATTTTAAATTCTTTAATTTTATTTAATCTTTATCTGATTTATGACGGCCTAATACCAGTTGAACTTTTTAAACTTTAAATTTTTCGTCTTATCGTTTTAACTTTCGGTTCATTTTTTAAAACATTGTTTAAATCCACACAAATAAAAATTTTACTGAACTATCAAACCTAAGTCTGGCACGATCGCATTATCACTATTATTGCTTGCTACTTTTCAGTTTTCTCTAATTTATTGTTTTATTGAAGCCTAACTACATATTAATATTAAAATTGGGCAAACCTAATGTTTGAATATATTTCATGTTCGATAGAACTTTTGGAAAGCATTTGGGAATTTCTATCAACCATATCTGCACTTGGGCAGTTGCATGAAATTCAATACCAGGTAGTTGGGAATTTCATTTCTAATGACCTAACCAGTACCTTAGGTTGAACGTTAGATTCAAAAATAGTTAGCAATTCCTACTTCCTACGTTTTATTTTATCCGACCTAACAGAATCTGCGGCAGCGGGGTGATGAGCAGCACCTAGATTGATGGAAGACCACTCAAGCTAAACTCTTGTTAACGACAACACGCTAATGGTTGCTTACTTGTCCCGGTTTCGGAAACAGGCTAACACCCACACAAAAACAGGTTACATAATCAATAAAAAAAATTAACTAGTTCAACTCATAAACGATTTGGATTTTCTAAATTTTCAGCTTAATTTATTTTAATAATTTTTGTATTATTAGTTCAGTAATTAATTGATCAATTTTTTATAAATTAATTGGTTCTTATAAATTAAAATATATTAATTAATTTTTATTTAATAATCTATTTTTAATTAAATTTAAAGGAAAATAATATCTTTCAATTATATTTTAAATTTTTTATTTTATTATATTTTTAAATTTATTTTATGACAGTGTTGAAGTGTTTAAAATGTTAATAAAAAAAATATTCTGAAAGCTAAAGTGTCTTGTTCATAAAGAAGGACTGGACCATTAATAGTCAGACACTACAAATAAAGATCTCTGAAACAAAATCGATAACGCTGCAAATAAAGATCTCCGAATCAAAATGGAACCTAACATTCCACGCACGCGTCTTCTGTAAAACTACCGGTCAAGAATTAACCCACCGATCGAAGTAGATAGGTAACATTCGCAATGTAAATTAAGAAAAATGATTTAACGAAGTTTTGTGATTCAACACTAGAGAATAGATAAAAACATATACATACTACTCACTTTAAAGAGATAAAAGAATGTGGCTGACGTTTTAATAAACCAACGGTTACCTTTTCCATATCTTGTATGGAAGTTTAAGAACTAATTATCAAATAAGATGTTGAGTATATCTAACTAAGTCATACCCAATGTTTACGTAATCTTAGACTCCTCATTCTTGAGTTTAAAAATATGAGAGACAGAATTCTCATATTTACAAAATCCATTAGTCACATTTACAAAATAATTTACGAGAACTCTAATATAATAAAAATATAATATTTTTATTATACTAAGGGTTAATGAGTATTTACTTAATATAAAGTCTAATATAGAAGCTGATACATTTAATAAAAAATGTTTGAAAAAATTTTCAGGTGTTATAAAAACTTCCGGAATGGTGCATTTCGCGGACAATGAGCGACAACAATGGCAGTGGACGGAAATTCAAGTGGAGAAACAGAGAACGTCGCACTCTTGGATGGCTTTCAAAGAGGAGAAAGTGAAGATGACCCAATAACACCTGAAGAAAGTTCAGAATTGAAAACGAACAACTCTCGTAGCATATTAGCAAGAACCGCCCACCAAATTAGCCAAGGTTTGCACCCCATTCCTCACTTCCTGCCATATATATACCATTTAACGTTACTAATTTCTTCGTTTTTTAATTATTTCTGCTCGGATTTCGCAGACTCATGTGCTCAATTATTCCTGCTCATGGTCACTTGTGTTAACTCTGCTTATATACTGTCTTATTCTGGGACTATTATGGTTCATTTGGGTTGGATATATGGCGTAATTGGTTTAGTTATAGCTATCGCATCGTCTTTTTATGCAAATACTCTTCTTACCAACCTGCACGAACTTGATGGCAAGAGGCATATCAGATATAGAGATCTTGCCGATTGTATATACGGTAAGTGATATAAGACAAAAATGGCAGAGAATCGTTGAAAATGTTAATGGTGCTTGGTTTTTATGGGTCCAATTCTTTACAGGTAAGAAAGGTTATTACACCATTTGGATTCTGCAATACTTGAATCTTACCATGAACAACATTTCTTCAATCATATTGTGCGGCTCAGCTATTCAGGTAAAAGAAGTTGAAGAACTCGGCTTTCATGATATTTGAAGCTACCTAGTGAATAAAATCATTATTAAATAAGTATAACAAATGAAATACGTAGAAATGTTACTATATAACACCTCTGTTTATATTAGTAGTTTTTTTATATAAGAAAGTTTGGGATCACTACAATGATAAAAGCAAATTTAAAAATCAAATTTATGAATAGGACGTATGAAGTAGAAAACCTCTTATGCAAAGACCATACATAATTTTTCATTTCGTTTTTCTGACTCCATTTACTTCCCATGCCTGCAGGCCTTGTATACTCTTTATAGGGAGGACAATGCTCTGAAGATCTCATATTGCAATCTGATAGCAGGGTTTTCATGCTTCATATTTGCTATTTTGGTTCCTCATTTGTCAGGTCTACGAATTTGGCTTGGACTGTCAGCAATCATGAGCCTAATATATATTATTGTTGCACTTGTACTCTCTATCGGAGATGGTAGGTTATACTACACTACAAGAGAAAGAGGTACTAATATTGATAGATCAAACTATAAATCTAACTTACATATATATATATATATAGGAGTCAGAGAAGCAGCTAGAGATTATAGCATCCCAGGAACATTAGCAGGCAAAGTGTTTCAGGCACTTGGCGCTATCTGTGCTTTGTTTTTTCCATTCAATTCTGGAATGCTTCCAGAGATACAGGTAAAGAATGAATTGAAATCCATCAACCTTTTTCCTTCCAAGATTATTGGTCCCAAATACCGGTTTCTTCACTAATTTGCAACAGGCAACTATAAGGGCACCTGTGGTTGATAACATGTTGAAAGCACTGTATGTGTTGTTTACATTAGGAGTCTTACCATTGGTTACAGTGATGCTTGTTGGATATTGGGCATATGGATCTTCAACATCCTCATATTTGCTTGATAACGTCAGTGGTCCAGTTTGGGCCAAGGCACTGGCCAACATTGCTGTCCTCTTGCAAACAATTGTTTGTTTTCATGTATACCATCTCCATCTATCCAAAGATCTCTTGTTCTTTATTTTTTTGACATCATATAATCAGTGATATTTTCATGTCTTCTTGCAGATAATTGCATGTCCAACCTACGAGTATTTTGATACCAAATATGGGGTTAAAGGAAGTGCAATGGAGATTCGGAACTTGTCATTTAGAATTGCGTCGCGAGGTAGCTACCTGCTTGCTACTTCAGCGATAGCAGCTCTTCTACCCTTCATCGGAGATTTCGTGGACTTTACCGCATCCATTTGTGTTATTCCTATTTCATTTGTTGTGCCCAACCACATGTACCTGATGGAAAGAAAGACCAAGTTGAACTCTTTGCAAAAGTTATGGCATTGGCTCAACGTTATCGTCTTTGCCGTTTTGGTTGTTGTTGGAGCAGTTGCGTCTGCGAGGCTTATTGTGACAGATGCCAAAGATTACCATTTATTTGGATCTTTCGGTATCCAGCTTTAACTTGCCACCACGTGAAAAAGGTTCTTGCTATGCTGAATTGCCTTTCCTTTTTGGAAGGCCTAGTTTCTATCATTAACAGCATTTCATGGCTTAATATAATTATTCGTTTTTTTTTAAATAGTACGCTGAAGTCAATAAATCAAAAGCAAAATCTCGCATACATACTTTATAAATACAAATAATTATATTAGATATATCTGATGATTAAAAAATTTAATTAATTTAGCTAATTCAATCGTAAAAATTTTAAATCGTCTAATTTTTTAGTTTAATAACTTAATTTATTTTTATTGATAAGAATTGGCTCCAAAAATATTCTTACTAAAGTAAAAAGAGAATTAGACCCCGCCTGTAACGTAATATTTAAAGCAATGGAATAGTATGCTGAGGTGCCTTCCGTTCCCATTACCTAGTTTCTATCATTAATAGTCCAACGTTGTAATCTTTGACCCTCACTTCACAGCAATTGAATAGTATGCTGAGGTGCCTTCCCTTCCCATTACCTAGTTTCTATCATTAATAGTCCAACGTTGTAATCTTTGACACTCACTTCACATTATTATATTTGATATACCTTTCATGGCTTAATATAAAAACTCTTCGACATGCAAGCTTTTGGTTTAGTTTTTTAACTTACTAGTTTAAATTACTTTAATAAATCTTGTTGTTAAAAACTGATCAATTTATTAATTAATCGATAATTTTTCATAAATTACTAAGTTCTTATAAACTAAAATAAATAACATAAATTTTATTTAATAATATCTTTTTTCAATTAAACTTTAAATTATTTGATAGGTAAAGATAATCTCTTGCAATCATATGTCAAATTCTTTAATTTTATTTAATCTTTAGTTAGTTTTAATGATCTAATATCGACTGAACCTTTTAAACCTTAAATATTTTGTTTTATCGATTTAACTTCTGATACAAATTTTAAAACATTGATTATATCTTATGAAAAAGAATGAAGAAAATTTTCTATTTATACAAAGGAAAGAAAATTATGTATTTTTGTTGGACCCCAAACTTTTGGTAGAAATTAGAAATATTAAAATGAAATGAAATGAGTGTTTTTGTATATGAATAGTGTTATAGATGACATTGTGCTTTAAGAAAATTAATAAAAAAAGAATCGATTAGTTTTGATGGCTTACATATTTGAGTAGATTTGTATGGGTTATGAGAGTAAAGTGAATGAGTTGATTGAAATAGAAGTTAAAAATCAAGAAATAAAGAGAAAAAGTGTCAAAATATGAAAAATTATGAAAGTTTGACTTTTCGGAGATAAAAGTTGACTTTTTGATTTAGGCTAAATTTGAGAAAATGATTTTCATGGGACTTGTAGCTTATATTGAGAGCTTTAAGTCGCCATAAAGTTTGATATTTTTCGATATTGGGAGTGGAAATTATGACCAGTCAAAGTTAAGTATTATTTTACTTTGTTTTGTGAAAATGTCCATAAGTATACATTTAGGTGTACTGTGTTTTGAGACCAATCGTCGTACTGATTTCGTCTAAATTGGAGTAAGTGGTCTACATGAAAGTTGTAGCTTGCTTTTCCAACGCCATAAAGTATGCAATTTTTTGATGTGAAAATTGCAAGATATGAAGTTTGGAAGTTTGGTTGTGGTATAGGATGACAAATAACATGGCAGAATCTTTGAGTGAAAAATTGACCTAGTTAGAGGTTGAAATTGTCTTTAAGTTCTTCATGAAAATTTTAGATTATGTTTTGATCTTTACATTGATGTAAAGTTTGGAATTTTTGGACTAAGGAATAGGAAGTTATGAGTTTTGGAAGTTCTGTTACTGTTTTGAAATGACAAGTAGGGGCAGTAACTTTGATTGAGTTTTTGACCCCTTTAGAGATGGAATTGATTTTCGAGTTCTTCATAAAAATTGTAGAGCTTCCTTTTATCTTTCCATCGATACCAAATTTGTCAAATTTGAAGTTTGGGATCAAGAGTTATAATTTTTTGAAATTTTGGTTTTCTATATATATGCAAAATCCTTTTGTTTTTGCTATTCTCCTCCCCTAATCCGACCCTTGTTCAATCTTTTGCTTTTAATTTCTCCGTCCGACATTTGATTGACTTGGTTTTTGAAGCATTGGATTTCTAAGACATTTATCTACTTTATGATGGGAAATTTTTATAATTTTTGAGATTAAATTGAAAGAGATTGATTTAATCAAAGTGAGTTGAAAAGTTTCTGAACATGGTTCAG
>JANZLX010000213.1:14051605-14063143 GCA_025531955.1 Erythroxylum orinocense | reverse complement strand
AACAAAATTAAAGTATTCATAATTTTATTAATAATTAAATAATATATATTTAGTTAATACTAAATCAAATTAAAAAAAGAGAATAAAAATCTCCTTTTAAAGTTTGTATAATTTTTGAAAATTGGAAAAAATCAAAATTAAAAACTCAAACAAACAAAATTATTTTACTGAATTAGAAAAACTAAAAATAAAAATGAAAACAAACAAACCCTAAATTCCACATTTATATTGAGATTGCGATAAAATTGACAATATTCTATTATTTTGTAAGATTACATAACATATAACTTATTCATACATGAAGTGATATCTTAGAAGATATAAGTATGAAATTTTCTTACTCAAAAATTATTTTCTTCATAATTAAATGACACAGCAAATTTTTATCCTTTGTAACTTTAGAAATTATTTTAAAATTGTACAAAATTTTATTTGAAATTGATATGAAAGTGACTCCGACATTTTGTATTACGTCACTTTGCATACCATAAAACTCGTTCTATCATAGCAATTGTCAAAATGTCAAAGATGTGCATCATCCATGCACTCCTATTCACTTAATTATATTGTTTTGGTTTGTACCCCAACTGAGCTGCTGATTGGCAGTGGTCCTGAGTTCTACAAATTAAAGCTTCTTAGTTCAAGTCTCTGTTTCTCCGTCTATCCAGTCGAGCTTTATCAACGAACAATCAATCGCAAGAACACCTGATGGTGTTGAAACCCAAAATCACTGATCGAAGGACAGCATGCATAAAAGAACCATTAACCCAGGACCTTGGATCTGATGACAATTGGAACTTAAAGTAAGGTATCCAAGTTTATCCACAAATTTTTTGCCGTTTGGTTTGTGGATTTCATAAGGTGGCATTACGGAGTCCGAAGCCGGCAGAAAGATGTTACAGATCAGTAATTTTGACACATCAAAGAAACAACGTATCAATTTCTCAAATCACGACAAACGTGAATCCGTCTTTTCAGCCGTACTGCTCTACTATGCAAACAATTTCAAACAATACAAACAACCAATAGAATTTCCAATCCACAATATTCCAAGTCCAATGTCTGCTATGCTAAATTAGCAATAACAAGCCATACAATTGACAATATGCGGCAATGTTTCTATAATTTAGCGAACTACGTGCCTCTGCCGTTTCAAAATGCTTTAATATCTTTCTGCAGAATCCAGACATTGTGATGCCACTTCACGAAATCCTGAAACCAGTCTGCTAAAAATAAAATAAAAGGGGATGAAACTTAGATCGTCAGCAGTAAACGTTCCCGTAAATGTAGTGCATTCACTAGGGCATGAGAAAAATAGAAAAGGGCCGTGAGATAATTTCAGATTCAGATTCAATGTTTGCATTCTGAAATACCAAATAAAAAGAGTAATGACAACCAGTATGGGCACAGGTACGAAACTCATAGAAGCAAATTTAAAGTGAACAATATATAGCCGAGTTAAACCAAATCAATGAGATTCACGTCTGTATCTCCATGTTATCAAACTAGGTTTATATTCTAACAGCATCTAGATAAAACTGATGAAAATGCAAAGCATAAATGTCCTAAATAGTATGAATATTTTCAATACAAACTCTTCCAAGAGCCTAGTACATTTGCTATCCTTTAGCCACTAAGTTACATCATGCTTCTGGCTAACTTAAGCGGAAATCTGAACTTTCCTCACTCAAAAGTAACAGACCCTATTATGCACGTCTTACAATGGAGAACGTTGGAAAGAAAGGGGAGTTCAAACACAACGTATTGTAATTCCAACATTGGTCTACATGACATCCCATATGGAAGGGCATATTGTTATCTTCTAACTTCAACAGTATCATTAGGCAAAACACAAAATATATACACTCATATATAATGAGATCAGGGATATATTAACTGCCACACGTTCGCTTCTCACCTCGGTAGTTTATCCAGATACCAACTTTACAACAATGAAGATGGAGTTCAATATCAGAAGAGGAACTCTCATGTACTGAGTTGCGTAAATGAGACCTATAAGCTGCGCCTTGAAGGATTTTGTGCGACCCCCAGAAAACTCATTAAAGCTCCATCCTCTAGGTGCTAGAAACCGATCTTCATTTAGTATGGCAAAAGCATTTGCAAGAAGCAGACAACCCTCCAACAACGTCCACAAGCCCATTTCCTGCGCGGTACACAACACCCTAATCAATAAGATTTCCTTCACCAACGTTAACAGAAACTCGAATATGAACAGGCATCAGCCGTCTGAGATGCCATAACATTTTTTCAGACCCAGCCCAAAGGTAGGCCGAACAGGTCAACCGTCATGCCAGAAAATTACATTTACTGAAATGGTATTAGGATTTTCATTTAACTCAAATTGGTGCCATTACATTACTTAAAAAATATGGAAACCAATTAGAACTAAAATCCCACTCCAACCTCATTTAGCCTATATATTTAACCGCAAATATTACACAAAAAGCAAGTTAATTAATATAAATTAGAAGGTACCGGCTACAAAAGCAACAGAGGAGAGGTGGAGCAAGCTTGGAGGTGTCAGAGAATACCAACGACGGCGACGAGAGAGATTTGATATAGGTATCGGTGAAGAGAAGAACCGTCTGATGGAGGGAACAAAGTTGGAGATTAGGATTGCGGTGTGTTCCAGATCTGGAAAATTATGAACTCTGAAAGTTTTCCAAAATAATACTTGCAAAATGATTAAACTCGGCCCGATATTAAGCCTAGGTCCAAAGAAAATTTGGGATGAGAAAAACAACGACGTCGTATCGGTTGGTGAGTGGGTGGAATATGAATTTCAATTAAAAAAATGATTTCCCCCAGTCGTTTTTCTGTTGAAACTTGAAATTCGCCGCCGTCGGTTCCTCGCCCATCACTTACAACCAGCGTTGCCCGCTGTCGTCTGTCGTCGCCGTTTCAATAGTTGTTTGTCTTTTACGGTAATGTCTCCTCTTCTTTCCTCTTTCTGTGCTTTCCTTTCTAGGGCTACTGCGCTCATGTCATAGAAAGAATGCGTTCCTATGGCTTTATTCGCTTCAGTTGTTTCTCTTGATTGTCGGCCACACCGTTGTCTCTATCTTTATGTTGGTGGTCGTCACTGCCAATAATTCGGGTAAGAATGGTCGGATTTCTCTAGTCGGTTGCAGAAGTTCATAACTGGAAACAACTGGGTGCTTGTCTCATCTGCATTCTGCAATTCTATATAACTACCTTCAGCCTCCGGTTCTGATTCTGCTTTCTCTTATGTTGCCTGCTTATCTGTTTGACTTCATACGTTGTTATATTGCTTTGATCTGATTTCTCTTTTTCACAGACACTTTCAAGCTTCTCCCAGATTCAAGAAATAAAGCAGTTTGTTTACAGATAAAAACAGTTCTAGGTAAAGAAAAATTAAAAAAGTCTTATTGGTTGTGAATTTATGATACGGATTGTTCGAGTTTGGAAATTGGAACTGACCTTAATTCAAACTAAATACTCTTTAAAGTTTTCCATTTCAAAGTTAAACAAACAAAAAGTCAGTATTTACAGACCCATCCAGCTCAATCAAGCCAGCTCACTGAGAGGGCTTTGGACAAGGGCTGGTGATCGGGTCAGGTCATATGAAAATCCCAACAATGGAAGAATCAGTGATAGAAGCTATGGCACTGTTTTTACTTTGCTCACTCTGCTGTTACTAACCCACAGCTGTTAACGACTTAACTCTCTTACTATCTCCTCGCCACTAGTGTATCTCTTCATTTAAAATTTTTTGAATATCATAGTTCTTGATCTACTTCTTAAATTATGGCACCAAAGCTATGTGATTGAATTGGGAATAAGTTTGTGTGAATTTCTGTTGCTGTCAAGGTGTTGCTAGTGGATGGTAAAACAATGGCAAGAATTAGGGATAGAATGGAGGATTTCAAAGATGCAGTCAGGCACACCTCTGTTTCCTTGGGTTATGACGAGGTATATGCAGTTCTTCTTCAATTTTGTTTTGGAGCTAAATGTTTTTTCTTTTGTTTTAAAGTTCTGATTTTATTTTTCTCTGTATGTGATCTTTTGGTTGGGTTTTACAGCCTAAATTGGCAACCATTATGGCATCTTTCATCATTCATAAACCTCGGCAACGATCAGCTTTTGCCAAGGCTGCTTTAAGAACGGTATTTACTGTTGACCAGTTTTGTTTCAAAAAAGTAAAAACATTTTTAACTTATGGGCAACAAGGATCCAAGGATTATGCATTCTTATTTGTGATCTTAACTCCTTGTTTTTGTTATCAGCTTGAAAGTATTGAAGCTTTGCAACAGTTCTTGTTGGAGCATCGGAAGGATTATGTGGATGTACACCGTACGACTGAACAAGAGAGGGATAATATTGAACATGAAGTAAGGAGTACAGCTCTCTTTGTTATGAGCATCATTCTTATGTGATAGTGGAATAAACTTTTTTCTGCCACCTTATGACAAACCGCACAAGCCTCCATGTTTTATTCTTAATCTACTTAAAATGCTTGAAAATAATGTGTTTATGCAATCTAATTCCCAAACTTGGCAACCATATCGTACCTTTTTTATGAGCAGCAGTTATTTGTTTTCTTTTCTTTTTTTTTAAGTAGCAGTTATGTGATTTTAATTGCTTATGCCCTGTTGAAGATGCTTTTGTCTCTGTTCCACAGAACTGTTCAATCCAGAATCCTTTTATGGTTTTTCCCCATTAAAATTGGCTGCTTAATTTAGTTGTCCTGAAATTTAAGATTATCCCCATTTCCCCCCTTCTGTTTTCTACTATATTTACGGTTTTATTTTTGTTTCTTAAAGCGTGTCTCTGTCCTGTATCATTTGCAGGTTACATCATTTATTAAAACATGCAAAGAACAAATTGATATTCTTAAAAATAGTATCACTGATGAAGAAGCAAACTCAAAGGGCTGGCTTGGCATGAGGACTGATAGATCCAATGCCGATACTGTTGCACATAAACATGGAGTGGTATGGTTCTGCTCGACTTCACATTTTACGGGAGGTCTACTCATGTAATATCAAGTAGTTATGGAATTCTGCATATACAGATATGTTAATAATATATGGACTACTATCTTTTACCTTTTCCTTTTCTGATAAATGAGCCTGATCTTTAATCTAATTTTTTTTAAAATTTGAATAAGGTTTGAATTAACTATGATAAAGCTATCTCGACATTGCAATGAGTTTACTATGAAATGAATTACGAAGCCAAACTACAAAAACAACTTACATAAGCAAATGAAATTTAACAGTAATGGTTACAAACTCCATCTGGTCTTCATTCCTATGGATAGTGCATGTTGGTCAAATTTAGCTATCAAAATGGCTCTGATCCAATTAATGGTGACTTCAGCTAAGTTGTACTTGTCAACTTCCTCTTGCCTATATATCCTCTTATTACGTTCCTTCCATATAGAGTAAATGGTAGTTGTGAAGGCTATTTTGTACATTGGGGAGTCTTGCAACTTCGGATTTGCTGTACATATGATCCGATTTAGAGTTGATGTCCAATCATAACTGATGTAGGTATCCGATGGCAAATGTAAAATTCTGTTCCAAACCACTTTGGAATATCTGTATTGAAAGAATAAGTGATCTCTAGACATGAGGTGTAGGAAAAGTGTTATTTGTTAAAAGGCTTTTGATTTATGAGTGAAATGGACAAGCGTGGTCACTGAAATTAAGTGGTGTATGACCTTCAATTGAATGTAAATACATGTAAAAACTGCTTGTCTTCTGCATCCGAACAGTTGTAGGAGCAGGAATGTTTTACCATATCTCTAAAGTTACCTTTTTCTTGCGAACAGTCAGTGGTAGTTATTCAACAAATCCAAGCTGTTACACAATTATACCTTTTTGTTGTCATCAAATAGAATAAGAACAATGTTTTATTTGGTTAAATTTGCGGCTTTTTACCTCTGCAGGTTTTGATTCTGAGTGAGAAACTCCATGCAGTTACAACACAATTTGATCAGCTCAGAGCTATACGTTTCCAAGATGCTATTAACAAAAGGATGCCGAGGAGAAAGCTTAATCGAGTTGCTGATTCAAGTACTGTGGATTCTTCTAAAACTAGCAACTCAGAACTCAGGGACCATGATGAAAACTTACCTGAGCCACAGAAAATTCAGCAGCAGTTGTTGGATGATCAAACTCGTGCTCTGCAAGTAATCAAATTATTAGTTGTTTGATAAGTCCTACAAATTGTCTCCTTGTGTTTGTTTGCTTAATAAGGAAGTCCCGTATAAGAAATTATTGTGAAATTGAGTGGGATTGTCCTTCCACTTGTTGGGCAGGTAGAGCTAACCAGTCTTCTAGATGCAGTCCAAGAAACTGAAACTAAAATGGTAGAAATGTCTGCGCTGAATCATCTCATGTCAACACATGTTCTTCATCAAGCACAACAGATAGAGCATTTGTATGAGCAGGTCAAGGATTCTGATCCATCCTCGAATTTGTTTTTCTCAAACTACAGCTTGAATAATTTGTTTCTAGCTTGTGTTAAGAACTTTAAGAAGTTACATTTAGCTCCAAAAGATCTTTTGTCTTTCCATTGGAAACCTTTCTTCCTATCCTTTTGTTGTTTTTCATAAAACATGACCTGATATTGCCGCCAAACTTATGATGGGATTCTGTGAATAGATGTGGTCTGCCCTTTTGTCCAAGAACTCTGCATCATGTTTCTGCATTTCTTAACTGCTATGGTAGCTCACTGGACAAGTATAGAATGAAGGTTTACTTTCATTCAGAATTTCCATACACCTCGGCACATGCTGATGATGATCAAATCTCATTAACCTGTATGCATATTCTCAAATGGATCAATATCTAGAACTGTCCTGCGTTACCTATCGATATATTTGTCAACAATCAAATTACTTGTTTGGGAGTTGAGGTTTTCGGTGCTCTTAGAGTTGCAATTTCTTTTAACTGTCCATTTTTAAATCCTTTCGAGTCCTTGATACAGGCCGTTGAAGCTACAAAGAATGTAGAGCTTGGAAACAAAGAGCTTAGGCAAGCCATTCAGCGGAATAGCAGTAGCAGGACATTTCTTTTGCTTTTTTTGTTTGTACTTACTTTTTCAGTCCTCTTTCTTGATTGGTATAGCTGAAAGGAAGCTCTGCCTATCTTCTCATGTTATATATTAACTGCTACATAACATTTTTTTCCCCTTGAGGCTTTTGTGGAACAAAGTGAAGAAAAGAAAAGAATATAAGAACTCGTTACACCATTATAAATTTTCACTAAAGACATGGTTTAATGCTTTGATGTGAACTAATCATTAAAGTTTGAATATGGATTACAGATCAGTCAAACGGTCCTATTATATGTCAGTATTGGTGAACAAAGAATGTACAGGAGAGTTTTTGTTGCATTTACAATTAAAAATAGTGTTTTGTATCCCAACCGAGCTGCTATTTAAGCTCTGAGCTTGAGATAATACTGCATTATCCGTACTGCCTCTGGCATCTACAGGTAAAGCTTCTTTTTGATTCTCTGTTCTCCATTTGTCCGGTGAAGCTTTCTCAACACACGAAAAATTGCAAGAAAACCTGACAGCGGTGAAGCCCGGAAAGTCTGGTGTGTGATCGAAGGACAGCATAGAGACTATTTTGAACTGAAACTTTCTTCTACCTTAAACCCGAAGTTTGGCCCTGTGGTAAAGATAACATCTTGCTCATGTGTGCTTCTGACTTCTCACAGATACAACCAGGAAAAGGATTGGCGTAGAAATTTTCCTCGACTCTCGGGGACTCTCCGGGCAATCTATGGCGTGGGCCTCCGATCCTATCTCTATGTAATGTTTTTACCTCCGACGAGAATTTATCCCAAGATATCTGGCCACTGTCCAGTTGATCAATCAATCGAACAAAATGGTACCTGCAAAAGAAAATAGAAGATAAAAACATTGCCAG
Source organism: Erythroxylum orinocense (assembly GCA_025531955.1). Classification (NCBI taxonomy): domain Eukaryota; kingdom Viridiplantae; phylum Streptophyta; class Magnoliopsida; order Malpighiales; family Erythroxylaceae; genus Erythroxylum; species Erythroxylum orinocense. The sequence continues at coordinate 14,055,216 of JANZLX010000213.1, read as the reverse complement.
TGTTTTATTTTGGCGAAAACGTTGGCATGGGATCGAGGGAGTTATTGATAACCGTACTTGTCAGGGTTGATAGTTTTTCTGTAGCCTTCAAATTTTCGATGACCAGTGACTGCCTTGGCCATATTGCCGTCGTAACTGTACAAAAAAATGTCACTCTCAACTGCAACAACGTAGTCCAGGGCTGCAAGCTTATTTTGCCGGTTCATGAAAGGTTGGAGTTCTACTTCTGTTGCTACTGTTAAATGAGTGTATACTTTGGGATACTTGTCTCGAAGTGCATTGATCCCATTTGAGCCATAAATTTGGCCGGCAACTATATAAATCGTAGTTTCAGAAGGATAACCCATTGCCTCCAGGAACACAGCAACCTCTCTTGGTGTCATGGGACATAATCCCTCCAGTCGTCGATCTGTACCATTGATGTTCTTTTCTTTCCAGTGCTTTACTTTGATTCGCATTCTCCTCAGTTCCTTGCTCTCTGCTTTAGTTAGGTTGTGACTGCAACCTGTAAATGCAAGCATGTCTTTTTCATACCTGCAATCAATCTTAATAGTTAGCAACTTATTAGCAAAAAAGAATAAGAAGTCGTCCTGCAAACTCAGACAATATCTTTAGATGTATCATTTAATACCTTAGATGGAGCGCGATGAAAGGTTCACCATTAATTCTCAATCTATTCACTAACTTCCTTCCAAGCTCTTCTATTTCTTCTGTGAATCTTAGACCCTCGTACATTGCTCGGCAACGGAGCCTTTGAATTGAAGCGGCAACGCCATTGTTGGCTAGGCGTGAATCAGAGTGTGTAAATTTGATCACTCGGTTCTTCTTTAGTAGAGAAAGGATATCCTTTCTGTAATAACTAGGCTGCCAAGTGTTACATACCACTTTTTTACAATTAAAAATCATTAACAGTTCTCTTTTAGAGAAAGAACTGACACTTTTAAACGTCAAAAGCCATACCTTAGACCAAGAAACTGGAGGCTTATGCAGAGGCTTTATTGCTGCAACTTCTTGGGGAAGTACCTCAAGGATCTCGACGTCGTCTCTTAACGTTTCAATAAAGTGCTTCCAGTTGAAGATATCTTTAAAATCACTGAATGATTAACCACTTCTTTATTAGGTTATGTTAAGCAAATATCAAGTTTAGAAACTTAGCGGAGCCTTCAACTATCCAATAGGCACACGCACCTCGGATCTGTCCAAAAGGAAGCATGATCTAACGATGGAAGAACCAAAGTGGCATTCATGATTTTTGTTATGGCAACCATGTCACTTATCTGCATTTCAGCCAGTAATAGTAAGAAAATAATACATGTTTACTTGATTTATAGTATAATCGTCCCCACAAACTTGCTTACCCCAGTTTTCATTTGATTCAATCCGCCGTTGGCATGAACAAGAACGTACCCGTTTGTCGCTTTAACATTCCCTAGATAATACCATAATTGCCAGTTGTGAATCCAGGAACAGATAAAACTAATTAAAAAGCACATCGAAGGATGTAGCAGTGGAGAATCCAACTAGTCAGAGAATTAGAAACGTGTAGCCGGATCATACTTGTTTCACTTCTGGATCGTTGATGGCACTTGAAAAAGTTGTCGCTTTCGGGTTTCATCCAAATATCTGAATTCTGACAAGTGAGGCAACGTTAGTTCCATTTTAGTGTCAATGTTAGCGATTATTTGTGCCATGAGGCACCAATTATAAAGTTATAACATGCTTATAGATTGACGCCACATTCATAAACTAGAATCAGAAAATAACTTAACACAGTTAAGTGAATCGAAACAAATCATAACCAAGAAAAGTTTAGGACCATCTGCAATTACGAGACAAAGAGGCAAATAGTCCACACCTTCTGAAATGTCAGAATCTGAAAGAAAATGAAGTTAACACTTGCTTGAAAACAAAATACAACTACAATACGGAGGAGTAATCAAAGTCACATACTTTTACCAAAACAACCCTTAACATGAAAAAAGAAAAAAGGACAACTGTCTCGTGACAGAGGCACTTGTATGGAATGAAAAACCAAGTTTGTTATCATTGTTGATCCATGGACAACTACACAGGGTCGCAAACAATATCACTGTTTCTCGTATCAGAAACTTTAGATGGCAAGAAGGACAGCACGACTTGAACAGTATCAAACACAAGTTCCCATGAAAGCTGTTGACGTCTGACATTCCGCCTCAAATCTAGCTTGTTTATCTGCTTATTGAATACCTACCTACCTAAACTGAAGTATATCAATAATTAGAAACTGAAACAATACAAGATTTTGGAAATGAAAGGAAAGACCAGAGAAAGAACCACGAAAGACGTTCATCTTCGTGCACAATTTGCATGGATATAAAGGCTACGTGTCCGGCACGAGGTACACAACAAAGCCATTGACATGATTATATCATACTTTGACAGGGCTACACTTGCAAAAAAGTTATACAGGAGATGACGCAAACACACAGTTTGAACCCGATAGAAATGTTCAGAATCTGACCGGAAACTTCTGGGTTGAGGGAGGTGATCTGGCGGAGTTGGGGGAATCCTGAAGAACGCGATATGCTCTTAAATGATTCATAATCGTATGTCGCTTAATGATCAACTTGGGCTCCAACTTTTGCAAGCTATTTAACAATGCGAACTTGGCTAGCATGGTCAAGAATGCAAGAAACATCAAACCAACAAATATCCAACGCCCCAGAATCCTACCGGGCCTCAAAAGCTCGGGCAAGTGACGCACTCTCTTGCGGAGAAGTGCTGCTCTTGTGGTCATGGACGTGTTGAACCCATAATCAATAACTCTCCTTCTTGTCATGTAAGCAGAAGCGGTGCTGCAAAAGTTGTCCCGAGGACTCGACATGATATAGGTAGACCAATAACATAAACGGACGCAGAATTTTAGATATAAAATAGTTTATATGAGACAAGAAACAGAAAAAAAGTTAGAGAAGAGGGAAGTGGGAAAGTGGGGTGGTAACGAGGATAGAGGGAAAAGGAGAAGATGAAGCTTAACGGCTTATTTTTGTGAATTTTTTTCCTTAAATTTTCTTTTGGTTTCAATGGCCATGTGAATAGTTGGCTGCGGAATGTTTGCCGAAGGAATCTCGAGTCTCATGCGTTTATGTCTCTCATTTCATCTTTTGTTGGAGACACAAGTTCTCACCCTCAGCCATAATCATTTGTAATTACATCTATCTTTTGAAATAAAATCATTTACAGTAGGAATCAAGGGGATAGCATAGTATGTCTATTTTATTTTACTTTTTTTTTATCTTATTTCAGTCATTTATTTATGCAAACGTATCCGAATCTCACATGATTGACATTTATAAGGCTGAATAGAACATAATAAAATAAACAAAGAATTCTAGAAAACATGCAATTTAGGAGCTGTTTGTTTCCGTTTTTTTCTTCCGTTTTTTTGTTGTCGTTTTTGTAAAAAGAAAAACAAGTTAGTAAAACGTGTTTGGTTTACTCTATTGTGATTTTTTTTTCTGAAAATAAAAAAACCACAACAGTTTTACAAAAACTGAAAAACATCGTTTTTCTTAATTTTGACAACGTATTTTCTTCAACAGAAAAACAACATATCCCTATTATCTATCTCA
>JANZLX010000213.1:14017051-14031254 GCA_025531955.1 Erythroxylum orinocense | reverse complement strand
TCATTCCTTTCCTTCTCTTCTTACACTCTCTTCTTATATTCAAGCCCATCAAAGCTTAAGCCCAACTAACTCATTTATTACTTAACCTAACATATTAATTACATTTACTCATACCTACTTCATTTAATAATGCTATCTAACTTATTCAATTAATGCTATAACATGTAATTAATGTTATCTTACTTACTAATTAACAATTTAATTAATGCTAACATAATTTAAATAATTGCCATCATATTTAATTTATATCATCTTTAATTTATACTGCCAACCTTAATCACATTTAATTAATCACAATTAATTAATGCTAATTTAACCTACTCAATCTAATCATGCTTAAGTAAGTTCATTAATGCTTCAATTTTTACTAATCATGCTTAATAAGCATAAACAAAAAATTTCTGGGGGTAACAATTAGTCAATAACTCAATTAATAAAGATTTCTTATATATAGATTATGTTGGTACTAGTATAGTTAATTGTAAACTCTAACTTGTATAAGTTAATACAATTTACCCTTTTAACAACTTCAACGTAACTTAAACATTATTCTAATAAGTCTAAAATCCTTTCAAAGGTTGAAATTTACCAAAAACTTATTTTCAGATTAAGTTATATATTGCCATTATAGGCCTAAATCATGCTCGTGTTATAAATCATGTCTTCCTTAAGAAGAACTTGTCACACTAACATGTTGGTGTCTTTAGCATTTACTTTCACCTTTGATTTTTGAAAAAGAACATACTCCTAGGTTACATTCACCCCAGAAAACATCTAAGAATCAACTGTTTCCTTCTATAAACTCCAAAATTGTATGACTGTATGTATGAGCTACAAACTATAGTCTTCATCTTGACGAATATATATCCTCATATATAAATCATACGCAATGATCTTCAATACAACAAACATATAATATTCAACCAACACATTTCAAGGAATACCTCCAAAATTACACATTCATATAGAGCCATACATATCTTCTATTTTAGACCATGTTTACCAAAAAACATCCAAGGAATAACTATTTTTAATTCGGAACTCTAAGATAACAAGTTTGTAAATATGAGCCATACACATCAATTTTCATCTTATCAAATATACTATATTCAACCAACACATTCTACAAAACACCTCCAAAATTATACATCTTTACATATAGGCCATACATAACATTTACTTAAAGGATAACACAACTAGCAATATTTTTTTTGAGAATTTAAAAATTCATTGAAGAATAGAGAAGATTACATCAGGAGATGGTCTCTCCCACATGAGATAGACCACTTGGTACACTGAATACATATAGGTTAAGCAAAACGGTGACATTTAGAAACAATGTTAAAGGGAGAAGTTTGTCATTTAAGGTATAACGATCTACAACTTTTTTCAGATCTTCAGCTATTACTCGATTTGGAAGGATGAGAGTCGACGCTCTGACGGAGATGCTAGCGATGGCTCTACGGATTTTCTCCTACTCGGTTCTTCGCACAAGTAAGAACTCAACTTAGAAGACTTTAGCGATTAGGGCATGACTATTTTATGTTTCAACTATTCAGACCTTGCTTTATTTTCGGAGGAGGGAGGAGACTCTCTGGGGGTTCAACTCTTTGGAGACAAACCCTCGACTCAGGTAAATGTATTCAGGTCAGTATGATTCCATTCTTTATATCCTTTCTCGAATCTTCGCAATAATTCTCGATTTAAGGAGGGTGATAGTTTTGGCTAGTCAATCAATGGTCCTGGCTACTCCCACTCAGAGCATCATACAAGAAACTCGACACAGGTATCAAACTCAACAACCAAACTCTATGATCATTTAGGGCATGGGTAAGCTAAGTGCATCTCATCAGGATTTGATTTTGTTAAAGGACTTCGAAGGCTAGCCAGAGAGGAAGATCGGAGAGGAGATCTCATCCACAACAAAGGTACACATTCGAAGAGTTTGAAAGCTTCCTTTCTTTTTTCTTGAAACCTCCACTAATTAAACATTAATCCGTTGATTACAGGAGATAACATGGATCTTCAAGTGATGCTTAACCCAGAAAGGAGAAGATCTTAGTAATTCCAGGTGAGTCCAAATCTGAACAAACCTCATTTGTTCCTTAGAGACTGTGTTATATTCTCCATACAAGGGCCATTCTCCTGCTTTAGTGTAGGTTTAACTGATTGATGATTAGTTGTTCCTTTATGCTGGCAATAGTGAGTTCTATAAGAGGTATTAGCAAAGTAGATTTGTCTTTAAACCTTCTACTATTCCTCTTATTCTAGATTACTTAAAAACATGTAGCCAGCGAAAGTAAAATACTAGCCCTATCATATTTAGAACTATGCAAATTAGGTAATTCCTGTAGGATATCTGTGAGTTTGTCATAGATAAAACCAATGTCATATAGAGGAGAAAAATTTGCCCAAACTTTTTTAAAAAAGACACATTCAAAGAAGAGGTGATCTCTAGTTTTATCCCATAGATTGCATAGGATAAATAACTTAGAGGAGGTTAGGAAATTTAGCTTATCTAAAATACTAAGTCTGTCCCACATTGCTAGCCAAAGCATAAAACTAACATTAGGTCTAAAGGCCTTTTTCTAGATCAGTGCATCCCATCCTACTCGATTTGCAGACCCCTCCCTCATCTTTCTGACTTCCTTAATAATAATCTCAGAAACAAGAATACCCTTCCATAGGTAGACATCTTATCTCTCTCCCCATGACTTCTAAATTGAGGAAAATGTAGAAGTCTAGTCTTATCTGAAGAAGGGGACCAGTTCCCATTCTTAACTATTTCTTGAAGCTTAATATCCTTATGAAACCGATTTAATAGGGACCTTGCGATATGATTTTGTATTAAAGGTTCATTCTATGTCCAGTTGTCATACCATAAGGAGATTCTTTCCCCTACCCCTATCTGGTAAGTAATGTGCTAGTACATTTCCTCCCTCATTCTAAGAAGTTGGTTAAAAAATCAGGTGTAGCTGTCTTTGATTTTTATAGCCCAAAACTCCCTCCTTTTAATAAATAAAAGTGAATCCATTTAGTCCACATAGATTGTTTTTCACTTAGGATTCTCCAAATCTTCTTGAACATAAGAAATCAGTTTTTATTAGAGATGACTCCAATCCTAATCCTCCTCCCTCTCTCAGTTGACAAATTTTTTCCTACTGACTTTGACTATTCCTTTCTTTTCATTCCCTTTCTCTCATAGAAATTGCTTCATTAATTTTTTTATTGTTTTAATAAGCCCTTTAAAAAGGAAAACTTTTGAACACCAGTAAGTATTTATAGACAAAATTACCGACTCCGGTAATTAAAGTTTCCCTCTATAAAATAGTGCTCTATTGGTCCATATCGTCAATCTTTTTTGAATCTTTTCAATTAAAGAAATACATTCACAACTGAAAATGTTACATTTGGCTTACTTTCAGTCAATAAACCGATGAAAATACATCATTTGACAATCCAATTTTGTTTGAAATTCTGTCCGTTCCGAGACCCCAAAACAAATAAGGGCTAATTATCCAAAGCTTTAATACCCGAACAAAGCCCAATTTATACTTTCGGAGTATTTTGTCTGTACAAATCGTTAACCATCACGCTGAATAGTAAATACACACAAAGAAGAAACAGAAAATTAAGCAATAATTACAGAACAGTCATTAATATAATTACAAACGTACCAGTAACAGCTTTTCCCGCCTACACTAGCTCCAGTCACAACTACCTCATACTCCAGTAAAAATACAATTTTAAGAATAAAGGCAACGTAAGATCAAGACTAAAACTAAAACCAAAGTGTTCCACACTTCCTCTAATTTCAAGGCACGTCGCCTTTTAACACGAGATAGTAAAACACACAAGCCATAGAGGATAAAAAGCTGTCAGTGATGTTTGCCCCGTTGTCCAAAGCCCATATACACCATCGGTTACAAAACTCTGTTTTGGTCAGAGCAACAAAAGCCAAATTATAATCTTATGGAGTTCTTAATAGCGTTCAGCGAGAGTTCCACATCAAAGAAATTTTAATGTCAAGGCATTAACACTCAGAGTCTCTCCTAACTGTAGAATGTCAAGGCACTTTAACACTCTGAGTCTCTTCTAACTGTAGACAGCCATTGGTCAACATATTTCTGCTTAAAGACGAATTTAGAGTGACCAAATTCATATCATCCTTGTACTTGTCCCAGCATGCTTCAAATTGGGGGCCCTTGCATCTTGCGATAATATCATATAAGACAGCAGATTTTTAGCCAAAAATATGACTTCAAAGAACAAAATATAACATAAGGCAATAACGAAGACAATAACTATCAATCTTTACCGCTGGATCAATAACAATATCTCAAGAATAGTTTTTCTAATTTCTTCACGAGCTATTCTTAATGCTGCTTCCTTGTACAGCATAACAAGTTCATCGACCAATCTGCAGCCAAAGATGCTAAAATTTAATCCTGACATTACATGCTTGATGAAGGGAATCACATGAAAGATCAGCAACAGAATAGGTTCGGAGCTGCAACTTCAGGATCATTCATACAGCAAGTGGTTCCACAAGAAACAAGAGGATATGGATTTTACATGAAATCCTCGATCATCAATTTTACTTCCGAAGAATCATCATTAAAAAAAAGGTTTTCAATTTTTCTGAATATTGACTGACAATCGGAAGTCAGTGAACATTTTTCAACATACTTTCATAATCAAAGGGTTGTATATTGACGTTTAATTTACAAATGGGGTTGATAGATTATAATTTGGTTCACCTCTCAGCATATGGTGTGTTCCTTATCCATGTTAACTTTATAACTGTCCGAATTTGTTTAAGAACCTGCAGAAGAGTAAAATGATCAGCATCCAATATACTTTAGCATTCTTTGCAAGGGTCCACAAAAATTTTGAGCAAAACAAGCTCATAAACAGATAAAATGCTCCCCTAAACAGTGAATGGCATCTTTCGTTCTTTACGAAATTGTTACCCAAAGGAGATTTTAGTAACAATTTTATTTTACGAAGTTTCATTCATAAAGCACATCTGAGTCTACATAGTGCAAATATGATAGAACCACCAACTCTTTGAAAATTAACACATATTGGACAACTTGCACTCACCAGTAAAACTGTTTGATCATCATCAGCATGCATCCACTGAAAGAAAAGAGGTAACATCCGCCTAAAATGTGCCAACAAAAAGACCCCAACCTCACAGAGAAGTGGTTCAATATATTTAAGCCATGCGATGCGACGATCCTTATTCCTTGGTTGACGCTCTAAATGACCAAGCATCTCATTCAGCATTCTCTCAAACCTATACAAAAAAGTAAGAGACCAGAAAGAAAAGATTATGAACAACACTTAATAACATATTTTGTATATGCAGTTCAAAACTATCACATCCACATAACTTGCGTTTCCCAAAGGTAGGATGCATACCACTGGCTACGAGGATTACCTCGCTGGATACAACTCACAAGTAACACCGACATCTCAACTACATAAGGCCAAATCTCATCAGATGAGGCAATATTCTGGCAACAAGCATCAAGAATCACATCTCCATACATAACAAGCTCGGCAGCATTAACATTTTTCCCTAGATGTATGAAGCTAATCATACCCTGTCCCTATAACCAAGAAACAGAAAAGAGCACAATACACCAATGATCAAGTGTTATCAATCACATATGATGAGAAAAGGGAAGATAGTTCAAGGAAGAACATACTTTGATCTCCGGAGACCAATGATCAAGTGCAGTCAAGCCACAAGGAATCACCAGAGTACAGAAATTTCCCAAATGTGGATACTCAACCTACAAAATAAACAAATATGAAATCTCTATTTCCCCAAACTAGCAACAAAACTTACGCAGATGTGAAAGTAAAAAAAGAAAAAGACGCCAAACCTGAGTAACGAACCACCTGAACTGATAAGCAGCCAAAATCGCGTATCCAACAGGAACCCTAGCAGCTGCAGCGCAGACCTCGTCACCATCAACACTCTTATCAATCGAACTCTCCTTAACCCTATCTTTCAACAGCGGCAAGACTTCAGGCATCAATTCCACCACCAATCTCTTTTCTTCACTCACTAACCCACACTCCAATCCCAAAAGCTCTTCAGTTCCCAAACCACTGGCACAATAAGCCCTGGAGAGGTCGGAGAAAGCAGATTTCGCCGAAACGCACAGACCCTCGGGGATCCAGGACAGTAGTTCGTGAGTTGAGGACCGAGAGGAAGCCAACAAAGCACATGCTAGGCCAAAATCCTTGATTGAATATTGGAGCTGCTTCTCAGAGACGTTAGGGTTAGGGTTCCCATTGGAGAGAAGAGATTGGAGTAGGGATTTCACAGAGATGGCGGAGCCTTCGGATGTTGTGTAGTGTGTTCTGGAGAGATCCTCCAGTAGTAACCCTCTTAACCTGCAAGTTGTAAAGACTATCACAAATTTGACATGAGCATTTAAACTGATCTCATATATATATATAGAGAGAGATGTTTCAGAAGGAGCTTACTTGAGTAGATGATCATGGAGACTTGTCAAGGAATTCGACATGTTTTTGGCTCGCAGTTGAAAATTGAAAGTGGCCTAGTTTTGGACTTGCGCGACTTCGTAAGTCAAAGACACGCTTCAAATGGCGGCGTAGTATGTTACGGTGGCAAAACGGATGTTTCTACTTTGTAGGCCCGCGTGTAAGATTCGGCTGTTCAATATTTAAGTATTTTATTTTATTTCATAAATTTCAAATATTTATTTATTTAAATTTTATATAAATTTTATATAAATAAATGTGAGACCGAATAAATAAATACTTAAAATTTATAAAATAAAATAAAATATTATAATATTAAATAAAAAATTTAATAATATTAGACAAAAAATTTAGCGTCTTATACCATCATAATCAACTTACTTGACGGAGTTTCGTATGACGGAGAAAAGTTACACGTGCTTCTTAATAAAAAGGAAGCGAACACTTCACAGTTCTACCAGCGCTTTTTTTTTCCAACCTAGAAGAAGAAAAAAGATTGCTAAACTGTTCGTGAAACTCGCAAATTCGACTGCCGGTGGCGTCTTGATTCAACATTACCATACAAAATTACTATTTTATGACTGAATCTGCCATTGTGTCTATGTATTTGATTCTACTTATGGAAATTTGATTTTCCAACTGCTAAGTAGAACCAGCACCTTGGGCTTGACGTGCATGAGTTCCGAGAAACACTGCAAAGCCCTTTCCCGTCTAACACAATTCACATGAGAATTTCGACAAAGAAAATAGACCCCAAAAGTAAAAAGATAGGTATTCGGATACATACACAATGACACTATGCCCTCAATTAATCCCTTTTAAGAACCGGATAAAATTAATGGCGGGGGCAGCAATAGCACCCAAGTTTGATGCTCCGGATGAAATTTTACAGTTGCCAAGAATGTGCATTGTCATCACGTTCTATCAATCAAACACAACATATGACAAAAGCATAAAAGGTGGGGAAAATCAAGTTACGTCGATTTAGTTGGCAGTGGGGAAGGGGGGAAGAAAACACACCTTAAAAGAAACACATAAAGCCAACCACACAAATAGACATGAAACTTTTTAGGATAGGATGATCAGGTTTCGGGCACGGTGGCAGCGGCAGCAGCAGCGGTAGCAGCACGCTTCATTGATGCGGACTTGATAAGGTGATTGTAGCTCCCCTTCTCCTTAAAGAGTTGGGAGAAATGATGTTTGCAATACAACACACCCTCCAGAGCTGCATAATTTGACGGGGATATAGCACATCCACCATGTGAGCACTTGAAGCATGATTTGTGATAAGCTTGGCTCTCCACTGTCACCTGCAGATAAACAAGTGAACCTCAAGGAGAGTACAAGTACAAGAAGATAAATGTACAAGTTTGACCATTTATTTAACTCTAATTGATTTGAAACTTATTAAATGAGGCGCTGGAGAAAAGCAAAAATTTCTGGTGATTCCCAGTGTCATTCAATAGAGCTTAAGTATGTCTGACTGGCCAAATTTTGTCCTCCAAACCAATAGACAACAAATTTCATGAAAATTATCCCCAGCTAAAGCAACTTCCTCAGTTCTTATTTACTTTTGTGTAACCTTCCAACCTAGACCTGTTAACATAGATACAATACATACCGCACAATTGACCAAACTTACAACGAACTAATCAGATCAGAACATGCTTATGAAGCACTCCTGCTTTGCTTAATGTTCCATTCATGCCAGATGTAGCTATCAACATGACTTGTCAATCCATTCTATTACCCATTTTTGATATCTTTCATTTATAACAAGATTTCCCTTGCCAATTTGTCTTGCAGCATTAAGCAAAACAGTATTACTTGGGATAAATTAATCCATATAGAAAGCGATGCACTCAATCATATGTTTCTTCATCCAGTTGAGACAAATGCTCTTTTCTGCCCCACATTTTGACTTTAACGTGACTTTTATAGTCAAAAGATTAAGTTAACAAATCTTCCCATTACTCTCAGTTTGTACCATCAAGATCCAAATCAGACAGGAAACTTAACTGGTTCAGGCATTCAAAAGAATCTGGAGAAGCTATTCAGATCATAATATTAAATGATAATGAACCAGTATATCATGAAACTTTACCTTCTCCAGTGGATAAGCAGTTTTGCCACAAGTTGCACATTTTTCTTGTGTTCCAGAGAACATGCTAGCAGCTTTGCTGGGTGACCTTGTCTGAAACCAGCACAAGCTATTGAGAGTTAAAGGCATCTTCACTAACTTAGAAAACACATTATAATAAAACTTTAAAATCAAAATAAATGTCAAATAAGTACGTCATAATAAGGATCCTCACCAGTTCAGGAGTCAACTTCTCAGCTGATTTTGCAGCTGTTGAAAAATGAAATTATTAGATAATTGGAGACCTAAAGTTCAATTATAGAAAAATTGAACACAGAAATTTATGTTGACAAAAATAAGAGACTTACGGGACTGGAAGTTTTTGTTGAAACTACCCGTCTCCTTAAACAACTGCTCAAAATGAGGTTTACAGTACAGTACACCTTCCATGGAAGAATAATTGCTTAGCTGAAAGTTAAAAAATCATGTGTTGAAGTCAGCAATAATCTGATAGCGATATGATTCTAATAACCCAAAACCTAGGGTATAAAATTCAAACAATTTCAAGAAATAAATAGTCCCGTAATTGGGATGAGCAATAACTGTTATTCAAGTATCTGTTACTCAAGAAAGAAACAATAAACAGGCAAATTAATACACTCCTGCTTTCAACCTAACCAATTTACTGACAACAACTATTAGCGCATAACTTGGTAGCTTGATCGAAGTGTAATCCCATAATTTTATACATTCCAACGAACTAAATTGCGCAACACTTAAGCTACTCAACCAAAATCAGAAAGAGACCATAAAAGCACAGGATCAGTAATGGTAAAGATAAAGATGCTACCTTTAAGGTGCCTTTGCAGTGAAAGCATTTGAAGCAAGACTTATGATAATTAATACCATCCGCCGATAGAAGTTCCATAGGATACACAGTCTTTTCACAAGCTTTGCATTTCTGTTGAGTCCCCGTAAAAGACATAGTAGCTAGGAGTTTGTGCCTCGGATCTGACAAGTAACTTACCTCCTCAACACAACCTACCGATCACATAACCCCGGATCAGATTTAGAGCAAACCCATTTATAAGCATCAGTTGCTCCAAAAAGCAAGCTTTAATCTAATGGAGAATGAAGGTACAGAAAAGCATTGAAGATTGAAATCTTTATATATGGCGCAAATCTTCATTTTCAATGTGCTTTAAAGGGTATCTCCTAAACATAGATTTAACTTTTCCAAACATATGTAACCGATCTGACACTTTCAAATAAATGCAGGTACCTAAAAAAGCCAAACCCACATAACCTATCAAACATAAGCAAACATAAAGCAACAAAAACAGATAAACTAGTAAATATACAGAGATCCAGAAATGGGGAAGTCATTCACAGATGTAGGCGTACCTCGATGAGATTGAGTCTAAGACTGAGGCTCTCGATCTGAAAGAAGAATGGTAAAACGACGGAGATGAAAGAAATGAGAAGGTGGAAGAAGCAAAGCGAGGTGAGAGAGGTCAGCTATGAAGTAGAAGAAAATTTGGTAACTATAAAGAAAGGGAATGGAGCGGGAGGGATTATTGGGTGCTTTTAGGCGCTAGCGGATGCTGCGAAGTGGATGATGACGATGGTTAGCGACTATAGAGAGAGAAAGAAGGAGTTTGATATTTATGTTTATAAAATATAAACAATTGGATTGTGCGGAGCGCAGAGAGAGATGAGAGAGGGAAATATCTTCTTAGCTGGAACAACTGGGGTCCACGCCTTGAGCACTTTACTACTTGGTTTGTCTTGTCCAACGACATCTCCTTTACGATTTACGAGGTTATTTTTTTATCTCATCCACAACAGTATCCGTTATAAATTTGCTGGAAAACGAAATTTTCGAAAAATTTTATTGCATGTAGTCTTATTTTTAATTAGTAGAAAAACGAGATCGTTTTTATCTAGATTTTAAGAAAATGCTTTCTTGCTCGGTCTCGGTCTCAATTCTCAACATAATAAAACGACACGGAAATCTTTTTGAAAAATAAATAATGAACAAAACGACATGAAATTTGGCACGTACAGAAAACAAACGAAGCGTGTACGTAGTCTTCTCGCATATGGTTTCTTAATCTTAAAATTGCAAAGGCAAATGGGGCACATAATGTGTAACTTGTGCCTAATTCATTTATAGGGCAAATGACAATTTAAAGAGTGTCACAAAATTTCAATGGCATGCCATGCGACTTATCATGCCACATGCCGCTTGATGGTATGGAAATATAATCTTGTCGGCTTCACGCCTTGCCTTATCATTTTTAACCGCGAGTGGATGTGGATCCCTCCAAGATAAAGTTAACGTAGGCAAGAAAAAGAAGCAAGATTGAATGAATTCTTGGGAGGAAGCGGAAAACTGGAGAAGCACGAATACGGAACGGATCATCCCAAGCTTCTCTGTCATTCGACGTGGAATGACGGGTTAAATGTATATTAAAACCATCAAACTCAACCGCCCTTTCCCGCCATCGCAAGATCAAGTCGATTAGCGCTGTTCACAATCAAACGGCTAGCAACCAGAAGGGAAGGGACCCACTTAAGAGCAACCCAAACAGTTACAGTGATCACTGACCCCACTCTTCCTCTCTCGCAACTCGCAGCCATGAATGTCCTCCTCTGCTTCATCGCTCTCAACTTCCTCTTCTACTCCAGCGTCGCTTCTCTTCCCGTCATCGGAGTCACCTACAACGCCCCTCCCCATCCCTCACAGTCGACGGACAGAATTGCTTCCGCCATCTCTGCCCTTAGCCTCCATTCGGTCCGCCTCCCCAACCCTGACCCAAAACTAATCCGATCATTCTCATTCACCAACACCTCTCTCCTCCTCTCCATCCCAAACATCCTCCTCCCTCCCCTCGCTGCCAACCGTTCCCTCGCTCTCCGATGGCTGTACGGTCACCTGCTTCCTTTCTACCCTCGCTCCAAAATCTCCCTCATCTCCGTCGGAAACGACGCCGTCACTCACCTTTCTCAGTTCCTCGTCCCTGCAATCAGGAACGTCCACTTGGCGCTACGCGACCTCGGCATCAAGAAAGTATCCGTCTCCACCACTTTCTCTTTCCCCACCCTCGTCACCACGCCGTTTCCACCTTCTTCTGCAACGTTCTGCGAGCCGCTCGATGAACTCGTGATCACGCCGTTGCTTCAGTTCTTGGAAGAGACAAATTCGTCCTTCTTGGTGAATCTTTACCCTTACGACTTGTACAGGATCAACTCACAGATTCCCTTAGTCTTTGCTTTGTTCCAAGATCATCCCTTTAATTTCAGGGACGATTTCGTCACTGGAGTCAGGTACCGGAACCTTTTCGACATGATGCTCGATGCTGTCATTACGTCCCTGGCAGTGGCCGGTCACGAGAATATTCCGGTGATTGTTACGGAGACCGGTTGGCCGAGCTCCGGCGAGGTTGACGCAACGCCAGTATTAGCTGAGATGTATATAAAGGGTTTGATATCACACCTGAAGTCTGGTTTGGGGACTCCTTTAAGAAAAGAAGGTGCCCAAGAGGTGTACATTTATGAGTTGGTTGATAAAGAGGAGGAGGAGAAGCAGCATGGTGTTCCAAAATGGGGGATTTTGCATGCTAATATGTCTAACAAGTACAAAATTGACTTCTCTAGTAGCCCCAAGATTGGCGCAAGTATAGAGATTTTCGTGGGTATTTGGCTGGCGTTAATTGGTCTCCTTTTTCACTAAACTTTCGGGTTTCTTGCTCGAAAAGAAACTATAAACCGGCAATGTCAGTTAAATTTCTACTGAACTTTAGCGTCTTCTGTTTGTGTTGCGGCAGAGTTAACAATGGCAAATTGCACGCTGGTTTTAGATAGCTTTAGAATTCTTTTTCTAGCGACTCGTACATAGAGCAGAGTTTTGATTTTGGTTATTGAGACTCTCAACAGCATTTGAAACATGAGAGCAGTTCTTCTGCTACGTATGATTAGCTTGGAAATCGCCCTGTGTCTGTCTGAATTGTATTGATGTATAAAATTCTATTCAATGGTTGCTCATCAATGCTTGACAGAGTGCTCAATCTTACCTTCTTTTATTTCGTCAAGTCTTAGCTCTAGCGTCTCGTGTCAAAGACTTGCTAACGTGATATCTTTAATTCAAAGGGCACCAAGATATATCAGTATATTGAAGTATTGGCTAATTTCATAACTTTTCAATGTCCACACACATAGATGGAAGCGACTCTAGTGTTGAACCTGATTCGTGATTCTATTTCTGTGTTAGTCTAAAAGGTGGCATTTCTTTTACTTTTCTCAGTCGTTGAGAAAGGAAACTAAAACGGAAGGGTTAGGCTCGTAGTTTTGTAAATGGGCTCATAGTCATAGCCTACGAAGATGCGTGTGTTCCTTTGAATATGAAACTCTCTGTCCTTGGAATCAAGTAAAAACTGTTACAAACATTTTAATGTACAATTAGAAAAAGAACGAGCACCAACAGCGAGAAATCCCATTTAAATTGGCAGTTTCAGTGCATGCCTTACTCTTCACGTTTAATCACGCATGTCATAATCCTATTGGTCTAAATTTATATAACAATGCTGCTGCATGATATCTACCTTATCAACTCCGAGAGGAACACCTGCAACCAAAGAAACGGATTTCGTACCGTTCCGGCTGGAAAATGCTACGAAATCCATAATGTCGGTATCGGTGTCAAATTTCAGCTGGTACCGGCCGGAACCTTAAATTCTGGCCGATACCGCAAAATTTCGGTACGGGTCGGAACCTTAAATTATGGTTGATACCGCAAAATTTCGGAAATTGCAAGGACTAATTTGCAATTTCCGGAAAATTTCAACCTAAAAATGTCCCCCCAACTTCTAGATTCTTCTTCGGCCTCTCCTCTCCCACGCCGCACGCCTCCTCTCTTCTCCGGTGTCTCTTTCCGTGTCTCGCCTGGCCGTCGCCGTCGACGTCTCGTCCACTTCTCCAGTCCTCCTTCAAGTCTTCGACGTTTCTCCCTTCGAGGCTTCGATGGATCGGTCTCCTCGCCGCTCCTTGCTGCCTTCTCCTCCGTCCTCCTCGTCGCCGACGCACCACATGACCACCGAAGAAAGACCCGAGTATTCGACCCTCAGACGACCCTCACCGAAGACTCGATTGTTTTGGGTGTATGTTTTTTATTTTGTGATTGATTTTTAATGGAATTTTGTTGTTGATTGTTTCTGTAATCCTAGGTTGTGTTGTTGATTTGGTGTTGTTGTTGGATGGAGGTGGATTTGGGGAAAATCCTAGGTTGATTTCGGCTAAGAATGAGGGAAAAAATGGTAGAATTGGGGAAAATGGTAGAGGTTGATTTCGGATGATGGTAGAATTGGGGAAAAATCTGAATGTGTGAATGTTGAAGGCTTGAAGGATAAAGCTGATTTCGGTTGTTGAAGTGAAGTTGAAATTGAAATTGAATTTTGTCATTTTGCCTTGTAGAAGTTGAACCAAATGTGTGAAATTAAAATTGATTGGTGATTGGTCATTATTGGTCTGATTTTCAATTAAGTTTGGATTTTGGAATGGTGAATTGGTGATTGTGATTTAGTCTATTAGTAGATTTAT
>JANZLX010000213.1:13997301-14013901 GCA_025531955.1 Erythroxylum orinocense | reverse complement strand
ATCCTAAGGCCAAATGTGACATATTATATACCATTGGAAAGCTCTAACCATGTACTACAATCTTTAAGAAGATCTTCCAATTTAATTCAAACACTAAGAGGGTCAAAAATACAAACAAAATTGCTGCCAAATTTTTACAAAAATTTGACAGCACCTCCCCTAAACATCAACTAGATAAAATCTTCAATTTTTCAACCCAAACTTCAATACCTGCACAAAACCACTTCAATCCCCAAAATCCTTAATCTCCCAACTCCAAACCAATTCATATAGACCCATCAATTCACTCAAAATGGCAGCAACCACATTCCTATACATCTAATCATTTTCAAACTACAAACAACACATTTTAAAGCAATATATACAAGAATGCCTTACAACTCAGTTTTCTGCATTTACATGAAAAACATAGGTTAAAACAAAGCTTTAGAGGGAATTTTAGCCCTAATACAACAAAAGTATCCAAAAGTCAAATTACAAAGAAAATTACATAACCAAACTAAAATGCATCTAAAGCTTTGGTGCTAAAATCTAACTTCCAAAATCAAAATATAACAGATGCCTTGATTCGGTGCCTTTACTCATTTCCTCGCTCGTCGCCTGTGGAGGGAAAAAAGAGGTGTGAGCTCGACGGCTCAGTGGGTAACAGCTTAATATTTAAGACATAAGCATAAGCATTCTTTATATATTCATTTTCAAAGCAAAAATCATATTGATAAAAACATTTCCAATTTATCAAAACTCTTCACAAATTCATCACACCAACTATTCACAAATCAAAAAATCACATAAGCACAGAGAAAGTGGTTTTGGTGGATCCGAAACGGAACGTACTACACATTCTCGCAAAGCGGTCATATGTAGCCGTGAACTTATGGGAGTCCGTGAGGAGCTCCAATGCCACTAGCGGGCAGGCAGGAGAAGCCTATGACAGACAAGTGCACTTGACTCTTAAAGGATCATCACAAACCCAAAGAAAGCATGCATATCACATAATTTACACAATTCATAAATATTTGCCACAAATGGCCCTTATAAAAATTTATTTTCACATACTTCTCACATAATCGCCCAAAGTGATATTTTTCCGAAATCACATATTCGCATCATTTTTCACTTAACAAATAATTGTACGCATATTTCCACAAGGTCTTTACATCCAAATGACATCTCATACAAGTTTAAACCATTACAAATAATAATGCATTCAAAATTTGAAAGTCATAGGAAAGCATTTAATGACATTTAGTTAAAAACAATTAAGTAGCTTATTAACTCAATTATTAAAAAGTCACCCACCTTAATTCCTTTAGCTCTAGCCTTGATCAATTTGCCTTTCCTCTAACTCCACTTGCCTCTTTTGACCTTCATCCAAACACAAGAATCCAACCTAACGTGAGTTGTCAAAATTGGAAATTATAAGGAAAGGAATGCATGAATTAAAACCTACATAACCTTACTTATGCCTTTCCTAAGCTATTACAACTAAAACTCCTATAAATTTATCAAAAATTTCGAAAACCCCTTACCTTAAAGAGACCCCATGACTTTCTCTTCTTGCTTCTAATGGAAGCTTAATCCTTCCCTTTCTTTTGTCTTTTTAAAGAACTCTCACAATCACTTTTCTAAACCAAGATTTGACAAAACCCTAACTCTTCTTCTTCTTCTTCTTCTTCTTCTTCTTCTTCTCCTCTCCACTTAGCCGAAACCTCCTTCTTTCTTTTCTCCTTGTGAGTGTCGTAAGTCTTCTTTGGAAAGACTTAATTCATTGGTTCCTTAACTTAAAACCTAAGCCAAAACTACGTAGTTTCACTATCCTCTCTTCTTTTCCAAGCCAATTTCGTAGCTTCCCTCATTCATACTACCTTATGCCCATTTGCTTCTTTTCTTTTTCAATTTAATGAATTTAAAAGCCTAAGCTACCCCTCCTTATAAGCTTTTGACTTTAACAATTCAAGTAAACTTCCCAAAATGTCCTTATTCATCCTATTCTTTTAATTTCTAATTTCATACAAACTCTAATTTAAACTAATCCCTCCATTTAATTTCCATTCACTAAGCACTAAAAACCTCCAATTATTGTAACCAAAAGAAAATTAACAAACTAAACCTCAAAATAATTTAAACAAGCTTATTTACTATGAAAAAAAGAATCGAGGCCTAATATATAGGGCAGGAGGATAACAAGGAGACTGCCGAGCTCCTAGTGGTGAAAGATAAGAAGCGTCAAAGAAGTGAAGGGGATATGCGGTTGATTGATGCTCAGACCCACAGTTTATTGCTTGAGAACAATGAGTTGCCTTAGTTGGAATTGTCGAGGCCTAGGCTAGCCCCGGACAGTTTTAGCCCTTAAGGAGCTAGTTCAAAAATTCAGGCCGGATTTGATCTTCTTAATGGAAACACTGGTATATGCTCAGCAAATTGAGGACCTCAAGCATGAAATGGGATACAGGGGTAGTTTTGTGGTGGATGGAATTGAGAGAGGTGGAGGACTAGCTTGTTGGTGGAGAGAGCCCAACTTGGTAGAAATAGATATCTATTTTAGCAATCACATTGATATGTCAATAAAGATGATGGGCAGTGGAAATTGGCAGCTCACGGGCTGCTGTGGTTACCCGGAGCGATGTAAAAGACGCGCCTCGTAGAACTTGATCCAAGCCTTGTCCCGCATAAGTAAGTTGCCTTGGGTAATTATTGGCGATTTTAACGACATGCTATCTATTATTGAAAAAGTGGGAGGGCGGGTACATCCACATCACTTGCTGGAAGGGTTTAGGACTTGTGTGGAAGCTTCTCACTTGATAGAGATACCTTTAAGTGATGGGCTGTTCACATGGGAGAAGAGCAAGGGAACAAATTCTGCTATATTTAAGAAACTTGATAGGGCTTTTATGAACAACACATGGATGAGCCAGTTCCTAAACCATAGACTGTTGAATGTCCCTGCTAATGTGTCGAATCATAACACGTTACTGTTGAAAGTACTCGACGTGGGTCTTTTGAGTAAGCCCAAAAGGTTTCGTTTCGAAAATTGGTGGTTATTGGAAAATGGTATAGCCGATGTGGTCAAACATAGTTGGGCAGAGGATACTTTGGTCCCCATTATGAAAAAACTCAGCAAATGTACAGTAGAGTTGGAAGAATGGAGTAGGACGGTTTTAGTCCAGTTTACACACCAGAAGAACGACTTGTATGGAAGACTAAAACAAGCCCAAAGAGCTGGTGATCTGGGAGGGCATGTGACCACATTTAAAGAGTAGTTGAACAATGTGCTATCACAAGAAGAAGTGTATTAGCAACAACGAGGAAAATATATCTAGCACCATTATGGGGATAGGAATACAAAATACTTTCATCCACAGGCATTTAGTTGGAAAAGGACCATCCTGATACCACTTCTGCAATCTCATGATGGACACTGGATATCAGATGAGAATGGTAAGGCTGAACTAGTCCGGGAATATTTATCTAATTTATACTTCGACAATGTATATCTGGATGTTGAAGTTTTTACTGCAATGAGGGAGACAGTTGGGGATGACGCCAACCATTTCCTTATGGCTCCCTTTACGAAGGCTAAATTCAAAGGGGACATTGATCAAATGCATCCTGACAAATTGCCAGGCCTAGATGGGTTAAATGCAGCATTTTACCAAAAGTTTTGGCCTATCATTGGGAAAGATGTTGTGCAAAGCTGTCAATGTTAGCTACGGAATGGTCAGTTCCCTACTTCCCTTTCTCATACTTTTATTGTCCTTATAGCGAAGCATGATAAACTGATATATGTTAAGGACATTAGACCTATTGCTCTTTGTAATTTGCTTTACGAAATTGTGGCAAAAGTACTGGCTAACCGCTTAAAAACTATTCTGCCTCAAATTGTCTTTGATGCTCAATCTGCTTTTGTTCCTGGGAGATCTATTCATGATAATGTCATTGTGGCCTTTGAACTTATTCACTGTATAAAGAGGAAATTCAGTGGGAAGACTGGGGTGGTGGCTTTAAAACTAGATATAAGCAAAGCTTATGATTGCATTGACTAGAAATATTTGGCATTCATTATGGGGAAAATGAGCTTTGACAAAAAACGGATTGAGCTAATCATGATGTGTGTCATGTCAGTTAACTACAGTGTTCTCTTAAATGGAAGGGAAGTGGGGCTAATAGTTCCAAAAAGGGAACTTTGTCAAGGAGATCCCCTCTCCCCATATCTTTTTATTCTTTGTACGGAAGGCCTTACGTTTTTACTACGAAAGGTAGAAGCAGAGGGACAATTGTATGGGCTTCGGGGTTGTTAGAAGAGCTTTATCGGTTTCTTATTTACTATTTGTAGATGATAGTTTTTCTTCTTTCGAGCAACTATTCCTAATTGTCTGTCTATTACAAAAATACTGGCAGATTATGAAAATGCTTCGGGGCAGGCTGTTAACTATTAGAAATTTGGCATATTTTTCTCCTCTAATATTGGTTCACAGTTGGCTAGAGGTATGAAAGAGATTTTAGGTGTTTCAAATCCTCTTGATCATGGAAGATATCTGGGCTTACCCTTTCTTATAGGCAGACACAAGAAACAAATCTTCTCTTTCCTTAAGGAGAGACTGAAAAGGCGGCTTTGCGGGTGAAGAAACTGTTTTCTCTCTCGGGCTGGAAAGGGGATTCTTCTCAAAACAGTTGCCCAAGCTTTGCCCAATTACTGTATGAATGTGTTTTTGATACTAATTACAACCTGTGATGAACTTCAAAAGAAGATGAATTCCTTTTGGAGGGGCAGTAAAACCGATGGAGGTGGTTGAATGCATTGGTTAACATGGGATAGAATGTGTGGGTCAAAACTAGAGGGTGGTCTTGGTTTTCGACTATAGCACTGGTTCAATTTGGCAATACTAGCTAAGCAGGGATGGAATCTACTCCAAAACCCTTCTTCCCTCCTTGCAAAAATTCTCAAAGCTAAATACTTTCCCAGGACCTCTTTCCTAGAAGCAACGAACGGATGTAGTCCTAGTTTTATTTGGAGGAGTGTGTTATAAGCTAGAGAATAGCTAGCTCTTGGCACCCAATGGAGAGTCAGAAATGGAGAGACCATCTCAGTATAGAATGACCTTTGGTTACCGGGCGACGCAGTTTTTTTTGTATAGTCATCAGTGATCGAGGGTTTTGAAGGTTTACGGGTGAATGACTTAATGTTAGCAGATGAGAAGGTATGGGATCTACAACTCATACACGGTCTAGTTTGTCCTCTCAACGTGGAGAAAATTCTTTCTTTTCCTTTGCAAAGGACAAACCATTAGGATAAGCTGTTTTGGCATTTTACTCAAGATGGTTTCTACTTAGTTAGGTCAGGTTATAAAGCAACCCTTAAATGGTTAAACCCCACAGTTTTGATAAGATAGCTAGCTCGTGGAAGAAGTTGTGCCATTTACCCATTCCTCCCAAAACGAAGGAATTTCTTTGGAAAGCATGTATGGGGATTATCCCGATCAAAGAGGTCTTAAAAAGACAGTGAATGAACATTGCGGAACACTGTCCATGTTGTGATAGGCTGAATCTAGTTCTCATGCTTTGCTCAATTGTGACCAAGCTCGAGCATGTTGGACTTTATTACATATATCTCCTATAGCTCCAAATTTCATTACTTTTCTGCAAGATCTCTTGACTGGCCATAGATATGTGGTAAGTCGGGCTTGTGTACTGCTGTGGCACTTGTGGAAAGCCCGAAATACTTTCATCTGTTAGTAAAAAAGACAAGAGCCCAACGTTATTGTGGCAATCTCAAACAGGTTCCTTGAGGAGTGGAACATTGCCAAATCTCAGGCTAGTAATCCTGGTACACTAGCAGTTGCTACTCCACCTGTTGTTCGCTGGTCAGGTCCCACTGATGGAGCTATCAAATGCAATTTTGGTGCCATACTTCAGGCTGCTCAAAGGATTGTGTCATATGGTGTAGTAATAAGAGAAGCGAGAGGTCAGTTCGTTCAATGTCTCTCTGGTTTCTCTACTTCCAATTATACCCCTCTTATTGCTAAAGCTATAGCTTTCAAATAAGCTTTATCTTGGTTGATACTTTTTGGCTTTACATCCATGGAGGTGGAAATCGATTGTCTTCACTTAGTGCAACAATTCCATCGCTCACGAACTGGCATCAATGAGCTGGGAGCGATCTTGGATGAGTGCAAATAAACTGTTAGTGACTTTAATCCTTTACTTTTAACTGGATCCCAAGGCATGTAAATATAGTAGCCCACTTGCTATCTCAATCAGCTACTAGTTTTCCCAATAGGCTTAGTTAGGACACGCAGCCTCCGTTCTTAATAGACATTTTAATGTGTGATGCAGCTTTATCTTAATATATTCAATCATTTTTCTTTAAAAAAAGTTAAGGTGTTAGGTCTTCGTCATTATATTTGTGGTCCGCAGTTTTAAGATCTGAAAATTCAGTTTATCCTTTATGAGTTATCTTATTCAATAAATTGAATTTGTTCAAGAGATGGTGATCCGAGTGTTACCGGGAGGTTATCTTAACTTATGCTTTTGAGGAGTGATTTAGGTTTTGAATTTGACATTGTAAGATATCTTAAGAAATTGAAGTATGTGAGATCTTTCAGTTACTTCTCGTCCAAGAACGGCCACAAGAATAACATCAATATGAAGCTTACATCTTAAATTACACACATTCGATTTAAAGTATAAATACTAAAACCAACTGTTTTTGTTCAAGCTAATATTTTCCTATATAAAAAATCTAAAATCTCAATAGAGATTTAAGGGGGCAGTATCTTTTAACTTCGGTTCTATAATGAAACTAGAGTGGGTGGTTTCAATAAGTTTTTTTTAGTTTTTACTATTTATTCCATTTAGTCTTTGAAAGATGATCAAACACAGTGATCTTAGTGTTGCGAAATTAGAGCAAAAACAAAGATTACTTAAAATTCTACAACATGATTAATATATAAAATATAATCAAGCATGAATCCTTAATCCAAAGTTTGATCATTTTTTGTCGTCTCTTAACCCATTTATGAATTTGGTTTATCTCATAATTGTCTAACCTCTAATGGTATCCACAAAACATTGTGAAAGAACTCTACTTCTGTTGTAAAAAGTGTTAAGCAAGAAGTGCTAGCTCTCTACGCCTATTTATAATAAGTTTTGGACATTTTAGTAATTTAATTAAAATAAAATTCTAATTTCAATTAAATTTTGATCAGAATTATAATTAATTATAGTTAAATATCAATTTTGTCAAAAAAAGATCTAACATCACATATTGGTCCTTATTTATTAAATACCTCATATTTAATCATAAAAATTTCTCAAGCTTTACAATCAAGTCTAACTTGATTAAAATACTTTTTCTCTCTTAAACTCGTTCTTTGTGCGTGACCTATTAGGTTCCAAAATATGTAGACAAAGGACATAAATTATAAGCCTAAGTCACATTTAAGATTAGATAAATTAAACTCATCTAATTTATCTTTAATTTTTTAATTAAATAATTTATATTCATATATTAAGATTAGCCTCTAGCAATGCATAATGACCATCCAAATATTTAGAAATCTCATAATTATTTTGACTAACTTTTTGTGCTTGATTTTTCTGTATAATTCAACTTTTCATTATACAATGTTTTGATTAGATATAGAGTTTGAAATTAATGACTACTCTATTTAAATTAATAATATTTAAAAATTATTTTCAAAGTATCATTTCACTATGGTCAATGATTTCTCAACTCAATACTAATCGAAAATATCCTCACTACTAGTTAGGGGTGATGCTGCATATTTCTGGACCTCTCTACACCAATTTGACTTTTACTGAGATGTTGTTGTAATACAATCAAGAATAATGAAATATTTTCCTTAATCACTTTAGGGTAATGAATAAAAATATTAATCACTCAACTACCTTCATATAATTTGATCGAGGTAAGTTTTAATTTTATAATATTCTGCAAATGCACGGTTCGTAGCGTAGTATTAAAGGTGTCAATCCCACAAGGAAGCAAAGTAATCTAATCCTAAAATCTAAGGCCAGAAAACTTATAAAATTGAAAATAAAATATGCAAAAAATTAATTACGAGAATTGAGTTCAACTAATCAAATCAGAAATTAAACAAAAAAGTATTAATAAGTGAGCAATATGAAATCACAATAGAAATCAACCTAAGGAATCTACCAATTTATGAGAAGGGGGATTTTACTTATAATTAATGCTAACCTAGCTGATTATGTGTCAATGGAGTGTCGATTTTAGACTATCCCAAGGCTGATTACTCTTTCTTGAGTTATAATCATTAAACCTTAAATTATAAACCCTAATCAGATTGTGGAATTTGCAATATCTCAATTTACAAATTATTCAAAACCCTAATTAGATCTGAAGCACTCTAATAAGCTATTGGAACATCACACGATATCTCTCTCCACATAATTACCACTATGATTTATCACGGTTTTTATAAAATCACCTAACTCTCATTAATTCGATTTAATCGTTTTTGTCCAGTTCAACCTCTCAATTTATTACCGCAATAGACAAGAACACAATTAAATCACAACATTCATCTAATAAACATAATTGACTAAATTATCATTAAATCAAAATAAAATCCTAAAGGAGGGTTTAAAACATCATTAGTATTCCAAATCATATCATCATACAATCCATCTCAATTCTATACATAAATAAAATCGAAACGAAAAGGAAATAATTACTTAGAATAGATGAAGGAAGGTAGTGACATCAGGAAACCTCCTGATCTAGGAAGCATGTCGAGCTAGCTTCATCTTCCTCTTCCTTCTTCTTCTTTCTCTCTCTTGGTATTCTCTCTTTAGGGTTTCAAGTGTGGCTAAAGCAAAAAGCGCCTTTGTTCTCCTCTTAAAGTTCTGTAAATAGTCTTTTATATTTTGGGTAATTGTAGGGTCTTTCTGGGGTTCGAAAAATCTAAAAAGTCCCTTGAAACATGAAATTCATAAGCGATTGCGCATCTGCCCGATGTAGGCCATGATCAATGCCCACATCTGAGCCTTCTTTCAAGACCATTGTTTCAGCCCGAATGTCTTCCGAAACTCCTCCGCTCTCTGATACTGACCTTGAAATACTAGCAAACATATCAAAGTACCTCAAAAACATAATATTTAAGCTTAAAAGCTTGTACTAACCTATAAAGCACTTAAAGCATAAATAATTAACAAACTTACACAATTCTAACTTAAACATATACTAAATGATCGAATTAAGGGCTAAACACATATCAAACTATGCCCTAAAACACGATACAATCTACACTTATCAATATCCCCACACTTAAATGTTTGTTTGCCTTCAAGCAAACAAAACAACAAACAACACAAAAACACAAAGCACATGAAAGGACCTAACCTGGAGTTCCCCTTTTAGAACCCAAGTGGAGGCTTCCCAATGAACCCACGGTAGCCCTTTAATCAATAAATGACTCGACTAAAAGGTTCCCACAAAGCCAAGCCGTTCAACTATTTAAATCATTTTATACTTTAATAATTAAAAGTGCAGAAAATAGTGAGAACTTTTTTATATCATTTTATCGAAAATTTCGGCACCATAACAACTGCATTTTGACATTCCCAAAATTTTTAAAAGCCATGTGAAATTTGAAAACACTTCTATATTCACACCAATTTCTCAACTAACTTTAAGTCCACTCACAAGCAACCCATACAAATAATTCTCAATAGTCACTACAATTAACTTTTAAAATCTAAAACATATTAATACATTTCATTTAAAAGCTTTTATAAACATCTATTCCTTACACAAATGTACATAGCAAAATGACACAAGTATAATAGCACCCGATAATACAACTAATCTTGAGGCGGAGTCCCATTACTGCAACGCTTAGATGCATACATAGAGTGGTGGTTTGTTAAAAACATGAAAATAAGGGTGAGCTAAATGAGCTCAGTGAGTGTAATCAGTTTACAAGAAAATTAAACTTTTAATAACAATATAACTGTAATATTCCATACAATTATAAAGCTTATGGTAAAACGTTTTCCATAACTATTTATTCGTGCATCATCAAATAGGGTAATAACATAACGTTTCGTAAAACACAATTTCAATTTTTTTTGAAAAACTATTTCGAAATGTTTTTCAAAATTAAACTCATCATATAAAAGTTTCTATTTTCCATTTTCCTTAATCAATAAATAGTGGTGGCAATAAGTTTTCTAAAAACTTTAATACTGAAAAATAAGTTAACCACTAGCATTGGTACCGTACGGTACCTCTCAAATCACTTTAAACATAAATAGTGGCGGCATTACTATTTGTTGACTTTCCTTACTCAACATAGCCTACCTCAAGTTTCTTTACCACACGGTACACTAGGCATAAAGTCACGAAGTTGGTTTTGCATTGCTTACTTGTGACCAGTTAACAACTAGTTATGGAGCTGGTTTTAAATCACTTACTCATAACTAGTTAACCGCTATATACTGGTAGTTAGGGAGCTGGTTCTGCATCGTTTACCCGTAAGAATTCACAGAGTTTGTTCTACATTGCTTACCCATAATAGGTTAACCGTTATAAATATACTGGTATAATAACATGAACAAAGCCTAGTGGTGTACCATAGGCAAAAGCAACTCTTACATTTATGACTCATCTTATTTTCTAAATCAAGTATGGGGGTTTCATAAGTGAATTATTTTAATTTACTCCCAATTATAAAAATTTAACTTTCAAATTAAAACTTATATATTGCCAAAGCATACACTTATGCTAGCAATATTCACTTCTAAAATATCATTTGTATAAAACTCAACATAAATATTCATTTCATGATCAAACAAAAACCATTTGCATAAACTCGATTTAAAGAATACTCACATGTCATTAATTCTTTTGCAAAGAATTTAGTTATATAAAACAATTAAAATACAGTCACATGTCATCAATTCTTTTGTAAAGAATTCAAAATAAAACAAATAAAATACACTCACATGTTATCAATTCTTTTGTAAAGAATTTAGTCATATAAAACAACTAAAATACACTCACGGTTTTGTAAACTTATCGTTAAGCACACTCACGCGTTCGATGCACTCATGCATTCGGTGCCTCCCTTTTACCTACACAAAATGCATTTCGCTTAGGCATTGATTTCCAAATTAGGAAATAAGGCATTAAAACTATATATTTGTTTTAATCGAATTCAAGATTTATATCTAATCGTGTAAAACGCATGCTAATCATATTTATGCTTACTTCCGTAAGCTAACATATTGGTCACTGTTTTCAAATCTGACTTCAAAAGTCACTTAAATACCATATTTTATCCTTTCTAACTTACCAATTCCTTCAAAACACAATCTCACCCAATTTAATTCACCATATCAAAATCATGCATGAGTCACGATTATGATCCATGTCCAAAATCCATACCTCCAATTCTTCCTTAATTTTCATATAGAAAATGTTCAAATTAGGTTTTCAGGTCTTCTAGACATTTGTTGCCCTATGTATTTAGTTTTTATATGATAAGAAATCATCTCATTTCAACTTATAAATCTTGAAAAATATACCAAATATCAGAAGTTGTTTCAACATAAGGGCATTATTAGGTTACCATATTAAATCTCAAATTTCAATATCATTCATACTGTAATAGGTTTAGGTTTCTTTTAGAGATTTTTATTAATATGTCCTAGATTCAGTTCCAATTGGAATCACCCAATTTAGAGGTTCGTAGGTCGAGTTATCGCCAAAACATTGGTACTAGTTCAAGTTAACCTAAGATAGACTCTCACTATACATTCCTCTCTTGCCATATTCAACTAATTGTTGGAATCCAACCGTGATCAAATCACAGACGCAATGGAAAAAAAACTTTTATAGATTCTGAATGGATTATGATAATTGAATAAACTTGAATAAAATGAAAAATGAATTAGAAAATGTACCTTGTTCATCTTCCTATTGAAAAACTTTTGAAACCTTTTCGATTGATCAATTAAGAGTTGTTCAATTGTCCAACCTCTGATGGTATTCATAGAGCAATTCTCAAGACTAACTTTGAGAGGAAGAAGACAAAGAGCTAACTTCTAAAATGTTCTTCCCTTTTTAAATAGAAAAATCACGAGGTCTTTAATTAAAATTAAATTTCTTTAATTATAATCATAATTAAAATCAAATTATAATTATAATTAATTTAAGTTTAATAAAACCAAACTTTATAATTAAGTCTAATTTAATTAAATTTATTTTTCTTTCACAAATTACTTTTTGATGTGTGACCCCATTAGCCCATTAGGTTCCTAATAAATTGATAATGATTATAAATTACAATTCTAGTTCACAATTAGAATTAGATAAAATAAAACTTCTTTTAATTTATCTTTAATTCTCCTATTAAACAATTCATAAGCATAAATTATAATTGACGTATAGCAATATGTCATGATTACCCAAATATCAGGAATGTCAAAGTAATTAACTTAACTTGTCCATGCATGACTATCATGAATAATTTAATCCTTTTCATTCAATATTCTAATTGGATAGAGTATGGATACAATATCTACTCTTATCATCCAACCATATTCATTCTTGCTAATTAGTAATTGATTTATAATTGAAATTCAAAAACACGTTTTCGAATGTTAGTTCACTCTGGCCAGAGAATTCTATAAATCATTACTAATCAAGAATAATAGAATATTCTCTATAATTACTTTATAGTGACAAATCCTATATTGAATTACTTAACTATCTCCATATGGTTCATACTGTATCCAATTACTACCCACTGAACTATCTTAGGATGATTCATAAGTAGCATCCAAACACAATCATTCTCACACGAGATACCTTGGTAATCTCAAGTCTGAGGAACAATTATAGAACTATCGTTATGAGATAATCCATAGGTACATAAGTAATATTCCGTCCGAAATTCTCATAATCTGGTCAGTTCAGCGACTTATTCTTTAATAATCACCCAGACATTATTTTAAGTATCTCCATACTTTAATTTATAAGATCAATTACTTTCTTTATAAGAAAGAAACATAATGCGTGCTAGTTTTACCGTTTCAACAATATCCCATCTTGATGAAACTACAACTAGGAACATTTAGGAATAATGCAGAAGTGTAAATTAAATCTCATAATTATGATCTCATCATAATTTCAATTACACAGTAATTATTCTAAAGATTTTACGTTTAGTATTAAAACATAAAATATTAATTAAATTAATACATGAAGATAAATAAAGCCTTTTCATTAATTAAAAGAATGCCATACATTAATTTTCATCTAATTGATTGGTTGCAAGGGCATAAACTAACAATCTCCCACTTGCGCTAATGCCAATCCCTTATAAATCTAATACCATATCCATCTATGTGTCGATCATGTCTTTTTTTGAGACAATGTCTTAGTAAGAGGATCTGCTAGATTCTCTTCAGTGGGAACTCACTCCAATGCTTTGACTTTCTACTCCACTATCTCCTTGATCAAGTGAAATTTCCTGAGTACAAGTTTGGACCATAAATGAGACCTAGGTTTCTTTACTTGTGCAATAACATTATTGTTATCACAATACAATACTATAGGCTCAACAATGCTAGGAACCACTCCAAGTTCAGTGTTAAACTTCTTAGTTAAAACTGCTTCCTTTGTCGCCTTTGACACTGAAATGTACTTTGCTTTTGTCATTGAATCTGCAATGGTTATTGTTTGGAATTCTTCCAACTTATTGCACCACCATTTAGAATGAAGAGATAACCTGACAATGATCTACTATCATCGAGATTTGACTGAAAACTAGCATCTAAATATCCTTTAGCTTTTAGTTCATTTCCTCCATAGACCAAGAAAACATCTTTAGTTCTTCTCAAGTACTTTAAGATATTTTTCACAGCCGTCTAGTGACCCTTACCAGGATTAGACTGAAACCTGCTCGTTATGCTCAAAGCATAAGAAACATCTAGTCTAGTACATACCATCACATACATAATTGATCCAATTGTCAAAGCATATAGAATACAATCTATTTTATCTCTCTTCTTGTATCTTTAGACATATACTCTGTGAGAAAGAAATCCCATCCGATATAGGTAGGAATTGTGATCCCCTTATACCCTCAGGAGGATATTGCGATCGCCACACAAAACAAAACATAACATACTGAATATGAAACATTTCACACATGCATTTTTAGAATCTCAAACAAACATACAATACATATCATAATTTCAGAAACCAGTCTGAATTAAGGTTATTACAAACCTTCAAACAAAAATCCAAAGTTATATATAAGCCCAAAATAAACATAACAAAATACATTTTTGAGCAATACAAAACTCAGACTCCTTTGGCTAATGCGGTTGACTTATCGCATTCCTTAAGTCATTCTCTCTAAACCCACACGATGTAAATCTACCGTGCTAAGCATATAGCTTAGTGAGTAATAACTAATCTATAGATAAACTGACAAATCATCACACTCATGTAACAACATCAACATGCATTCAAAGATTTCTTTAATAGTAAGTCGGGCAGAAAGCATTTCTGAATAGAGTTTTATAACTAACGAAACTGCATAACACAAGAGGGTATAAACCCTTCGGAATTAGAACATAATTTAATTTATGTCAAAATCAAATAGATATCAGAGTATAAAATCAGATGACTGCTAAATCCATATACAGAAGTAGGTGACGAGACTTATACAGAAGAGATCGAAGTCTCGACACTATAGTGTCACTAATAGGAGACACCAAAATGTCACAGAAGCAGCTGCAGACCCTTCTAGGCATGCCTATTTACCTACAACTAGGACTCAACAGTTTTAAAGTAAAACAAAGTTATTTTAGACATTTTATGTGCAAAGCAAGTAGTCAATCATATTCACATACAAGTAGCACTTCCAATGATATAATCATGCATCAAACGTCTCAGACAATCATTGTCCGAAATTCAGAATACAATCAGTATAAATCAAATTCAACAAGTAGAATAAAGTAAGGTGTGACCGTCTACGATTACTCACAATCGCTCCCTTTCACTTATTACCTTGAAATTTCGGCAATATCTGGAAATGACCGCTCTACTTGCCCTTCTATATACAATCAAACATAAGTTCATATTACCATATTTTTCTTGAACTAAATTAGCATTAGCATGAATGTATCATATAACATACATGTTCAATGACATAGTCCATCTTTGTTTTCAAATCAGACTTTCAGGTCTACTTTGCATGACCATTTAGATCAAGAAAATGGAGTATTTAAGTAACGCTTTCTTCTAGACAATTGTTCACCTTTGTATTAAGTTTCTAATGACATTAAAATCATAAAATTCGGTCCTATAAATTAAAAGCTATACTCAAAAGAGTTTAGACAGTTTTTAAGCTACAACAAAATTCTTGACTCAACTTAAAATCAGATTTTGAAACTCTTAAAACTAGAATTGTAATTTTATTACTTCAGGAAAGTTGTGTCCTTATGTCTCTAGTTTAATTTGAAACAAGAACCAACTCCTTTGGAGATTCAAAATTCAAGATATAATCAAAATACCGAAGCATATTCAATAAAAAATACTCCAGTTCATAACATTCCAACAGACTCCCTCACTTTCATCCAATCAATTCAGATGGCTATTTTGACAAAGTAACCGAGGCTTCTGAGCAAAGTATTCTTCTAAAAAATGTTCCTTTATGTTTTAAGTCTCTATTTATACCAAGATCATTCAATTTGGCTCATTATTCTATGGGTTATGCTCAAAATACCACAGACTGTATACATTTGAAATTTTGGCTAGAGCATGATCATACATTCAAGTTATAAAACCCATATCTCTCAATTCCAATATCCAAAAATTACAAACTTTATACCAATTTAAATCTAAGAGAATAAAATATAACTTTGGTGGAGACACCTCAGTCTAATTCGGCTTACATCAATACAGTTTATTCAATAACTACAGGATATGATTTCTGTCCCTAGTAGTGCTACAGCCTAAGCCAATACTTAATTTCATGCCAAATTTTGAAAATATTAGAGACAAAAATAACATTTGACTTTTTAAGAAAGTTGTAGAAATATGTTTCTATTTTAATCCAAATTTAAATTCATCCAATTTGGATACCTACAGGGCAAGATATGGCTAAAATACCAAAATCTGTCCAATAGAACTACTCATCTGAACCAGTTTCCAGCATGTATCAAACCTCAATTCTTTCCCATTTCAGTACACAATTGATCCATATCAACATCAAACAACGCATGTTATCACAAGATACCAAGTTTATAATTCCCTTACCTTACTAAACTTCAAATTCAACTCCAGGAATCCAACTATTACAACACCTTCCAAGCAACTAATACACTTCCAAAATCAAGATAAATGTAATATGCTTTTAACACCCAAAGCACATCAACCTAGAAATTCGTATGAGAAAGCTTCTTCATGCAGCATATGGTAAGGAGTTTAACGTGATATGGTAAGGAGTTTAACGTGATAGTGCAAAAAAATCAAAGTAAAAAGGCAGAGCAAGGAATCGGTGGAGAGAAGAGAGCCAAATGAAGGCTACCGAAGTCTTGT
>JANZLX010000213.1:13958812-13971916 GCA_025531955.1 Erythroxylum orinocense | reverse complement strand
TCAGTTGAGAAGGTTATTGAGTGTCCATCTGCTGGAGAAAAGCTCACAAGCAAAGCGAGATGGATGACGAAGTTCAATGTAAAGGAAGACAAAGTTAATCAACAGTTGATGGATACAACGATCCAAGAGAGAGAAAGGCCTCAAGTTTGGTGTCAAAAGCTAAGGTCTTACATGCAATCCTTTTTAATTGGATATTACCAAGAGCAGGATCAAGGCATTTGATGACGACGTTGGATGAACAATGCCTATTCTACCTATTGAATCTCCATCCTGTTGATCTACCATTTCTTATTTTTCAGTATACGGTCAAGGCGATGAAAGATTCAAACAGTTACCCATATGGAATGTTGCTGACAAGAATATTTAGAGAGTCTGGAGTCCTCCTGGACAGAGGAAACAAGGTAATAAAACTTGTCAAGAGTGTTATCAACTCCGCAACAGTTAGGAAAATATGTTTAAAGAATCTGGAAAGAGAAGAAACAGATTCTCATATTACAACAATAACTGAGGGGGAGCGTACCAGGAAGAAGACTCCTACAAAAAGTTCTAAATCTCAACCTAGGAAGACAATACCCATAACTGGAGAGAAGAAATCATCAGATGAAACTATGAAAGATAAGATGATTTCCCAAAAAGAAAGTAGCCGGGTACAGATTATCGAAGAAGGTTCATTAAAGAGAAAAGGGGAAATACTTTTGAGTGAAATTCGAAAACAAGCAAAAAGGTCACCCAGAATTCGGACCTTACGATAGCAAGAGGAAAAGAAATCCAAAGAGCTGATCCAAGTAGAAGACTCTGAGTTAAGAGCACCTCAGGCTACAATATCGCTGGTCTCAATTTTAAAGGAAGATACAGCCAAACAGGCTAAAGAGACCGAGAGTAAAAGAAAATTGGAGTTTGAGAAGCATAAATCGCAACCTCAACAAACTCCAAGATTGATTAAAGCAAGGAATAAGGAGAAATCAGTCAGAGGAAGGGAACTCCCACTATCGTTCAAAAGAAGAAATCATCATAATGCAATCTGGCACAGGTTAATACCTCTCAACTTCTGAAAAAAGAAGATTTGAGAATCAGAGTGACTGAAGAAGTTTAACCTGTGAAGAGGAGCAGCTCTATAATTATCAAGGAAACCCCAAAAAGGTTAGTGAAAGTTCAATTTCAACCGATTCTGGTAAATAGTTGTACAATGCATCAGTTGAATAAAGAAGAGAAGAACTTCTATGGGTTTTTGAGACATGAAGGAACAAAACCATACCCTACACAGATGACAAAACGATCGCACACTATTTTACCAATCACGGAGAGAACTATGATAAAGGTTGTGCCTGAATTTCAACTGAGGATTCACATTGTATGCAATGTAGATAAGGAGAAGATGAAACTATGCCCAGAAGGGGTAATAGATGATCTGTCAACGGATCAAATTGCAGATGAAGTAAGATGCATAGATGAAGCATGCTATGCAGTACAGAAGTTGACGGGAACCTTCATTTCCCATCAAATCTCACAAGAATCAGGGAGTAGTGGCAGTTGTTCCATAACCAACGAACCTTGTCCAGTGGGGGGAAAACTTACTAAAGGGAAGCACATAACTAAAAAGTTTGGAGATATTACTTGCATAACTGAGACCCTTGTGAAGGTGATTATCCACATTAGACCATTGTCTAATATATCTTCAATTGAAGAAGTTCTACCCCTGCTTGGAAGACAAGTTCCACGACTACCAATCCCTGATGATCTAAATCTTCCAGACCCAAACCTATCTGTACAACCTCCTATCCTTGAGATCATTGAAGCATCTGTTCGATCTTCAGACGCATATAACACCACAATTGCTCTAGAAGAAGAACAACAGAAGGAAGATGATCAATCAAATTCATCAAGTGACTTACGAGAAGAAATCGTTCAACTACGAGATGATATCAGGTCACTCAGAAAGGAAGTCAAGGAATTGAAGGATACAATGACAGAATTCTTACAGCATCCTTATTCATAATCAATTTTTTTGATTAATAACAAATAGGGGGAGAAAGGAGACAGAAGAAGAAAATCAAAGAATAGAGATAGGGGGAGGAAGAGTAAGAAGAAAATGAAGAACTAGAAGTTTGAAGAAGAA
Organism: Erythroxylum orinocense; assembly: GCA_025531955.1. Classification (NCBI taxonomy): domain Eukaryota; kingdom Viridiplantae; phylum Streptophyta; class Magnoliopsida; order Malpighiales; family Erythroxylaceae; genus Erythroxylum; species Erythroxylum orinocense. Next base: position 13,969,800 of record JANZLX010000213.1, on the reverse strand, counting down.
GTTCTTAAGTTCAATTTTCTCATCTGTACATATTTTTATCTATCTTATTAATATGATTATTTGTTATCATCAAAAAGGGGAGATTGTTAAGTCAAAATGACTTTACATAAAGGATTTTGATGAAGAACAAATAATAATGAAGCAAAATGAAAAGCATACGGAAGCAAAATGAAAAGTAGAAAGAAGCAAAATGAAAAGTAGATGGAAGCAAAATGAAAAGCAGAAAAAAGCAAAATAAAAAGCAGATGGAAGCAAAATGAAAAGTAGACGGAAGCAAAATAGAAAGCAAATGGAAGCAAAAATGAAAAGCAGACGGAAGCCAAAAAACGGAAGACGCGAAGGAAAATCAGACGATAAAAAAATCAGACGCAAGGCGCAAAAGGAAAAATAGACGAAAGAAAAAACAGATGATAGAAAGCAGACGGAAGAATCAAAGACACATCATCTTCAGTTAGTTATAGAACTCAACTGAATAACTGATTCTTGAAAGATCAAGAAGCAAGAAGCAAGAAGCAGTTATCAAGAAGTAGTTGAAGACATAGGCTATAAATATGAGTCGAAGTTGAAGACTGTAGAAGTTTTATTTGGAGTGAGTGAAAAGCTTAGTGATCTGAAAAATATTATTGTGCGAAAATTTTAGAGCGATTTTTATCTGTAGCAAAGCTCAAAAAACTTTTCAGTTGAAAGAAGTGTAGATAGCCTAAAGAGGCTAAGTGTGAAAGAATACTGATTGTAAGAGACCTAAAGAGGCTCGGAATCAAAGAATACTTATAACGTTTTTGAGAGATAGTGAAATCTCATAAAGATATCTGAGGACTGGATGTAGCCCACAGTTTGGGGTGAATCAGTATAAAAATCGTTGTGTCAACATCTCTTAACTCTCAAACTCTTTGTTAACTTTCAATTTTCGATCAAACTGTTTTTACACAAGATTTTTGAAAATACTTTATAAATTTGATTTTCAGTAGTTTTGTGAAAAGAACGAGTTTCTTTTAACTAACTTGTTTAAAAAGGGGATTAAAGGAACATGATACACAATTCAACCCCCCCTTCTTGTGCATCTGTATATCGTGTATTGGGGTTTGTATTAACGTGTGATTCACTTCATTTATTAGATGATTATTATATGTATAGGCTTAGAATTATGTTATTGTTAATGTTTGTTTATATTCTAAGTATTTTTATGGTTTAGAGCATGATTTTGATCTTAATTTTATGTTTCATGAGGTATTTGATTTGTTTGTGAGTGTTGGAAATCAGATAATTGAAGAACAAGGAAGATTTGAAGCAAATTATGGATACACACCTGTGTATATCTCTTAGCCCATGTAAAATCACAATTTTGGAGACTTTTTGAGTCATACAAGGTTTGATATACGACTATATATCGAACCGTGTATCTCTCAAATAGCAATTCCAACGAGTTTTAGCTTTTCTAGCACATGAGTTATTTCGATCTTTTGACATTTTGGGGCTATTTTTGGAGCCAAAAGAAGTAGAGAAACTCTAGAAAGAACCATAGAAGCCTCAAGAATTATAAAAGAGCGTGAAAGACTCGAAATAGGGTAGCCACCATCTTGCAAAAGTACATCAAACAAGGAAGATCGAGAGACACCAAGATTTCCATATTTCCAAATCAAGCTCCGAATCAAGTTTTTCTTTCCTTTCTTTTGTTATTTTCATTAAACTTGATGTGTAAACTCGATTTTCAGATTTCTATTACATTTATGATGTTATAAATTTTAGACTAAGGTTTGTTCTTGAATTATTTTCTCACTTTGATTTTGATTGATTCAATATATAATTTGTGTTATGTTAATGGCGCATACATATACTTTGACAATAAATCAAGAGAGTAAGTCAAAAGTAATATGATTAAATTGTGTAAGGAGAGCTAGTGATTTAATATGTCACATGATTAACAAACCAACCATCATTCAAAGAAGATCTTGTGTGAGAACTTGGTTATTCGATAAATCACGTCAGAACTAATTTAAAACGTTAAGGAAAGAATTGTGAATTGAGATATTACAATTATGAATTTTTCAAATTCAATTAGGGTTAATTAATTAGGTCTTGAAAGAGAGTAGTCAATCCCTTAGAAGATCCAGAATTAACACATAATTGAATCAATCGGGGTTAAAAAATAAAATAATGACAGAATTATCCTAAGTTATTGAGCCTTGATCAACCTAACTTTAAATTAGTAGCTCACTTGATATTAGCTATTTGATTGCTTAATTTAATTGTTTTTAATTTTCTATTATTATTTTATTAAAATCATCTTTTACCTCTTTAGACAAATTTAGGTTTGCTTAGTTTATCTATTTCCTTGTGGGATCGATGCCTTTGATACTATAAGTTACGATCTATACACTTACGGATATTGGGGGTTTTATTATAGTAAAATTTGCTCAACATGAGTAACAATCAAGTGACTATCCTTATCAGTAGGAGGACCAAATTGAAGAGAGTTGTTAACAAACAGTTCACTAATAACTTGGCTCTATACCTTTTTAGTGGGAGCAAAATTTTTGGTAGAACTTTCGGATTGCCAACAGCAATACACTTATCAGCCAAGTATTCGAAACACCAAGTTCTATGGAATATCGAAACCAAATCCAGATGAGATTATACCTTTCATGCAGCAAAAATATGCAGGGAAATTGGTAGTTTTGGGAAGAGAACGTCAAAATGTTGCGTTTCTACTGGTATCCACACTGTCACAAGATTGAAACATTACTCTCTGATGTGCTAGCATTAGGCTCGTCCCTCTCTCTCTCTCTCTCTCTCTCTAGCAGAGGAAGATCTCCTTTAGGGTTTTGAGCAGATGAAAATCTTCAAATTGTTAATCATCCCATATATCCATATATATAGGAAAAACCTAAAGCCCAAAGCCTAAATCCGATTAAGGCTCATTGAATGTTTAGTTTGCTTGGTGGGCAACCTTGTAGGCCTATCTAATATTAACAACAGACCCAAACTTTTTTTAGGCCCATAAGTTATAAGCGGTCTCTAGCAAGACATTATTACTACCCAATATTAAATAGGGTCAGAATACGACACTACTTGAATCACAGCTAATCAATTAGAGTACATTCTATAATTGGTTCGCAGGGCATACACTAACAATCTCCTATTTGCATAAGAATCAATTATCCTCAAGTAGTCCCTTTGTCTCATTATATCTCGATTAAGCATAAGGCAGGAAATAGTGTAATCCTTATTAGGCTCAATCATGTTTCTCGATTTTTAACTTCGACAGTGAAACAAATGACTGACATTCACCTTGTTTGTGGACGCCTATGCAACTTTTTAGTCTCAACTCATTAAGGGGCCTAGAGATATCTTTCTCCCATTATATAGGAGAGAAAAATTCCATTTTGTTCATCCACATTCCTCCGCAAGATTTATAGCATACCCAAGCATTGCTTTTATAATCACCTTTTAAGGTTGATGTTTGACAATGTCAAAACAAACTAATCCACATATAGGAAACCGTGACAGACTCAAATCAAAGAAGTATCTTCAGCAGTTGTGATGAGAACCACTTATGACATTTATATAACAATCCTTGAAGTGTTCTTATAATGGGTCGATCCAATTTTATGTTCTCCATCATATTCCCATATAATTAACATAATATCTCCATATTAATGACCTGTGAAACATAGTCATTAGTTAATGAACATACTAGTCTCAATCGTCATTATTATCCCTTACATTAATGACATTGACTAGGGACGTTTTAAAATAATTGTATCTATGTTACAATAAGGTCTCACTATCAAGTCGTGCACTTGATGGTCAATTGTGAGATACACATTATTTATGGGATCATAATTCAAATTTATTTATAAGTCCATTAAATATGAACATAACAAACAATAACTGGGCATTACTAATGGATTATCCAAAAACATGTCACAAAATTACAAACTTATATTATCATACATCCAAATGTTTAATACCGAATGCTCTAGTATAACAATCACGCTTAGCCTGCGGAGGAGGCTTGGTCAAGGATCAGCTAGTTAATCAGCTATATTAAGATTTGTTGACACTTTGCACACCTTCACATCACCTCTTTTAACAATGTCTTGAATAAGGTAAAAACACCTGAGTATGTGTTTAGTGTTTTGATGAGATTTTGGTTCTTTAGTTTAGGCAATGGCTCCATTATTATCATAATAAAGATCCACTAGATTCACAATGTTAGGAACCACAACAAGTTCAATGATGAACTTTCTAACCCAAACAGCCTCCTTTGTTGCTTCTAAAGCTGCAATGTACTCAGCTTATGTTGTTGAATCAACAACTGTGTCCTATTGGGAACTCTTCGAACACTCAGCTCCACCATTTAAGCAGAATACAAATACTACACTAAAAGTCATCTTTGTCTTATTGGAAGCTGGCATCAGTGTAACCATTTACAATAAGATCTTCCTCACCTCCATAGATCAAAAACATATCCTTAGTTCTTCTTAAGTACTTAAAAATGTTCTTAACAACTATTTAATGGCTTTCACCTGAGTCTGGCTAATATCTACTCGTAATGCTCAAAGCATATGCAACATCCGCACGAGTACATAATATGGCATACATGATGGATCCTATAGCTGATGATCCTACTCATACAGTTTCGTTCATCTGGTGTCAAAGGGCACTAAGCCTTACTCAAAACTATGCCATGTGACATGGGTAAGAATCTTTTCTTAAATTCTTGCATATTGAATCTGTTTATCGACATAAATGCTTTGACTTAGTCCAATAAGCCTTTTCGATCTATCTCTATAAATCCTAATACCCAATATGTAGGTTACCTCACCCAAATCTTTCATTGAAAAATAACTTAATAACCAATCTTTCACATATTGAAGCATGAATGTCATTTTCAATGAGTAGTATGTCATCTACATAGAAGACCAAGAAAATAATTTTGCTTCCATTAGTCTTTTCGTAAACACGAGGTTCTTCTTCATTTCTGAGGAAACCAAACTCTTTGATTGCCTCATTGAAACAAAGATTCCAAATCCGAGAAGCCTACTTTAATCTATAAATGGATCATTGAAGCTTGCATATTTTCCCATCATTTTTAGGAGATGTGAAACCTTTAGGTTGTGTCATGTACATAGCCTCTTCTAGATTCCAATTAAGGAAAGTTGTTTTCAATTCTATTTGCCAAATCTCATAATCATAGAATGTAGTAATTTCTAGGAGGATGTGAATCGATTTAAGTATCGCAACTGAGGAATAGGTATCATCATAGTCAATACCATGAATTTGCTTGAAACCTTTAGCCACCAATTACGCTTTATACACATGTACATTGTTATCCATGTTAACTTTCTTCTTGAAAACCCATTTACACTCAATGGTTTTACATCATTAAGTGGTTTAACCAAAACCTATACTTTGTTTTGGTACATGAATTCCATTTCGCATTCCGTAGCCTAAAGCCATTTATCGTAGTCAGAGCCCATCATTGCTTCCTTGTAGGATTCAGGTTCATCATCCTCCATCAGTAATAAATGATGATGTTCAATCACCATGAAACCATATCTTATGGGTTCGTGATGGAACCTTGCAGACCTACGTGGGTGATATGTGTTTACTTGTTAATATTTTTAATTATTTACACTTAGCGATTAATGATACAAAAATGCTCAAGATACTCACTTTAATTCATTTATTATTTTAGGTATAATTTGAAAGTAAAGAAATTAATGTGAGTCGAAAGTACCACATATGAGTCATTTTCTGAATATTAATTTTTACTTGTCTTCGTGAAGCAAGAAGAAGAAAATTAGAGCAAGAAATGAACAAATTTATCCCAAAAGAAGTGGAACACAACAGTTGGAATGAAGTAAAACGACAGCATCATTGAACAAGTAAAAAAAATAAGTGCTGCGTGAAAACGCAGTGTTGCTTCGTTGAAGCAATGTTAACGCAGCGTTTGCTGCTTCACACGCAGAAGAGAGCACAGTAATAAGAATAAACAGGGCGGGCAACAACAAATCATCATGCAATAGGAACAAGCTGGAGGAATAAATCAGCAACAGGGGACGGCGTAGCAGAGGGGAGAGCATGAGGCTTAGCCAGAGGAGCAGCAGCTGCGGCTTCGGTTGGAAGCAGGCGTGAAGGCTGCGGCTACATTGGCTTAAAGTTGCGTCCCAGAAGTAGCGAAGTAAAGCACAAGCAAAAGGTTTTGAGGAGGAACAAACTTAAATTGTCACATCAATGAATAGTGCGTGTAGCTATAGTGAAAAGAGAGGGCTACTAGTGAAGGGGACCTATGAATGGCTAAGCATTTCGACGTCACTTCGGAGGTGACATCGACGTCGATGACTCAGGTTAAGTAATTTTATTATTATTTTGTTATTTTTTTTCTCTCATTAGGGATTGATTATGTTATCCTATTTTAATTGATTTGGGTATTGTGTATGGATAATCAGATTTTCGTTATTATTCGGTTATTTATGTATGAACTCATGGGGTATTATTAATTGATGATTTTAATGCGTTCATTGAATCGTTTATTTGAAACTTATTGCTAGAATTTCGATATAATTCGTAATTGTTATATTGAAATTCATGTGTAGCGACTAATGATTCAAAATCATTAGGGATAACATGACCTAGGTCAAATGACGCATCATATGAGGTTGTTGCCTTAATTAATAGATTTTCCTAATTCATAATGCTACCGCCTAATTAAATCTAAAGATCGTATTCTATGTTATTCAGTGGTTAGGTTTAATTAACGATCGTATCTTTATTAAACAAAACTTAAGGAAAAACTCGGGTTAATTATTAACTCACGATTAATAGTTACTAGGAGAGGTTAAAGAATAGCAAATGAATGAAGTATGCTTAATTAGGGTGTAGGTCGAGATTGAACCAAAGAATCGGGTCCCTACCGAATTCCCTACATTTATTAATTTTTTTTGCATGTTTTCTTTAATTTGTTTTTATTAATTAGTTTTATTTTATTTTATTATTCCAAAAATCCAACACCCCCCCCCCCCGTAAACCTAAACATCGGTTAATTTCATTCCATAAACTTTAGACACACTCTCTATGGGATCGACCTAGACTTGCCACTCTATAGTAGTAGTCTAGCTATTTTATTTTGACTAGTGTTACGATGCGCGGTCAGTGGGGCTGGTGTTACAGATATAGTTTATACAATATTTTGTATATCAAAATGAGGCTTCTCTTGGGTTACAACATTCTTTTGTAACTCTTGAATTTTTTCAAAATGTACTTTACTCCCATTATTTCCTTTATAACTAAATTCTCTCTCTAGGAAGATACCATTTTGAGCAACAAACACTTTGTTCTCAATAGGATTGTAAAAGTAGTATCCTTTAGTTTCCTTAGGATACCCAATGAAGAAGCATTTATTAGATTTGGATATAGGTTTTTCAAATGTTAACCTTTTAACATAAACTTCACATCCCCAAATCTTTAGAAAAGACAAACTAGGAACCTTTTATGTCCATGTCTCATATGGTGTCTTTTCTATTATGCCTTCGATGGACTTTTATTTAGTGTAAATGTCGTTGTTTCAAGAGCATATCCCAAAAAAAAAACAATGGAAGATTTACATATCTCATCATAGATCGAACCACATCCAATAATGTTCGATTCCTCCTTTCAGACACACCATTCCATTGTGGTGTTCCAGGTGGAATAAGTTGTGAAACTATTCTACACTCTTTGAGATGGTCATCAAACTCTCAACTAAAATATTCACCACCTCGATCTAATCGAAGGGCTTTTATCGTCTTGCCAATTAGGTTTTGTATTTCATTTTGAAATTCCTTGAACTTTTCAAAGGATTCATATTTATGTTTCATTAAATAAAAATAACCATATCTATTAAAGTCATCAGTAAATATAATGAAGTAATGAAAACCTCCTTTAGTAGTAGAATTTAATGGTCCACATACATCAGTATGTATGAGTGCTAATAAATCACTAGCCCTCTTATTGTGTCCAGTAAAAGGCTCTTTAATCATTTTTCCCAATAAACAAGATTCTTATGTCTTATATGATTCAAGATCAAAAGAATTTAAAGTCTATCATTATGAAGCTTATGTATGCACTTCTTGTTTATATGTACCAAATGACAATGCCAAAGGTAGGTGGGATTCAAATCATTGGATTTGAACCTCTTAGTATTTATGTTACAAATAGGCCTTTCTAAATTTAGAACATAAAGCCCATTCTACAATTAGGTGCTACCATAAAATATGTCATTACGAGAAAATGAACAACAATTGTTCTTAATCGTAAAACAAAAACCTTCCATGTCCAAAAATGAAATAGAGACAATATTCCTGCTTATAGCAAGTACATGGTAGCAATTATTGAGTTCTAAAACCGTGCTTGAAGGCAAAGATAAATGAAATGTCCCCATAGCTAAAGTATCAACTCTTGCTCCAATGCCTACGTGTAGGTCCACTTTACCCTTTGTCAAAGTTCTACTATTTTGCAGTCCCTGCATATTCACACAAATGTGAGAACTACAACCAGTATCCAATCCCTAAGACGTAGAAATAGATGTAGCAACATTTACTTCTATAACATAAATACCTGAAGTAAAAGCGTCATTACCCTTCTTCTTCTTCAGATCTTCCAAATATTTCGTGCAGTTTCTCTTCCAGTGACCCAACTCATTACAATAATGGCAAAGATTGTCATTAGAAGGATTAGGCTTCATCTTGGGGTTAGGATTGGGCTTGATCTGATTCTTAATTGGACCTTTGCCCTTTCCCTTCCTTTTACTATTGCCTTGTTTCTTAAAACCTTTCCCTTTTTGGACCATGAGGACCTTAGCGTTAAAGTCCTTCTTAATGTTTGACTCAACAGTCTTAAGCAACACATACAACTTAGTCAAAGATTTATTTACATTATGCATATTATAGTTCGTAACAAAAGTATCATAATCATCTGACAGAGATTGAAGGATGATACAGTAGCCAACTCTTGGCTTATAGGAAATACCAATCTTTCCAAGTTCTTAACTAGGCCAATCATCTTAATAATATGTGGGCTAACTGGGCTCCCTTTTGCTAGCTTGCACTCCAAGAGAGACTTCACAGTTTGATATCTCTCATTTTGTGCTTGTTCCTAAAACAAAATTTTCAAGCTTGTAATCATCTCATAGGCTTCCACATTTTCAAACTGCTTTTGCAAGTCTGGGTTCATAATTGCCATTATGAGACATCCATCATTGAGGGCATCATCCTCGTGCTTCTTATAAGCATTCCTTTAAGCAACAGGAGTAGTGGAAAGAGGTGCCCTTTTAGGGATTGGCTTTTCAAGGATATAGTCCTTTTTTTATTACTTGAGAATAATTCTCAAGTTTCTATACCAGTGCATAAAGTTTGAACCATTCAACTTATCCTTCTCAAGGATAGAAAACTTGATGAAAAGTTGGTGGTCATGATTATCCACAATAAAATGTGCAAAGTTTTAGTGACATGTTCATTAATAAAACCCAATTCTCAACAATTAAGAATCCCCCATTATACTTATATAGCGAATATCCCTTATAATGAATATAGTAGTCCAAGATCCATATTTCACCAAGACCAAAGTGAGCTTTAGCTTATCACCTGAATCTTAGTTATTTAGGTAAGCAACTATTTGCTAATTATATCATATATAACTCTTGTTTGTTGGGTGACATCTTATGTCCCGGCTCCCAACTACATGCCTTAAGGTTCAAAACTATTTTGGTAACCTCATTAAGTAAACCAATTCTCACTTATAGATAATTTTACCCACCCTGTTGGACTTAAATAATCAAGAGCACCTTGCTTGGGCAAGCCCACTACTCAATGATTCAAGTCCTTGCCAGTGTAGAATCGGAAAGGCATGAATTATTATTAATATTGTTGAGGGACTAAGTTAGTTATGAAATTGCTATATACGTGCATAAAAGAAATTACAAGTAAAAGCATGAACAAAGCAATAATAACATGATATAGTATGGCCTCTAAACTATGAAGATCGAATCTTCAATATGAATGTCTTGTAGAAAATGAATCGCCATCCTCATACCTTCACTCTAGTCAATTTGATTCTTTAATTAACTTGAAAGGTACAATATTACAACTAAAACTAGTAATAATCTAATTATTACATAAAAACATGATGACACGCAAGTATCCAAAATTACATAAATACATAATGACACGTGATAGGTGTAGATTGCATTATATTTTTATAGGTAATTTGATATGTGTTTAGTGGTTAAGCTGATTGTTTAGTGTGTGTTGAGCTTAATAATTGTGTTAGTTCATAAACATTTGTGTTTTAAGCATATTTTTGGTGAGAACATGTTTTTGAGCTTAAATTTTATATATGAAGTGTCGTGATCAGTTTGTTAGTGTTTCAGGGCATTTGGAAGAGTTTAGGAGGAGAACCGGACCAAAACACATGGCCACGATCATGAAGGACCTGCCACGATCATGACAGAAGCACCAACATTACACCACAATCGTGACAAAATCGTAAGCATAGGGCCACGATCATGGGAAATCTGCCACAATCGTGAGAGAGAGTAGGTAAATCGGCCACGATCATGTTGGATCGGAAAAGAAAGCATGTTATATTTAGAGAACTGGTAGATTTCAAAACTTTTTAGAAATCATATTTGTAGCGGAAGCAATATATCCAGATCATCATGTCAATCCATACATGATATGGTATGAGGATAATAATAAAAATAAACAAGATGAAGAGTATTACTGACTCCTTTGCTACAGTTTTAATTCCTCGTTGTGCTATCCTCTCCTTCTTGTATCCAAAGCCTTTTCTTTTGAATTTTTTCCTTTATCAATCTATCTTCTCCTTGTTGTTGTATCCTTAACCAATTTGATTTACCTCTTGTTCTCTTAGGACAACTTGGTTAACAAAATCCTTTGGTGGGAAAGGAGAAGAAACACTTTGGAGGAGTATTGTCTTAGAAGAAA
>JANZLX010000213.1:13946027-13956168 GCA_025531955.1 Erythroxylum orinocense | reverse complement strand
AAAAATTAAGACCGATTATTCAATCATCATTGTCTGATTTAAATCAGAATGTTAATAAAGCATCTCCAGCATTGAAGGAGGTTATTATTGAAAAACTTGGGATTGAATTAGAAAATCTTCCTTCCAATTTAGGATTGAGACCTAATATAATGGAGTATCCTCTTGACAAATGAGATCAATATATATATAATAAAAGAAAAGGAGATCCAATTATTTTTTAGTATATTTGAAAGTTGCTACCTCTTTTATGGAATTAGTAAATATATATATAATAATAATAATAATATTAAAAGAAAAGGAGATCCAATTATTTTTAGTATATTTGACAGCTGCTACCTCTTTTATGGAATTAGTAAATATATATCTATGTGTGTGTGTGTCTCCTTTTCTTTTCTTTATATATATATATATATGTATATGTATGTATGTATGTATATATATCTCCTTTTAAGAAAAGGAGATCCAATTATTTTTTAGTATATTTGACAGCTGCTACTTCTTTTATGGAATTAGTAAATATTTATTTTGCAGTTATGAATACACACACACACACACACACACACATATACATATACATATATATATATACATATGTATATATATATCTCCTTTTCTTTTATTATATATATATAATAAAAGAAAAGGAGATCCAATTATTTTTTAGTATATTTGACAGCTGCTACCTCTTTTATGGAATTAGTAAATATGTATTTTTCAGTTTTTAAAAATTAAAACTGATTATTCAGTCATCATCATCTGATTTAAATCAGAATGTTAATAAAGCACCTCTAGCATCGAAGGAGGTTATTATTGAAGAACTTGTGATTGAATTGCAAAATGTTCCTTCCAATCCAAGATTGAGACATAATATAACGGAGTATCCTCCTGAAAAATGAGATCAGGTGCGTAAAGCTTATTTATTAAAAAGTCTTTGTCAACCTCGAAATCATAACTTTCCTCAAACCATGGATGGAGATTGTAGGCGAAGATTTATTATATCGTGGTTTGATGATTTCAAGGATTGGTTGGAGTATAGTGTTGAAAAAGATGCTGCATATTGCTTATATTGTCATCTTTTTTTAGCTGATCGTGAAAGAAAACATACTAATTTTGCATCTGAGGGTTTTCGTGCTTGGTGAAAGAAAACAAGATTAAGAGAACATGTAGGAAATCATGACTCTGATCATAATAAATGTCGAATTGCTTGTGAAAAATTTAATGAACTAATCTCAATCTATTGAGTCAACTTTTTCAAAGCAATCATAGAAATAAAAAAAATTGAATATCAGTGTAGGCTAAATGCATCAATAGGGTGTGTTTGTTATCTCTTGATGCAAGGGCTACCTTTTTGGGAGAATGATGAGTCTGAGAATTCAACAAACCAAGAGAATTTTCTAGAATTACTAAAATTCATAGCTTCTAACAATGAAGAAATTAGGAATGTTGTTCTAAGGAATGCTCCTGAAAATCTGAAACTTACATCACTCGATATTCAACGTGATATCATTAATGCAGCTACATTTGAGACAACAAAGGCCATTATTTTAGATATGGGTGATGATTTGTTCTCTATTTTAGTGGATGAATGTTGAGATGTGTCAGTAAAAGAGCAAATGGGAGTCATCATTCGATATGTTGATAATTTTGTATGGGTCATTGAAAGATTTCTTGGTCTTGTGCATGTGCATGACACAAGTGCAACTTCACTTCTGAAATGTATCAAGTCATTATTGTCTAATTATGGCTTGAGTATTGCTATCTTGAGAGGTTAAGGCTATGACGGAGCTAGTAATATGTGAGGTGAATTTCATGGTCCTAAAAGTCTAATTTTGAAGGAAAATTCGTATGTTTACTACATCCATTGTTTTGTACATCAACTTCAGCTTACACTTGTTGTTGTTACTAAAAAGCATTTAAATGTATGTTCCTTTTTCAATACTATTACTTGTTTGTGCAATGTTATTGGATGATCTTGTAAGTGTAGGGATATGCTTCGAGAAAAACAAATAGAGAAAGTGTTTCACAAGGGGTGATAGAAACTGGTAAGGGTTGAATCAAGAAATGACGCAGAAAAGACTCAGAGATACTTGTTGGGGTTCTCATTTTGGTACGCTAATTTGCTACATTTATTTTCTTCTATCATTGAAGTTCTTGAATTTGTTGGAGAAAATGAGAATGATGATTCACAAAGGGCTGAAGCTATTGATTTAATTGATATTATGCTTCGCTTTAAATTTTTCTTTGTGTTGCATCTTATGATAAAGATCTTGAGAATCACAAATGTGTTATCTCAAGTTTTACAAAAAAAAAAAGATTAAAATATAGTGAATGCAATGCATTTGGTTAAAGTCTCAAAATGTCATTTGCAACAAGTTAGAGATGATGGTTGGGAGTCTTTATTGAAACAAGTCGTTGAATTTTGTGGTGAAAATAATGTAAGTGTGATAGATATGCAAGATATGTTTATAGTTAGAGGGAGATCAAGGCGTAGAAGTGAAGACATAACGAATCTTCATCACTATTGTGTTAAGCTTTTCTATTCTGTGATTGACATGCAACTTCAAGAGTTTAACAATGGATTTGATAAAGTCAATACAAGTTTGATTTTATATATGGCATGTCTTGATCCTAAAGACTCCTTTTCTGCATTTGACATGGACAAATTGATTAAACTTGCAAAATTCTATCCATCAGAGTTTCCTCTTATTGCTTTAATTGAACTTAGAATATCAAATTGGAAATTTTATTATTAATGTACGTATGGATAAGAATTTCTCTGAATTAAGTAGAATTGGAGACCTTGCTAAGAGAATGATGGCTATAAGAAAGCATCATGTATCCCCTTTGGTTTATTTATTAGTCAAATTGTCATTACTTTTACCAGTTGCTACAGCTACAGTAGAAAGAGCTTTCTCCACAATGAAAATTATCAAGAATTTACTTCGTAATAAAATTAGAGATGGCCTATTGAATGATTGTTTAGTGTATTACATTGAAAGAGATGTATTTACAAATATTGACAATAATTTTGTTATGAAAAGATTTCAATTTATAAAAAATAGGTGAGGACTATTGTAATTTTAACTATTTTATATTTTTAATAAAACTTTATTTTTATTTAGTTTTGATTTGGACATGGAGATGATCATTAACGTAACGAAGTCAAAAATTTAAGATAGGATAACTTAAATAAAATATAAATTTTTTTGAGATTTTTGACTCCGTTAACAAAAAAATTTATATTTTATTTAAATTATCCTATCTTAAATTTTTAACTCCGTTACGTTACTAATCATCTCCATGTCCACCTACAATTTTCTCCTCTAAAAATTGCACATATGTTCACGCTCACCGCAAAAAAAGCGCCCGTGTTGGTAAGAGTTTCAATCTCTTACTATTGTCGCCAATGACAAGGATGGCACGCCTCGCTATTGTCACTGACTACAAAGATGATGGCATATCATCGATGCTGGTAGTATTGGGGTTTTGAGACTTCAGTTAAATCAATTTCTATGTTTATTGCTCTGATTCGATTACTGTGTTGAAGTTTTTAAAACAAAAAATACAGTATCCAAAGTTTAAAGTTTCATAAAAAGCCAGTAGATTTCCAGAAGCACAAAAACCTATCCGGATACTATGTTCATCTCGACATTTGTTCTTTAACTATTAATGAATTCTATATATTTTAGATTTCAATCAAACTAAATTTTTAACAAAACAAGAGACCCTTAATATTTGCATACTCAAAACAATCAATATAAAATTTTCTTTTACTAAAATCTATTTTTTATTTAAAATTCATAATCTAACTCGATAATAAATAATTATCTTTTTAAATATTTGAAATTTCATTTATCAAAAATGATCAAAACAATGTTTATAAATCACTTTGAAATCTATCTTCGCCTTCTTTTCAATTTTTGAAAAATATATATACCTTTTATATTTGAAATGCAAAGGGACAAAAATATGGTAATTTGATTTATTGTATCAAAATGTTCAATGGAGCTTCGGTATGCGAGTACAGGCATATATTTATCGCTGAAGAGTTTAGATTTTTTGTCCAATATTATAGTGTTTTATTGTGTCCAATAAATCTAATAAATCTCAGCTATTTATTTATATAGGTTATGTAAAATAAATATCTAAGATTTTATTAGATAAAATAAGATAGAGTAAAACTGGACAAAAGATCTGAACGCATCGATAAGATAAGGCTATAATAAAGTGCTTCTCCGCTCAAAAGATCGCACAGGCCGTTAGAACTAATTGGTATAAACCAACAAAAATATGGTACACCATCACCATATCTCTTCAACAATACCAGAGCCACAAATATTTGAATGATGGTAATTAACCTCACCCAAATGCCCACTTGGTCCTCCTATCTAATCTACTCGTCACCTTCCACGTGGCGTCGCCGAGTTAACTGCTTAATCTGCTACCTCATTCCATTCCAAGTTTTCAATGCCCAAAACATCTTCAGCAGAAACATAGCCAGACCTTCCAGGAAAGCAGAGCTCTTACACTTCTTGAAACTTCATTTTTAGCTCAAATGGAGACTGGTATAGCTTGTTGTGCTCGTGGGGCTATTTGGCCTGGTGTTTCCTCTCAACATTCGAAAGCTTCAGTGTCTCCAGCTTCTATCTCCTCATCCTTCAGCTCCCGGGTATTTCACATGCACGCTTAATATCTTTGCAAGTTTTCAAGGATAAGTGGTGTACTTTTGCATACCAACTCATGGTTGGTAAGATATAAGCACTAAACTGATGTGTAAAATGCATGGCAGAATCTGAAAACAAGCTCACTATTCGGAGAATCGTTGAAGTTGGTACCACGATCATCACTCAAGGTTTCGAGAGTAAAGAACTCTTCAGCTGTGACCAGATGTGAGATTGGGGATAGCCTGGTAAGTGAACAATTAGTAATATTTTTGTTTTGTGGATTAGAAAAACAGCAGTAGTAACTTAAATGCTTTCCGTGATTTAGGAAGAATTCCTTACAAAGGCAACCCCAGATAAGGGACTCATTAGGTTGTTGATGTGCATGGGAGAGGCAATAAGGACCATTGCCTTTAAGGTCAGAACAGCTTCTTGTGGAGGAACACAATGTGTGAACTCATTTGGAGATGAGCAGCTTGCTGTAGATATGCTTGCCAACAATCTTCTTTTCGAGGTTATGTTTGAAATGATGATCTACTGCTATTTTAAGCTCGTTTACCGCCCAAATTTGCTTAAACAATTGCTGATAGCCGATTTTCCTCATTTTTATCAAATGGTTGTGAGCTTTAAGTCAGGTTCTACTTGGGGCCGTCTGGCGTCGATAATAATTTGCAATTGCAATTCGTAGTTCTAATTTCTGAGAGTATGATTTCGTAAGGATGTGAAAATGAAAGGAACTTGAAATTCCTTCTACAATTCTACATGCATGCTGTTCTTAGGATTTTTGCTCAGAAATTTTTAACTAGTGTCTACTGGGTCCATGAATAGGCCTTGACTTACTCACATTACTGCAAGTATGCTTGCTCTGAGGAAGTCCCTGAGCTGCAAGACATGGGAGGACCAACTGAAGGTCAGCTTGTATAATCCTAGTTGGAGATAAGACACTGTCATTAGCAGCGAATTTTTATGTGTTGGATAATACTGTTATTTGACTGTTCTTAAATAAACAGGTGGATTTAGCGTTGCTTTTGATCCACTTGATGGCTCCAGTATTGTAGACACAAATTTCTCTGTGGGCACCATCTTTGGAGTGTGGCCAGGAGACAAGTTAACAGGGATAACTGGAAGAGATCAAGTAGCTGCAGCGATGGGAGTTTATGGTCCTCGAGCCACCTATGTTCTTGCTCTTAAAGACTATCCTGGAACACACGAATTCCTTCTCCTCGATGAAGGTTCTGTTCACGGCATACCTATTGTTACTGTATTAATTTGAGGATCCATAGAGAGTAAGGCCTCGCTACCCCTAATCAATCTCAAGATAAGTTGCATTGAATTTTTCCAGGAAAATGGCAACATGTCAAAGAGACAACTGAGATTGGTGAAGGAAAACTGTTCTCTCCAGGAAATTTGAGAGCTACATCTGACAATCCTGACTACGACAAGGTTTTCTTCTTCGTCTTTCCCAATCCTTTAAGATCTATCCTTTTGTCTTTATTCGCATATATAGATAGATCAGTCCCTTGTAACCTAGTTGTTCATCTTCAACAGTTAATCAACTACTATGTAAGGGAGAAATATACTTTGAGATACACGGGAGGAATGGTGCCAGACGTCAATCAGGTCCTCCTAACTTCTTCAAAATTATTTTCCTAGTATCATCGCTGATGGCATATTCTTGAGGTGCCTGAAACTGTTTATACTAATTGTAATATGTAGATCCTTGTAAAAGAGAAGGGTATCTTTACAAACGTAACTTCACCATCTGCCAAAGCAAAGCTGAGATTGTTGTTTGAGGTAGCTCCATTGGGATTCTTGGTTGAGAAAGCTGGAGGTTATAGTAGCGATGGCTGTCAGTCCGTACTAGACAAGGAGATCAAAAGCCTTGATGATAGAACTCAGGTTGCTTACGGATCCAAGAATGAAATTATCAGATTTGAAGAAACTTTATATGGGAAATCTAGACTAAAGTCCGAGGGTGTTCCGGTTGGAGCTGCTGCTTAAGAGACTATCATTTCTGCTTTTCTTTCATAGCAGCCTTATTGTATATGAATTTTAATGAAGTGGCTTGACTTGTTTAAAATGAATAATCAAGTAGGACCATGTTGGATCTTTGTTCGCCATGTTTAGATTTTGAAGGGAAGCATACATTTTTTGTGTTCGTGAAAATGAAAGTTAAATACATTCTATTCTTGTTTTCGGCTCTTTTACTAGTATTGCTTTTCCTAAGACTTTACATTAGATTGTTTTGTTTTCCTATCAGTTTATGTTCTACAATCTTCTACTTGCCTTTCACGTCCCTTAATTTCTTTTCTTGTTTTGTTCCAACATGACACGTTGCTTGATCTTGAGTCCTTGCAATTGTTTAGTGTTTCCCAATTCGTTTGGGACGCTGAATATATTTGAACATTCGCTGAGAGCATTCACTTCCTCAGCCCAATCATACACAGATCACTCGAATGAGATAGTCCACACAAACACATCCTCAGCATGATCGGTGTCGTTTCACTTGCCTTGGTCTTTCAGTTTTTAGCTCAAACTTTCTAACTATATAGTAAGAAGGTTTGATTTAGTTTTTTTTCTTAATTTTATTTGATTTATTACTATAATGGTGATTTTTTAAATCTATTTTTATTTAATTATATTTTATATAAAAGATAAAAACACCCTCAATAAAATTTTTGAAAAATTCATCATTTGAAATTCTCAGAAAAAGTCTATTTAGGGGGCGGTTGGTTTGTATGGAGGAATAGTAATAGGAATGGGAATGAAAATAGTGAGAAATGAGAATGGATATTACCATTATAATTATAATGGTTGATTAAGATAAAAGAATGGTTACTATTACATTGATAGTGATTAGTTTGTAAAAAAAATGTAATTAATTAATTACAATGTATTAATTAATTAAAATATTGTAATTAATTAATTAGAATATTTTAATTAATAAATAAATTATATTTCAATTAATTATATTGTAACTAATTAATTATTTTTAATTAATTGATTATAATTTTTAATTAATTAATTAATAACAATATTTAAATTAATGAATTAGTTATATTTTAATTAACAATAATAATTTAATTTATAATAATGTAATTAATTAATTAATATTAATAATTTAATTAATTATATTTTAATTAATAAATAATTATATTTTAATTAGTTATATTTTAATAAATAATAATATTTTAATTAAATAATTAATTAGTTACAGTATTTTAATTAATGAATGAATTATATTTTAATTAATTATAGTAATTAATTAATTATATTATTTTAATTAATTAATTACTATTGTTAATTAATTAATGAATTATTTTTAATGAATTCTATTGTAATTAATTATAATGTACTTAATTAATTAATACTATTATTTTAATTAATTATATTGTGATTAAATATATTTTAATTAATTAGTATTAAAAATATTTTTTAAAAATTAGTCTTTACTAAGGAATGAGTTTTATTCTTCTACTAAACGGGAGATATGGAAGATTCCCCCAAAGTGGGATATCAAACCATTACCCCTATAATCATAATCAATAACTAACCACTCACTTTTCACTCCATACCCATTAATCCTCGTTCAGTATGAATCTGACGGGGCCGAACGCCATTATTTGGATCCATAAGCTTGAGAGATTTGAGCTAGAGTATACCTGCAAAACAATAAAAGATACGCCGGGGGTTGATAGTCGGCAAGCCCCTCCGATGCTCAAGTTAGTCTTTTTTAGAGGGTTTTGGGGTGAGGAACAAAGAATAATAGGATTCCAGTGTCGTACCTGTTTCATGGTGGGGTAATACCTTATATAAGAAACTCTTACTAGGTTTAGGTCACCATTTATGAATGGGTCGACCGGCCTGCATGCCATTCTGGGTCTGGGCCTAGGCCTAGCACGATCGACCCAATCATAAGCCCCCCATACTCCTTGAGTCTGACCAAGGGGAAGGGTCGAAGGAGTACATAAGGATCGCACTGCTCGTCTGCACGACAGCTCGTGATAGGCCCGATCGATCGGACTTCAACTCCTAGTGCATGACAGCTCGTGATGGGCAAGATGAAGGTTGAGAGGAAGCTGCTGGAGCTACAAGGCTCTGTCAAGGAGCAAAGAGTTGAAGTGATCAAGCAATGGAAAGAGCGGTGCTTACACGAGGAGCGAGGAGTGCAAAGAATTTGCTTGCGATTTGGTTCTTTCCATCTTGAGGAACTGCCACAGCGTTTGCGTCCCTAACGGGTCAGATGGTCCTTCATTCGAGGATTATGCCGAGCCGATGCTTCCCTCCGAGCTCGGTCTTTTAGTTAAGGAGGTGAGGGAGATAGCTGAGAAAGAACGAGAGGCAGTACCGGATGAGCTGTTAGACCTTAGTTCAGATGAGGAAGAGGAGCGAGCTCATGGGAATGTCTCTCCAGTTCTTCCCGCAGACCCTAATGCTGATTCAACTGTTGGTACTTCTTTTGCATAGAACTCTCAAAGCTCATCTGGTCGGGTTTGTGACCAAAATAAAAATATAAAGAAATGAAGCTTTTCTTCCTGTTGATCTCCATTGTCTTCTTTATTTGGTATGTTAAGATCAGATTGTCTTTTCAAATTATAGGCAGCAAATGAGAGCGTTTGATGCATACCGATCGGTATTGAGGTTCGAGAGGATCGTGGCTGATTGATCCGTCTTGGCAACCTGGCCGAGCGATCCAAGATTCTGTTATTGGCATCGCCTGGTTCCAAAGTCCCATCTTGGCAACCTTTCCGAGCGATGTCGAGGCCGAGCGATCCAAGATTCTGTTCTTGGCATCGCCTGGTTCCAAGATCCCGTCTTGGCAACCTTTCCGAGCGATCCAAGATTCTGTTCTTGGCATCGCCTGGTTCCAAGATCCTGTCTTGGCAACCTTTCCGAGCGATGTCGAGGCCGAGCGATCCAAGATTCTATTCTTGGCATCGCCTAGTTCCAAGATCCCGTCTTGGCAACCTGGCCGAGCGATGTCGAGGCCGAGCGATCCAAGACTTTGTTCTTGGCATCGCTTGGTTCCAAGATCCAGTCTTGGCAACCTGACCGAGCGATGTCGAGGCCGAGCGATCCAAGATTTTGTTCTTGGCATCTCCTGGTTCCAAGATCTAGCCTTAGCAACTTGGTAGAGCAATGTCGAGGCCGAGCGATCCAAGATTATGTTCTTGGCATCGCTTGGTTCCAAAATCTCGTCTTAGCAGCCTGGCCGAGCGATGTCGAGGCCGAGCGATCCAAGATTCTGTTCTTGGCATCGCCTGGTTACAAAATCCCGTCTTGGCAACCTGGCCGAGCGATGTCGAGGCCGAGCGATCCAAGATTCTGTTCTTAGCATCGCCTGTTTCCAAGATCCCGTCTTGGCAACCTAGTAGAGCGATGTCCAGGCCGAGCGATCCAAGATTCTGTTCTTGGCATCGCCTGGTTCCAAGATCCCGTCTTGGCAACCTGGCCGAGCGATGTCGAGGCCGAGCGATCCA
>JANZLX010000213.1:13933888-13945927 GCA_025531955.1 Erythroxylum orinocense | reverse complement strand
ACCGCTTCCGCTTCTACCCATTTGGTGAAGTATTCCACTGCTACTATCAAAAACTTCTTCTGCCCAGGACTGAGAGGGAAAGATCCTAGTATATCTATTCCCCATTGGGCAAAGGGGATAGGATGGCTCACTATTTTCATCCTCTTGGTCGGCTGGTGAGACAGGTTACTGTTTTTCTGGCAAGCCTCACACTGGTTGACTTTTGCCTGGCAGATTCTCTTCATTTTCTGCCAGTAATACCCCTGCCTAATCAATCTATGAGCCAACATTATGCTTCCTACGTGATTTCCACACATTCCTTCGTGGACTTTAGCCATTGCCTGCTCTGCCTCTTCGTCGCTCAAGCAACGTAGTAGTGGCCAGTCATAAGATCGCTTGTACAAGGTGTCATTAACGATCGCATATTCGGCCGCCTTTACCCTTAGTTTCTTAGCCTCGAAGTTTTCTTCCGGCTGCGTTCCCTCAAGGAGGTATTGTCTGATCGGTTTCATCCAACTTGATCGCTCGACATTTGCTTCAAGGACTTCATTGGCTTTCTGAATGCTAGGCTGGTCTAGCCACTCGACCAAAATGTTATTTTTTGCATCTCGATCGGAAGCCATTTTAGAAAGCGAATCTGCCCAAGCGTTTTGCATCCTTTCTATCCTGCTGACCGAGTTGTCTTCAAAATTATTGACCTCTTGCTTCGCCAATTCCAAATATTTGACCATGTTGTTCCCTTTGGTCTCGTACTGCCTCGTAACCTGACCGACCACTATTTGGCTATCGCTATACAACTTCAAATGTTTCACCCCCATCTCTTTTGCCAACTGAAGATCGGCTATTAGCGCCTCGTATTCCGCTTCATTATTGGATGCCTTGAACTCTAATATGAGAGTGTACTCCACCTTTTCTTCCTAGTGTAGGTTGATCAAGATCACTCCTGCCCCGCATCCCTCAGCATTAGAGGATCCATCAACAAATAAGCTCCAAGTAGGGTGTAGTTCATTCGAGGTAGGTTGACTCATTTCTGCTACAAAGTCTGCCAATACTTGAGCTTTGATTGTCGTCCGCGGCTTATAGTGTATATCAAACTCCCCCAGCTCTATCGCCCATTTTACCAGCTGCCCAGAGGTTTCAGGCTTCTGAAGGCACTGTCTAAGGGGTTGGTCGGTCCATACCTCGATGGTGTGACTCTGGAAGTAGGGCCTGAGTTTCCGCGCTGCGGTTATCAATGAAAGGGCCAGCTTTTCAATGGGTGTATACCGCGTCTCTGGTCTGTTCAATACTTTACTGACATAGTAGATCGAGAATTATTCACTACCGTCCGATTGGACTAGAACTGCGCTGATCGCCCCCTCTGTGATTGCCAGATAAATAATTAGACTCTCCCCCTCAATAGGGCTCTGCAAAATGGGTGGACTAGTCAGATACTACTTTAAGTATTGAAATGCTCTTTCGCATTCATCCGGCCACTGGAACTGGGTTACATTCGCTTTCCTCAAAATTTTGAAAAACGGAAGACACTTGTCCCCCATCATGGAGACGAATCTGCTCAAAGAAACTATCCGCTCGGTCAATATCTGAACATCTTTCAAGCACCGCGACGAGGGCATTTGGACGATAGCTTCAATCTTTTCTGGATTAGCTTCAATTCCCCGGTGAGTAATCATAAACCCCAGGAATTTTCCAGACGCCACACCAAAGACGCATTTTTCAGGGTTCAGCTTCATCTGAAATTTATCGAGGGTCTAGAAGACTTCTTTGAGATCTCCCACATGCTCAGCAGCCGTCTTACTTTTGACCACCATATCATCCACATAGGCCTCAACTAATCGACCGATCTGTTTCTTAAAAACTTTCATGATGAGCCGCTGATAAGTGGCCTCTGCATTCTTCAAGTCGAACGGCATTACCTGGTAGTAATACGTGCCCTGGTCAGTTATAAAAGCTGTCTTCTCTTCATCTTCGAGACTCATTTGAATCTAATGGTAACCTGAGAAAGCATCCAAGAAGATGAGAAGTTCATGCCCTGACGTGGAGTCTACCAGCTAATCGATTTTGGGCAAAGGGAAGCTATCCTTTGGGCACGCTTTGTTTAAGTCGGTGAAGTCAATGCACATTCTCCACTTTCTGTTTTTCTTCTTCACAAGTACAACATTTGCCAACCATTCAGGGTATTTGACTTCCCGAATGAACCCAACATTAAGCAACTTTTCTATTTCTTTCTCAATCACTTCCTGCCTCTCTTTGCTCTGCCACCGCTTCTTCTGTCTAACTGACTTGCAATCTTTTCGGATACCGAGAGAATGCGATGTGACCGATCGAAAACTTCCAAGCATATCGCTCGGTACCCAGGCGAAGACCGATCTATTTTCTACTAAGCAATCTATGATTTCTTTGACTAGGCCCTTCTCAAGCTCGGAACCTAGATTTGTTAACTTGGAGTGGTCTGCTTCATCTAATATGACCTACTGCGTTTCTTCTACAGGGTTCATCCTCTCCGTTTCTTCATCAGCTCTCATGTCAAGAGAGCTTGTCAAGACTACTGCCCCATCTAGTGTCATTGTTTCCGCTAAGTAGCATTCCCTAGCGATTCTCTGCTGACCCCTGATAACACCGATTTCATGGGACGTTGGGAACTTCATTGCTTGGTAGTAGGTGGAGACAATTACTCTGAGGGCATTTTGAGTGGCTCGTCTGATTATCGCATTGTACGCCCCTACAAACTTCACAACCAGGAACTCAACATCCCTCACTATCTGACACGGCTTTTGCCCGAATTTTACTTTAAAAAAAACTCGGGCAAATAGGTAGGCTGATGCTCCAGTTACCCCTTTGATAGGTCCTTCTATAGGCAGTAGTTAATCCTTCTGTATCTCCATCTGCTTGAAGGCATCATAATACAATAGGTCGACCGAGCTATCCGTATCGATCATTACCTGTTTCACCTCCTTACCATCTATGTTCAGATTGACTACGAGCGCGTCATCATGATGACAACTAACACCATCTAGATCAGATTCGTCGAATGGTATCATCCCATCTCTCTGCATCTTTCTCTTGTCCGATAAGTCTTCATCGACTTGCCTGGCATACCTCTTTTTTCCTTTAACGGTGGACCCGCCTGCTGCACTACCACCAAAGATCATGTTAATGACCCTAACCGGTCGGTCATCTTGTTGTCCGATGTTTCTGTCGCCTCTTGACCTGGACTGTCCTCTCGCTTCGCGTCGATCGTCAGTATTCCCATTCTGCCTCCTTCCATCATTCCTATCGTTTCGCCTCCAAGGTTGTCGCCAGTTATCAGACCGACCGCTCTTATTCTCATTATCTCGATCGACATTCTTTCCGTACTTCAAAAATCAACCCAGCCTTCCCCTTTGGATAAGGAGTTCGATCTCTTTTTTCAAGTCCCAGCAATCCTCCGTGTTATGATCGATGTCTCTATGGAAGCGATAATATAAATTAGGATCCATCTTCTTGAGGGGAGTCTTCAACTTATTGGGTTCTCTGAGGGGTTCCCCATCAATACTTCTACATATCGCCTATTGAGCGGGATGAAGAATTCTTGCCGATGTCCCTGTCGATTGGTCGGCTTTCTCCAGCTCGACTGATCCTTCTGTCGCTTTTGGGAATCATCCGCTCTGCCACTCGGCCTGTGGTCGTCTGCTCAACGTTTTGTGTTTTTCAACACTTCCTCGAGCTGGATATACTTATCAGCCCGATTTCTTATCTCTTGAATAGACTTGGGCTGATTGAGGGCCAGTGACTTCTTAAACTCTTCATCCCTTGTGTTGCTCATAAGGGCGGCCAACATGAATGAGCAGGTAAGGTCAGGGACTTCAACGGCTTCATTGTTGAACCGAGCGATGAACTCCCGTAGACTTTCATTTCTTCCTTGAGTCAACTGCATCACTTCCAAGGCAGTCTTTTGTGGTTGTTTATTTGTAGTAAACTGGTTGAGGAATAGCAACTTAAAGTCCTCAAAACAAGTGATGCAACGCGGGGGTAGACTGTTGAACCATCGCTGAGCTCCTTCTTGAAAGGCTGTACAGAAGCCTTTACACTGAATGGCATTAGGGACACAATGCAGATTCATCATCGACTAGAAGTGCTGCAGATAGTCGAGGGGATTGGTCTTTCCAGTATATTTTTTAGGCGTCGGTATCTTAGTACCGACCGCTGGGAGGCTATCCAGGATCTCGGGGATGAAAGGGGAGTTATACTGTGTTGATGGTTAATCCGGACGGGAATTCATGGCCATATTAATTCGATCGTCCATGATTTTTTCTAGGGCTTCAGCAGAGTACCGATCGGCCATCACACCATTCTGCCGAGCGGGGGTTTGCTGCAGTTCCGATTGAAACTGTAAGATTTGGCGAATCAATAAATTGGCTGCTTCTTTTATTTGTCTCTGGGTGAGGGAGATTTGTTGTGGTGCAGGGTGCGAAGTGGTTCCGCCGTTGTCCTCCAGGGCTACGCTCTGTTCTTCTTGATCTCGGTTTTGAGGTTGTGGTTGATCATCCGGGTGTGAAGATAGTGTGTGGTTATTCTGCGGTAGCTCATCTGCATTAGGGTTTTGGGTGACGGGTTAAGGGAGCGTCAACTGAAGGGTGGCGGGTAATCGCAAGCCCATTTGTTGCAATGCAAGTGTCGCGACGGCGGCTACATCAGGATTGGTTGCCGTCGCCTAGCTGATCTGAGTGGTTCTGGACTTAGTGCTCTGACGCCTGGTCCCACGGTGGGCGCCAACTGGTTCAGTCTGAATCTGACGGGACCGAACGCCATTATTTGGATCCATAAGCTTGAGAGGTTTGAGGTAGAGTATACCTGCAAAACAATAAAAGACACGCTGGGAGTTGATAGCCGGCAAGCCCCTCCAACGCTCAAGTTAGTCTTTTTTAGAAGGTTTTGGAGGCGAGGAACAAAGAATAATAGGGTTCTAATGTCGTACCTGTTTCATGGTGGGGTAATACCTTATATAAGAAACTCTTACTAGGTTTAGGTCACCATTTATGAGTGGGCCGACCGGCTCGCATGCCATTCTGGGTCTGGGGCTAGGCCTAGCACGACTAACCCAACTAAACCCTTTCCCAAATCCATCAACCAAACACTCCCTTAGTTTGAACTTGTTTCGAAAAAAACCCTTGAATTCCGTTTAAAAAAATTAACAAAAGTTATAGAGGTGACAAAGTTAATTCACGTGAACCAATCAAATTTTGGTGATGTAGAACAATTTGACCCAAAAATATGCCTGACATGTTTTATTATCCTGACCGACCCAACTTGACTCTTCCCAACTACGGTTTCAATTGCAAGTATCATGGCTTAGAAAAATGATTGGCTTTATAGATGTTGTTAATTATGGTACTGGCAGGGAGGGAAGGAGGTGTTGCAACTGCGTTGATGGTGGAGAACGCGAGAAGGGGTGTATGGATTGTTGATATTCATGGTGACGACGGTGGTATCGTTGTTGATTCCATCGATGTCGGTGTTGGTGGCGACTGGGGACGTGTTAGTGTCGTTAATGTTGTTACTGACCTTCACGTGCTTGAGGGGTTATGGATTTAAGGAGCATTTGCATAGATACGCTTCCCTCAGGCCTTAGCTTTTCATTTCTTCGTTGGCTTTTATGTATCTTCCCTAAGATCTTCTCGTATTAGATTGAAAGAAGAGTTTTCTTCTTTAATCATTCTCTAATAATTATTTTTCTTTAGCGTTTTCACATCCAAGACGGGTTTTTTTGGTATGTTGCTTTTTCCCACAGAGCAGTTTCGTTTTCAAGAGTTAGAAGGAAGATTCTCATTAAAGGTGGCAATGAATCTGAGTCGAACTAGGACTAAAAAAGTAAAGGGCGTAAGCCCTGACCAAGACCCACCGGGGCCTCGGGATACAAGTCCAAAGCTTCAGGATACAATTTTATTTAATTAAAAATAATTATTTTTATTAAATTAAATTTACTAATGAATGAGGATAAAATTATAGGAAATAAAAAATATAGTTAAAGTGATCAATTCAATTAATTGAAGTTACGAATCTTAATTGATTAATAAAATTATAAAAATTGAGATTTTATAATAAATGAATATATAAAATATATATATATTAATAAAATGAATAAGATGAAACCAAAATCTTTAATGAAGGAAAATATGATTATAGGAAATGAAAGAAAATTATTAAAATTGAAGGGATTAATTTAATTAATTGGAGTTGCCAATTTCAATTGATTAATAAAAATTTTAAATATATTGATAAAATAAATAAGATGAAACCAACTTCATTAAAGAAAGAGGATAAAATTATAGAAAATGAAAGGAAAAGATTATAATTAAAGTAATCAATTCAATTAATCGAAGTTATGAACTTCAATTGATTAATAAAAATTGAGATTTTACAATGAATGAATATATAAAAAATATATATATTGATAGATGAAACCAAATTCATTAATGAAGGGGAATACGATTATAGGAAATGATGAAAGTTTTATAATTAAAGTGATTAATTTAATTAATTGAAGTTATGAATTTCAATTGATTAATAAAAATTGAGATTTCATAATGAACGAATAAGCAAAAAAAAAAAATATATATTGATACAATAAATAAGATAAAATAAAATTTATTAATGAAAAAGGATAACATTATAGGAAATGATAGAAAAATTATGACTAAAGTGATCAATTCAATTAATTAGAGTTATGAATTTCAGTTGATTAATAAAAATTGAGATTTTATAATAAATGAATATATAAAACTTTTCATATATTAATAAAATGAATAAGATAAAACTAAATTCATTAACGAAGGAGGATAAAATTATAGGAGGTGAAAGAAAAAGATTATAATTAAAGTGATCAATTTAATTAATTAAAGTTACGAAATTTACAAAAAAGATTATCCAAAATGTTAAAATGGTACAATTTGCAAAAAAATAAAGATAAAATCATGATGGAGATTGGAGACTATAGTGTGTAGAGACTAGATAGATTGAGATATTAGTTAATCGTTGTAGTGAGGATCATCAATAGTTTGCATCACTTCTTTTGTATGTAGAATCGTTATATTTAGTAATGTTATATTAAAATTAAAGGAATATTAAGGACATGGTAATAACTAATAAATAATTAAATACACCTTCATTTTTTAATATATTATGAAAATAATATCCATTTGATTTATTAGTATGACTAGTCACCTCCACATTAGTATTTGTGGTTGTATTAATATACAAATTAAAAAACAATATAAGGTAAGATAATATAAAAATAGATGAAATTTATATATCAAAAAGAAAATAATTTACTCTTAATATCTTTATTATAAGGTACATAAGGGCTTCACAGTACGAGGATAAAATCGAGCACGATGAGGACTAATAATCCAACTACCAGTGCTAAAAACAAAATCCAAAGCAATGTCGAATGATGGAATTGCTAATAGGTCTTGTGCAATTACTTGCATAATCATAAAATTATTTCCATAACTTTTTCACCATAATAATAAATCAAACTACACACCTTTAATTTCGCCTACACAATCTTCCATCAAATATTTGTCTAATTTCATGATATTGTATGATGTTATAGCCCTTTTTCTTTTATAAATTTTGTAAGTGAAAGTAACAAACTGCTCTTGGAAGATGAGCCTGAACTTGAAACTAAAGTCAAACTTGAACAGTCTAAACTACTACGATCTTGATTATAAATTTTATCCATTCTAAGTTGATAATTATTAAACAAACCATGCTATAATTATTTAATGACATCTATATGCTTTTGGGCTTCATCTCATTCAACATATTATATATAAAATTAAACCCCTCCATCTTATATCTCGTTTTAGCACAGATAAGATTGCAACATTATGTCTAACCATATACTAATAAGAATTCATCTCCTCTATCATCTACTCTATCATAACCTTTATAAACTTATTAGAATAAAGAAGTCGATCAGATAAAGCTTTATTTATCTCATATATAGTGCTAAAGCAATAATGCCAAGTTGAATATTTTGTTCTCGAGAACAATTTAGTCACATTATAAAATAATTTTAAGTTTCCACAAAGTTCTCTATCCAACTCCCATTAGTCTTTTGTAGGCATGTAAGTGTACTAAGAATGCCTAAAAAAACATATCAACATGTTTCCAACATTTTGAAGGTTGAGTCTCATTTGATTGGACAATCCAAAACCAACAACTTTATACTCAGAACGTTAGTTTTCGTGCAATTGTTCAAATTTCTCAACTCTTTTAGGTGTTGCACTCTAATATGCTACTATTCCAAACTAAATCTATTGCTTCCTTTATGATTTCCAATCCATTCTTCACATTCAAATTCAAAATATGTGCAAAACAACACATATAGAATAACTTTCCACCAACCAACAAACTCCTAACTTGTATCTTATTCTTCAACTTTTTAATCATAACATTATTCGTGCTACAGTTGTCGACTATTATGGTGGATAATTATATCGATATTAAAATATATCAAAGAGTCTCCCAACACAGTTGCCAAACTGTCATTTGTATGTGGTGTTGGCACATAAATGAACCTATCATGTACATATATTACTAACATCAATCATAACATATATAATGAAAAAATAAATGATAACAATATTAAAGAATATAAATTACCTTAAAAGTTTATTATATAGAGTCCAGTAATATGTCATCATTGCCATATAACCCTTCTTTTGGTTATTGACTGTCTACATATCTACTGTAATGGTAATTCATCCTTCAATACTCGATAATGTTCTTAAAATTTCTTCCTTATCATCCTTTTATATCTTCACAATGTCCTTCTTTAATGTATTCCAAGTTAGAACCTTAAAGTTCAGTTACAATGAGTTGCAAAACATCCTAAATCTTTTGGTATCAACCATAGATAGTAGATGTTCATCACCAATTACCGTATAAGCTATCAAAAACCTTAATTTGTTGATTTCATAAGATGTTAAAGTCATTTCATTCTTCTCTTTCATAAGGTTAGGGGTAAAAAATGTTTGACCTCCTAATACCATCTTTTTTTACTACATTAATTCATATGTCTCTTTAAATGAGAAGTTCCAACTTTTAAACTTCCGGCCAACATCTTTTGACAATATTTACATTTGGCTTTTTCCACTCCGTCCATCAATCTAGTCTTATTGAAGTGATTCCAAACTTCAATTTTCAATTGACTTCTAGTTAGACTTCATCTTCTCTTGGTAAGGTATTAGAAGTTTCCACTTTTATCTCCGATATTGGATTATAACTCTATACGGAAGAATATACTCATCCATCTTAAACAAACAACATATAAATATATTTTTTATTCATAATCATAATTGAATATATATATTATCCATAATCATAATTAGTTAATCAGTGACTTACATGGTCATATATATGAAGTCAATGTGATCTTGTCACAAACACACATAGATGTGTATGTGTTTTCACGGATTTATATGAGTGTGTATGTCACTATGTAATTTACTGTGAGTTTCGTAGACTTATACAATCACATACATTCTTGTGTATCTAACTATATAAGTTCACAAAAATTATAGTGACTTACACAGTCACATACACACCCATATAAGTAATCGTATAAGTCTGCGAAAATAACTCGCCGCTGGCAATAATCTAAAAAATTCAAGTATTTCTTTACAAAGAACTGTGTATTTTACTTTGGTGAGTGGGTGGCGAAGATAAGCCAAAAAACACGACAGCGAGGAGACGGGGCAATTGGGTGGCAATGTTAAGGAGCAACTGGAGGGGCAACAAGGAGAAGTGGTGGTCATGAGTGGAAAGCAAAGGGTGGCGATTGGCAACTGGTGCGATGAAGGGATGAGTAATAGTAAAGGCTAACAATGGCAGTGAGAGAGAGAGAGAGAGTAAACAGAGTGAGTAATTATGTTTGTGGTGGCTGACAACAATAAGGGGAGGGAAAGAAGAAAGAATATAAATAAACCTAGCATAAAATAACGTCGTTTTACACTAGTTTTAAAATGACGTCATTTTATTTTATAAGAAACAAAAGCTTAAAATGACGTTGTTTTGCTTCTAAAGCAAAACGACGTCATTTTGCTTCATCTCCTTTTATGTTGCTGACATAAAACAATATTGTTTTGTTTTGTATGTTACTCGAGCCTTAGGCTAGGCTCTGGCTTAGGTTCGAGCCTGAGGCCCAATGCAACCCTAGTTCTCATCATGGTATCAGAGGAAAGTGCATTATTTCCTCTACAAACTTCGACAAATTTTCTTAAATGCATTACTAGACATTCGTTTTTTAGGCCATGTGATCCACCCATTGGTCATTTAATTGGGAGAAAAGCGTTAGATTAGGAGGTGACGGGAAGCAAAATGGGTCGTACATAATTTTGGATTAGGTTGTTCCACATTACCTAATTTTGATTGGTTCACGTAGATCAACTTTAACACCTCAAGACTTTTGTTAAATTTTTTTAACTAAATTTAACTCTAGCGAGTTTTCTAGAAACATTCAAAATAGGGGAACTTTTCTTAAAATTGCAGATGATAAGAGGTTTTTTTCAAAATTTTCTTAGGTATAGAAGGTGCTTTTATCGTTTACCCTATACTTTTTTTGTTTGCGACCTTATTTATTTTTTATGAGCAATTTTTATATATGATAAAAGATATTGAATTCATTTGTGATTTAAATAATCTATTCAAAATTCCTTAGTCTTTGAAATTTTAAAAAATTGCGATTTTTAAATTTTTTAAAAAGTTACTTTTCTTATACTTAGGTTAAAAAAGAAAAAAGCATACATAGCATGAACATCACATGTATACCAATTATTAACATGACGACTCAATCTAATTCTTAAAATTCAACTTGATCTAATTAAATATAAATAAAACTAATAATTTAAGATAATTATAATAAATTATTTATTTAAAATAAATTTAATTAATTTGGGTCAATTATTAAAGTTAAATTAGATCGTCATATTAATAATATTTGGTTTGTCCTCATGCAATGTTTATGACATGTGTATTTTATTGTTATTTTTACATATATTTAAAAGAAGATTTTTTTAAAAATTAAAATTAGAAGATTTTTTTTTAGAATTTGAAGATTAGAAGATTTTTTAAAAGTTACTTAACCTATAAAAAAGATAGGTGTATTATACCCTTTTATGTATAAATTTTGGCAAAATGTGTGGTTTCCCTTCCTCCTTCCCTAACAATTTGTGCAAAGAATAATATAACCCCTATTGTTATTTACAGTGCTATTTTGCATCCTAATATTTATAAAATACACAATTTACACTCTTAAACCTAATTCTTTTAGGTTTTCTTCAGATCTCCATGACAATGCTATTTACTCACGACATGTAACATGCTAGCTGTGCAATTCTAACCATGTAGACATTGAGATGATTGTCATAAATTTTACTTTTTAAAGCAAAATGTGTAATTTACCCCCTAACATTTTACATAAGGTTTAAGATTGCCCATATAATTATTTTTGGTACCAGATTGCACCTTAACTACGTAAACGATCTAGAAGGGGGGTTGAATAGATCTTTAACCTTTTTCGTAAAGCTCTACAAAAAATCAGAAGTTAGTACACGCAAAACAAT
Source organism: Erythroxylum orinocense (assembly GCA_025531955.1). Taxonomy (NCBI): domain Eukaryota; kingdom Viridiplantae; phylum Streptophyta; class Magnoliopsida; order Malpighiales; family Erythroxylaceae; genus Erythroxylum; species Erythroxylum orinocense. Next base: position 13,934,339 of record JANZLX010000213.1, on the reverse strand, counting down.
TTAAACAAAATTAGATGTAAAGAGTAGGGAAGAAAAATAAACATTATTTTTATAGAGATTCGGTGCTAAGACCTACGTTCTCTACCTAAGCTCCCACTTAGAATTTGGCAAATCACTTTACTATACACTTTTTAGTTCAGTGTGAACTTTTACAACACTTCTTGAATTCCGGCTCAAGCAACCCTTATAATCGATTTGTTTTTCGGCACAAATCCTACCTCACAAGTGATTTTCTAACAATCACTCAACTCACAATAATAACAAGATAAATATGAAGAATTGAAGCTCAATACAAATTAGAACAAGCTAGTATGAATTGAGAGCAAATTTGTAACAATGGTAGTGTGATTTTGCTTTTTTGGACTTCTACTCTAGATCCCTTGAAGTTTTTCTATTTATTGGCTGACTACTGATGAATATAGACGTTGCAAATCTCCTTCTAGCCGTTGCT
>JANZLX010000213.1:13908585-13924755 GCA_025531955.1 Erythroxylum orinocense | reverse complement strand
GTATAGCTGTTTATTGATTTTGAGAATTCAATTCATATTTCTCTACTTCGACTACGTCTCTGCGTTTCTCTGTTACAAAGCAAGAGCTCCTTCCAAACTGAGCCGCATGAACAACCCAACAATGGCTTCTAGAAGGGTTTTAAGTCTCTTGGGAGCTCTTTTAACTATCATGCTCCTTCTGGTCTCGGCAATGGCGTCCAGGGATCTTCCAACGACGGTCAGATCTCCTCCAAACAGGGCTGGTAAGTATATATTGGGTTTGCTTCTTTGCTTATTCAATTTGCTTACTTTAAGCAAAATAATAACTGGAAATTCTTTTATTTTAACTGAATTAGATAAATATTTTTTCCTAAATTCAGAGTTTAATTAATACTAGTTTAATAAGGTTAGAGTACAAATTGATACAAAAAATTATAATATGATTTTATTTAAATATTGAGGTCTAAATCATACCTTCAACTTAAATTTTGGTGTTAGAATCTTAATACTTATTATATTGGCCAATACTTATTTATATAACATGCTAGAGCTACCATATTTAACTTAATTCAATAATGAGTTAATTTGAGTCCTTGCAGAAGAGAAGGTCAGGAGATTGCAGCAATTTCCTCCAGGAGATGATCCTTGGCCGTGTAATAACTATTTTTGCCATGGTCATCGTTGAATATATATGCAGAGATTTCAGTGTCCGCCATAAGATATATACAATAAAATAGGAGGAGGAAGTAGAATACCGTACCGGATTTGGTACTAGATTAGGTTTTGGTACGATATTATACCGATACTGGTTAATATCGGATACTGTTTCGGGTAATTTTTTAAATTTATAAAATATTTTCTGAATTTTTTTAAAAATTACAAAATAGTTCATTTTCATATTATACAATTGTATTATATATTTTTAACCTGTATCCAAAAATTATAATAATAAATAATAATCAAAATTTTAATTTCATTTATAAAATTAATTTAATAATTATTAATAAATATAATTAAATTTAAAATATTTTTAAATTTATATAAATTTCAAATAAATTTTATTTAATAATTAAAAATATATAAAATAAATATTATTTTATAAATAATAATTTTTAAATTATTTATTTTAAAAATAAAATATTTTTATAAATACTTTATTAATATATATTATATAAAATTTAAAAAATTATATTTAAGTTTTATTTAATTTATAATTATTATTAGTCACGCACAACAGAAGTCACCAGAACTCGCCGTGCCATCCATGCCTGGTCCACTGCTGTATGCACTGGTGTGCTTTGTGCCAGGAACACAGGGAGATGAAGGGCCGTCTATCGGACAACTTTGCCGTGCCAATGACCATCATTAATCCTCCCCTGGTTCAAGAGATGAGCTCTGAAAATGAAAATAGGGAGCCCAACCAATCCACCGAAAAGGGCACCAGTTTGGAGATGCAGGCTTTGTGAAATCCACCATTAGCACAAATTGGAATTCAGAAGCAAAAATGGATACCCAAGAAACTCATCTATCCCCTGTTGATACACTTTTTGTTGGAAAAATTAACGCAAGATCGAATCTAGGCGCAATAGAATGAATTTAAAATTTTTCCACAGAATCAGCTTTAACAGAATTAAATTAGAAGCATAAAACAAGAAATAAACAAAGCTATACGAACCTGCTCTGATTTCCGATACGATTTCCTGCTTCTCCGAAAATGTCAATTCTACGAGCCGTTCAATCGTCCGGCCTCTAACGGTATCCACATATCTATTCGGAAAAAACTCAAATTGAATTTGAGAGGAAAAATGTAAGAAGTGCTAGCTTCATTTGTTTTCTAATTTTGATTTTTCATATCCTTGGATTTTATTAAAATTACAATTAAAATCAAACTTTAATTATAATTATTAATAAATCCTTATAAGATCAAATATCACATCTTTTAAAGTTTCTAAAATTTCTCAATTAAGTCCAACTTAATTCAAATTTCATTTTCTCCTTTATAGACCTTTTATGTGTGACCAAATAGGTTCCTAATATGTTGACAATAATTATAAATTCTAATTGTAATCCATAATTAGAATTAGATAAATTAAAACTCATTTTAATTTATCTTTAATTCCCCAATTAAACAATTTATAATTATAGATCATGATAAACGTCTAGCAATATGACATGACCACCTAAATATTAGGAATATCAAAGTGGTTTGACTTAACCTGTCTATGCATGGTTATCTTGTATAATTAATCATTTCGTTATTTAATGTTCCAATTAAAATTAGAGTATAGAATTCGTATCTACTCTAAATAATCCAATTATGTTTGTTCTTTCTAATTAGTAAATAATTTGTAATTGATATTTGAAAACAACTTTTCCAAATTTTAATTTACTCTGGCTAGAGATTCCCAAAATCATTACTAATCAAGAACAACAAAACATTCTTCTTAATTACTTTAGGACAACAAATTCTTTATTGATTTACTCAACTATCTCTACATAGTTCATACTATATCCAATAACAACCAAATTGTACTACTCCAAGAATGTAACATAAATAGCATCAAAACATGATAATTCCTACATAAGATAACTTTGGTAATCTCAAATCTAAAGATCAATTATACAACCATCATAATAAGATAATCCACAAACACACAAGTAATGCTTCATTCAGAATTCTCATAATTAGGTCAGTTCAGTAAACTTATTTTTTAATAAGCACTCACATGTTTGTTTAAATATCTACATACTTTAATTTATAAGATCGATTATTTTCTTCATAAGAAAGAAACAAATATATGCTAGTTTAACCATTTTATCAATACTCCGTCTTAATGAAACTATGACTAGGAATATTTTAGGAATAATATAAAATTACAATTTGAATCTCATAATTATAATCACATTATAATTTCTAATTGCATAACAATTGTTTCAGAGATTTTATCTTTATGATTAATAATTAAATAATTAAAATGTACAAAGATAAAGAATATTTTTTATTGAATAAAGCAAATTTTATACAATTAAATGTACAACCAAAATTAACTACAAGGGCATAAACCAACATGAGCATGAATAGAATACAGTACTTGTGGTTCAATTCATAGCTTTGTTCGGTTTTCCTGTATAGAAAGAATGTAACAGGTCCTTTTAAAAAAAATAAAAAGAATGTAACAGGTAGTGGCTTGTCGGAGAGCTATTCAAAGATTCTGATATAGTGGTGGTTGTGTGACATTTGGTTCCTGCATCGCTATTTGGAAGTACACGCAATATGGGGACTAAAGATGGCTTTTATGGTGTGGACAATAGAAGGGGCCTAATGAGTCACTTCCATCGCCTCCTAAAGACCTTCCAAAGTGCTAAAAATTAAACATGGAAACGGCTTCCGAACCAAAGTTTGAATTGAGACTAGGCATTGTAAAACAAGGTAGTAGAATTTATTTAAGAACCAAGTTGATTTTCTCAAAACATCTAAATATCCAAAGAAAGGAAGGAGACCATTGGGAAAGAAAGGTATTATTTTGAATGAATTTATATTCAACAAGAAAAAGGTTTGGTTAGAAGTGTTCATTACTCAGGTAAATAAACTTACGACGAAAATCCCGCGCCAGGTAGGGGTCGAACCTACGACTTTCTGCTTAGGAAACAGACGCTCTATCCACTGAGCTACAGGCGCCTATAGCTGCTCTTAATATTATATTTATAAAATATATAATTAATTCTAAATCCGGGATGGGGCTCGACAAGCGACAGGTGAATCGAGTTAAACCATACCTATTATATATATATTTATATATTTATATTAAAAAAAAGTCAAAAATAATATTATTTTTGACAAAACAATATTAATTTTTAAAAAATAATCAAGTTACAGGCCAAACTGGTTGATCTGTGACCCACCCGTAACCGGGTCGCCAGGCCGATTTTACCACCTTACAAAAAACGAGATGGATAATTAATTAATTATTTATTTTAGAACATTAATCATTTTATTAGCCACCGCCCAATACTCAAGAGCCACCTCCTGCGCTTATAAACTCTCCTGTTGTGTGTCACTTCAAAACTGGAGACCTAACTTCACTGCATTTTGACCAATCTCTTTGATCGGACTCTTACCAACTCATCTGAACTACCGGCACTCGTCTCTCTTTTTTCTTTTTTACTGAGATATTTTTGGAAGATTTTAACTATAAGATAACACTATTAGTTTTTTTTGGACTAATTTTTGCTCAAGTTGAGTAGGTTTTTTTACGAAAGATAAAGTTTTTGCTCTAAATTTTAAAAGGCTACACACTTGAACCCACGACCTCATCACATATAATCTGTGTTTTCTTTCACATTTTCAAGGAAACAAAGATAAAATTTATTTTCCTCTTCTTCGTTATGATCTTGATTCTAACGCCTCTTTCTTTTTATAATCTCCAAGGTTTATCTCACTGTATGAAACTTTTAACTCTTTTAAGTGTGTGTGTGTATACATTCGTACTTGAGATTACTTCATTTTCTTGGAGTTCCTATGCTTAACGCTTGAACCATGTCCGGGGTTTTCTTCTTTGATATCTTTGTTTATTGCTTGGGAAGAAGATCGGATTTCTATCAACTTTTCATGATTTCTCATCGATTCTCCATAGGTCGGTCCTTACTAGATATTCTGATTTATGACCTTAAGAAAAGGAGATTCTTGATTCTCAGTAAGTGATTCTGCATTTAATGCCTATTAGACCACAACTAAATAAAACCTCGGTTTTTGCATATACTCTTCACTTCCTTCTCTCCCGTCCTGTACCCTTGAACTAAGCATTCTTCACTCCTTCAGCTTCAATCTGATATTAACTTGTAAGCGCCTATCGGGACTAGTAGTGTGACATGGAAACTCAGTATCCATCTTCGTTTAACTCGAATTTGAGTTGGTTTAGCGCAAGCACAGAGTGGACAAAAGAGGAGAACAAAAAGTTCGAGAGTGCTTTGGCTATATATTCTGAACATGACCCTGAAAGATGGCGAAAAGTGGCAGCAATGATACCAGGAAAAACAGTTTATGATGTGATCAAGCAGTATAGAGAACTCGAAGAAGATATTGGCGACATAGAATCAGGAAGGGTACCAATTCCAGGTTACCTTACCTCGTCTTTCACATTGGAGTTGTTCGAAAGTAGTGATTTTGATGTCTATAGGAAAAGGCCACTGACATCTAAGAGCGTTGATCAGGGTAGGAAAAGAGGTGCACCATGGACAGAAGAGGAGCACAGGTGAATTGAATTCCCTTGAACCTTACAACTCATATCTAGTGCTCTTAAGAATTTACAAGTAACTCGTAACATCAGGTAGTTGATTATCCAAGTTTTTTTTTCCCTTTGTCATAGGTCAAATTGATTTTACAAACTGCTTCAGGATCTAATAATGAACATTTTCATTTGATTTGATACCAATACTTCCATAGGTCTTCGGATAAATTATACATACATACACACCAAAAAGAGTTCGTTTTGAAGTATTTCCTATTTCTATTTTTTCTTATTCTCGATCACGCTATTGGGACCTTTCTCGACGAACTGCAGGCGGTTTCTGATGGGGCTACTAAAGCATGGCAAAGGGGATTGGAGGAACATCTCTCGAAACTTCGTGGTTTCTAAGACACCAACTCAAGTGGCAAGCCATGCACAGAAGTATTTTATAAGGCAGCAGCTCTCTGGATCGAAAGACAAGAGAAGACCAAGCATACATGACATCACAACGGTCTATCCCACAGAAACTACTACTCAATCTCACGGAAACAAGCATGGAGTTTCAAATCAGTTTAATGTGATCTCACCACAGCAGAATCCCATCAACATGCAGAATGTTCTCATTAGCCGGCTTCACTCAAATGATGGATCAATACTGATCTTGGATTCAGCTAAAGACAACTTGTGTGTGTCATCACCTTCAAAGAGCCTAAAACTTCAGGGTCAAAATGTGTACGCCAGTGTTCATTGCGGGGTTTCTGTCAAACCCCACAACTTCATTTCTCAAATGCAGTACCGAACCCGTGGATAAAAGGGGGACCTTTTTTGTTCCTTGTCATGTTTCCAATCTCTAAAACTGGTTGTTTGAAATAGGATCAGTATGCTAATGCTTGCGGCATACTTCTCTCTGCATATAGTTTTCTGAATAATTTAGACGTTTCCAAACCCAAAGATGTAAGCTAACGACGTTCAGATTGTTAAAGTTAAATACAAGAAAATGAACAGATCGTAGCTTAGATCTCTAAAAAGGATGATTTAGAAGATAAATTTAGTTCGTGTTATGATAATTGAATCAAATGCTCCCATTTGAGACGAAAGAACTTTGGCAGAAAGTGAAAAGACAGCATAGAGACATTAAAGGGCAGACGGATTTTATCTCAACTCCAAGACAAGAATTTTGCTTTTAGATTTGCAATCATTGCCTCTGTTATGTAGTTTTTACATGTCATTTTAATCTCCCATTTCGAGGTTGACTATCTCATGAAATTCTTAAAATCAGACACATAAGTCCAGAGTCATTCCAAGCTACACAGAATGTGAAAGCAGTACAATGATGTGTAAAACTTGGGGCAAGCAGCTTATGGTTCAGCACGCGGGAACAACTTTGTAGTAATCTAGTAATGACAGTAAGACTCTGTGTCACTGAGCGATGTGGCCAAGTTAGATACTGAGTCAGCAGGCACTCTTTTTGAAATTCCGTGGACATAGATTGTTTTGGTTACCTTTTTGCTTGCTCCATAGGACAGGACACCTTTCAGATATTCCTTTATAACTTTAAGCGTGTCCTGTGGTCAAGTTGAGTAAAGCTAATTTGATCGGCTGAGTCCGCATTCCACTTAATTGATTATCAAAACGGACAGTTCCACGTAAGGCTGTTAATTTGTTGTGTCATCATCCTTTTCTTCAATCAATACCAATACCATGGCATTTGGCTTTTTTTTTTTCTTTCCGCCAACCCAATTGCCAGTATATATAAATATAGCAGCAGCTTCTTTTACTGGTCCATCATTCCTTTCTGTGATTCTTTTTTGTTTATGTATTTATTTGCCAACCCATGAGTAGAAAGTGCGATTAGATTATGATTGGGCAAGCTTGTTCTAGGGAGCACAGAATCTGGCTTTCAAGTGATTCTTTTCTTGACCTTGAAGAAATAATTTGCCGGAAAGATTCTAAGAGAATGAATTCCTGCTAATCTCTTTTTACCACCGTCGAGACAATCATGATATGCAAATACCTTTGAAAGAGAAAGGAAATGCAAATCCCCGAAATCACCGTCTGGGGCCCCCGAAAGGTATCAATTCAATTGATCGCGAAGGGTTGGCCGTGGCCTTCCACATGTAAAAGCAATCATAAATAGAACTGTGGTTTTCATATAATGTTTGTCGTTGTTCAATTGCTTTCTTTCAAGCTCCAAGCCTACGACCATCGTAAAAAAGCCCAAGTACCCGCCCATACAAAGCTTTGCCTATATATTATTCCGAATCAAATTTGAGCATGAAAAGATCCAAGGCAACCACGATATGCTTGACTTTTTATTAATATTTTAAAAATCGGACCGGACATCGAATCGGTCGAAGGAAAGATTTAAGGTTTAGAGGTTCAACCGGTAATGAACCGCTATCAAACCGGAATATAATATTTAGAGTTCTAAATATTATAAAACTTATCACTACCATAAATTGATATAAAATAAAGTTTTAAATATTACAAAAATTAATATAAAATAGAGTTCTAAATGTTACAACCCTCCACAATACCAAAGAGGAGTTAAGCCAAATTATTTTAGATAATCGGCTTTGTTAACGATGGAATGCTAGTAACAAAGCCGATTGTTGCAAGAATTCTAATAAAAAGTTAAAAACAAACATAAATTAACTGAACCTGCCCTGCAACTGTTTCAGACTATAAAAAAGCTATAATAATAGTCCATTCTTAACTAAAAAAGCTAAACCCCAACCTCACGCAAATCTAAAAAAGCTAAGCCTCATCCTCACGCAAATCTAAAAAAGCTAAACCTCATCCTCACACAAATCTTAATACTCCTTTCACGTTTAGGATTACGGTGCCTCTCCTTCAATCTAAACTCTTCTTTCAAGACGTAGATGTTTCTTTGTTAGTGACTCGTCAAAAAATAAAACAACTTCATTATCTTTTTCACCGTGAGAGAAGCACAATGATAACGCCGATCGTCAGGACTAAAGGTCACGCTTTTTCACTTCTCTTTGACGTTACTGAGGAAGAACTCGACGGCTGAAACTTCCGACGACTAAAACTTCGACTTCTTCTTGGGCTGCCGTCAACCGTTTACTTCAGATGGAACTGGTTTTAGAGATGAGAAGAACAACTCTCATACGATCCGACCGAAACCTGCCGGTTTTTATACATAGAGGTTTTTAGGAAAAACCGAACCGGACCACTGACCGGTTCAAAAATTTTCCGGTTGGACCGTACGGTCCGATTCGGTTTTAACACATTGTTTCTTTCTACACTAGTTGCCAAAAAAACATGCAAATGAGCAGCCCCAACTCAAGCATGTTTACATGACACGGACGTCGTTTAGTTCATTGTTGATTACTTCTTTTCAGAGCCTCATATAGTTTTTTCCTTTTCCTTACTACCCTTTTCATTTAGAATTGGAAATGTTACGTATGTTCCTCCATGTAATAGACCAAAACCTTCTTTCCCATTCTTGGAATACTATGAACCTGAAACTTCAACACCTAACAACCACGATACCACAAAGCTAACTTATTGGTCGTAAAGTTCCTATCTTTGACCCCTCTACAAATTCTCTTCTCATCAATTTTCATTTTCAGTAAATAACACTCGTACCCTGCAAATCACAACTCCTTACCTCTATTGTTTTCCTTATTTAACCCCAAAAATTTCTAAAAAAGTAATAAGGAAAATAATTTTCTCGCAATAAGGGAATGAATGTGTACCTCGAGTTTCTATTCAGGACATTAGACCCTTTCTTCTCTAGGAAATCAAGGCTTTCCTTGAAAGATTCAGAATTTCGCTCACCACCGTTGTCAGAGACGACATCTTACACCTTATTTGCTTCTGACTTCAAGACTTGTGATTCAGGCTCCATTATTTAATTAGACACCCCAGATCAGAGACTTGAGTTTCGATTTTGTCCTTGGTTGTCAGCTTAGACACAAAATAACTTTAATAGGAAAGAGGAGACCAAGGCTTTACAATATTATTACAGACTTACAGTTGCCTAGATCGTAACGACTGTATAAAATCTAGAAACCCTACATTACTCACCCAAGATACACACACAACAACAATTACACGGAACTTATACAGACCACATGACGAAGCCTGAGATTTGAGGTATAACAAAGACCTACCTCTAAATATAAATATAACAACGCTTTAATTTGTTGCATATAAAAAATTTTAAAGCAACATTTTCTTGATTTTATTGTCTATTTTAATATAAGACAACAATATATTATTATGGTTGCATCTTAATAATATTAAAGGCAACATTTTTAAAATTATTGCATTATATTAATTTTAAGCAACACATTATAAAACTGTTTCAAACATGTTGTTGCCTAAAACTCTGTGTAGTGTAGTGTTTGTATAATATGAATGACATCATTTAGTTATTATCTTAAATTTTAATTTAAATGAAGGAGTTAAAAATTTTTTTGTAAGTTATTTATTAAAGTTAACAACAACAATATTTTATATTTAAAAATAAAATAAAATTTTAAAAATTATGTTAAATTGAAAGTTGATAGGTTCAAATTCTACTACACATAGGGTAGTCACTAAATATGTACTCTAGTGTAATCTTTTTGTTGTTTTATAATAACGTTGTGAAATTTAAAAAATAATGTACTTATATGTGTTATTGATTTTTTAAAATTTAAAATTTACTTAATACTATGAAAAAGTCTTACATATAATTATATAAAAATATTATGAAACTTAATTGTCTTACTAAAGGTTTTATTTTTTAAATATATTTAACTATCGATAATTTTTATGAGACATAATTTTGTGTTATATTAAATTTATTTAAAAATATAATAAATAAATAAATTTGATTCCACCTGAACCCCACTGATATTAAATTGTTTGTAAACGACGTTCAAGTGCAGAAGCTGATGGGGAGCACATGCAGTCCCCACTTACCATTCAAGTAAAAAGATGTACGGAACGTGTACACCTCTTGGATTTAATGAAAACTTACGGATAGTATTTTCTTAATTTTCTGATAGTCATATCATCAAAGTACACAAAAGTGCGTGCAGGCATAATTAGTGGAATCTTCATGTTCTGTTTAAGATTTCATAAGCAAGTACATGTAAAAGAATATGGTAAGGAAGAGCAAATCACGGAAGCCAACGAAAGAAGTCATATGGGGTCCATCGCCAGGCAAAGAAAGAGTGTCCCAGGAATTTGCGACCACTTAGATGTTTGAAAAGACACACTAACGCGTCTTTCGGCTGATTTTCTGCAACTTTGACATGGTTTTGCTCTCACGCTTTAGCTTTAAATTCTCTTTTGGCGATGAATGACATTCATAATTAGTTCCACTTCCAATATTCCTTCTTTTTGGAGCTTTGCTTCTTCATTCACAAGCAATAGTACAGGAAATGGCTGCATTTCTCTTTATAGTTTTTGTATGCATTCTCAGCCGTGCCTCAGTTTTATCTGCTGCTACTGTTCCTCGTCCTCGGCATCTTGATGGTATACAAACTAATTCTCTTCTCTTCAATTGTTGGTGTATACTGCACAAAATGTGAATTCCCAAGTACTGTAGTTGCGGAATGTTGTATGTGTATGTGAGGTTTATGATATGTTATAATTGTCAGGGCTTCTTCCAAATGGAGGCTTCGAGGAAGCACCGGCTAAATCTAACCTTAACAAGACGGTAATCATAGGTAGATATTCCCTTCCGAAGTGGGAAATCGCTGGCATGGTAGAGTTCGTCTCAGGTGGTCCACAGCCTGGTGGCTTCTACCTTCGAATTCCTCGAGGATCCCATGCAGTGAGATTAGGCAACGAAGCTTCCATCTCTCAAAGAGTTGTTGTCAATCCTAACTCAACCTATTCGCTCACCTTTGGTGCCACCAGAACCTGTGCTCAGGACGAGAAGATTAGGATCTCAGTCGTCCCTGGGCAGGCATCAACTGACCTTTCTATCCAAACTTTGTACAGCGTTGACGGAGGTGACACGTACGCTTATGCTTTTGTTGCAACTTCTAATGTTGTCAAGATCGCATTTCATAACCCTGGTATTCAGGAGGACCCTACTTGTGGCCCTCTCTTGGATGCTATTGCCATCAAGGAAATGCAACTGCTCACGTATTCTAAAGGTAATAATACATATACCATTGATAATAACTAATTAAGCATTTGAACTAGCAACTTTTACTTAATTATATCAACTTCCAGGCAACCTCGTGAAGAACGGTGATTTCGAAACTGGCCCACATGTGTTCAAAAACTTCTCGACAGGAGTACTCCTACCTCCAAAGCAAAATGACCGGATTTCGCCGCTTCCTGGGTGGATCGTGGAGTCTCTGAAACCTGTAAAGTACATCGACAGGAAACACTTCTTTGTTCCATCAGGACTGGCAGCTGTGGAATTGGTGGCAGGGAGAGAGAGCGCCATTGCACAAGTGATTAGGACGGTTCCTAACAATTTGTATACTCTCTTGTTTACAGTGGGAGACGCAAAGAATGGTTGCCACGGTTCCATGATGGTGGAGGCATTTGCAGCCAAGCAAACAATCAAAGTTGCATTCCAGTCACAAGGGAAGGGTTTGTCCAAGACAGCAAACTTCAAGTTCCGAGCAGTTTCCATCAGAACTAGAATAACATTTTATAGCGCCTACTACCACACCAAATTACATGACTATGCTCATTTGTGTGGCCCTGTGTTGGATAATGTCATCTTATTTCCTAGCTCGGCATAAAATTTAACAGTTTTCGCTGGTGATGAGATCAAATAAATGTTACCATTTTGTATTTTTTACCAAGATTTTATTTGAAGATGTTGCAGTTACACTACAAGAAAAAGATGCGTTACCAATATAATTTACTGATAGAAAGGATGGATATTCCATCAATAACACTATTTGCCGACGTAGTGGAGCGACGACGACCGTCTTCGGGCGCACCAGCGCAGTCGGTATTAATTATCGATGGTGAGACCATACAGTTGGTAATGTTTTACTGACCGAACAGGAGAAGCGTCGAAATAGGGGGTAGACACCTACGACAGAACCGTCGGAGGGGAAGGCAGAATTTTCGATGGGACCGTCAGAAGGATTTCCGACGGAACCGTCGAAGTTGGTTGGCTTACATACCAACGGTTCTGTCGGCGAGTATTGTTTTCAGGTTTCGACAGTTTCGTCGGTGATAGATATTTAATGTACCGACGGAACCGTCGGTAATGATTAGCCTTCATTGTTAATTAAAAGGTTTAATTCAAAGGTGAATCCTATTTGATCGCTGAAGTCACCTATAAATCTCTGTTAATGTCTAGTTGAATGACAATTTGTCGAAAATCTAGTCGTTAAATTTGATTCCAATTTCAACAAATTATAAATTATCGTAACATAAGTTTAGTAATTTTGAACCCATAGAATTTGTTTATAGAAAAAGTTAAATGATCATAAAAAGGGAAACCATTCTTAACTACAAATTGTTACATTTAATAGTATATAATTGAAAACCAAATTTATGACTACAACAATCCTATTGTCTTGGTGAGCATTGCTGTTGTGAGTCTGTATCTTTCGTTCTCATTTCGTCTATGTCATTTCTTAGCTTAGTTATTACTTCCATCAACGTATTCACTGTGGCCTCAAGCTGATTAATATGTCGCGTTGTCGGCTCTGAACTAGATGCTGCTGTTGTCGACATAGTGGAAGACTACGAATAAAATGCGTTGGCACATGATCCAAGGTCAAAGATCCTTCCGCGACTATCCCTGTCACCCACTGCATCAAAATATACCTGGATCTCATCAACAGGTTGTTCATCCTGCGACTGTTGCCCAATTGTTTGTTGTATTTGGTCCTAGTAGGAGGCAATGCGTATATTATAATTAGTAACTAAATTATCATTAAAAGTAAGACTGAATATTAAACTATGAAATTAACATACATTAAGTTCTCGACATCGGCTGCTTACGAATGTCACATCGTCATGTTTCTTAGTGTGCGTATGCAAAAACAACTGATGAGGTGTAAGCCTAACACCCATAGACTTTTCCTGCAGAACAACGAAAAGTAATAAGTTGAACTAGAATTTACCACTATTTCGGTAGAGTTTTAACTGTTTTTATGATACTACCCCCTGTTCAAAAAGGCAAATTATTCAACACAGCCATAAATGGCACCAGCATATTACTTACACAGTCATGATCACTAGGTATACTACACATTTATGTTCATGACAACATTTACAAATCATTTTACATTCAAATATAGAAAAGTACAAATGTAGAATATAAATGTAATATTAAAAAAACTTACAAGTCTCTCTGCATGCTTGCAGTGAGTAATTGATCCTCTCGTGTGAATGGAAAGACTGTCTGCTCCTACCCTACCATATCTGTTGGTGGAGTTACGGCCCGATATGCGCATTGCCTTAGATGATCTCCAGTATTCCAGCCAATGACTCCATGTGGACTCAGAAATGTAAGAGGGTCGTACACCAGCATTGTGTATTTGATTAATGAAATCGCGATAACGTGTACGGGCTCGCGACTCCCATACACTATGTATTATCCCATCGAGTTTAGAACTCCAGTAAAAATGTTTCTGAAAATATAAGCAATAAATTCATTAAAACTTATAAGCAATTTATATGTATGTTATGAATGGATAAAACAAAAAGAAAACACATATATATGCCTTATTATACCTCAAACTCCTGAAAGTAAAATGTTTTTGTTGCCTCAGAGATCTTCTTCCATGCATAACCCTCATGATCAATCCTCTCTTTAAAAGTAGATGTCATTTTTCTTGAACAGGGTCCAGACGGAATGAACCTAATACAGAGGACAAAGAAAGTGATAATCCTAGCAATCATTTAACACAACAATATAATGATTAACATATACAGTGTTTCATGCATTCGCACTTACTGTTTATCGTATATTGTTATATACTTTCTGCCATCGGTCCCCTCAGATCTAGGTTGCATCTCATGTCCTTAATCTTCCATAACTGTATTGCTAGATCATTCACTGTTGGAGTGTTCTGCATCTTCAGTAGCAGGTGTTTCTGTTCCTCCAACTGTAGGGGCTGGAGGTGGTGTTGGTGACTCAGTTGCAGCTAGAGGTTGCGATGGGCTACCCTCACAGTAAGTACCTCCAAACATGCCTCTGAACCTGGGGCGCATCACATGATGTGGTCTCTTTGGTCCCATCTTTTGACCTGGAATTATTTGCTTACTAAATTCTCCATGAAATATTTACACAATATATGTAAATGGAACACAAAATGACAGATTTCATAACATAACTACGAATATGGTAATGAGAATAAGTGCTACAGTCATAGTACAATAATATAACAAGTTCATAGCACATCCCAAATGTAATATAGATATACATGACAATGAATTTAATTTTTTTATGCCAAGTAACATGCGTGTCGGTAAAGGTAAATGACTCTCCGATTGGTGGATTTTCGAGAAGGTTCCTCGCATGTTCGAACGCTCCAATGGAAACAATATATGTTCTTCCCGAACCTGTTTGGTTATGATTCAAGGTAATACGTCTTGAATCATAAACCATTTGCCTGTATGAATTTCCAATCTCTTCAACATAATTTGTTTCAAATCCAACCCACCTTCAAACTCATTGACATCCACAGACGATTCTACCTGATTACCCCATGAATTGCCACAAACACCAACTTCCCCGTGTCTTGTCCACTCAAAATATTTGAGACAAACCCTTTCCTCAGCAAATGCCCATAAACTTCTTCAATCAGAAGGAAACCTTTGTGTTTGCACTTTTTACATGGACATCTGATCTTCGACCCATCTATATATGCAGGTTGAGAACAGGCATACTGAATATAGGCTTCAACTCTAGCAACAAATTCAGGATTAATGTCACCATCAGGTGTTGCTCGTCTATACATCCAAGATCTATCAACATAACTCATTTCTGCAAGGATGTTAATGCAAAACAGTGAGTCTGTAGTTAGTCTCCTTCATGCTTGGCATTGTATACAGAACATGTAAGAAACAATATGTGACTTGACTCTCATTCTACTAGTGACTCATAAGCTCCTCCTATTTTTCCTCGATTAGCATCATGGTTTTTGCCATGACGGAAGTTCCGTTAAATTCTATGGGTTCAAATGTACTACACAAACCTATACTAGAGATCTCACATACATGTTTCTGATCTTATATGTGAGAGGTTTTTTTCAATAAGTATTCATCAAAATATGAATATTTATTTTAATAAATTGTTTTCAGTCATCGACATTTTTCACGAATTGCGTGAAGAATGTTGATAGTCGATAATGACAAGTTAAGACAAGGTGGTTAATAACGGTAGAAAATGAACACAAGAAATCAACGACTGCACAAGTTAAGGAAACTGCAACTATCATATCACTTCCTGTAAATCTTATATTACTTTAATCATGAATTAAAGTTCAATTTCCAAAGAACAACCCAAAATATACCTAGTACAAAAAATAAGTAGACAACAACATATTCACTTACCTTAACCGAAACACAAACGTTGGCAATAGATTAAGCCGGAGATAGATTTAAATACCTAGTAAAGCTGCTCTTCAAACTCGATAAAAATGAATGTACTGGAAACAAAGAAGTACCTACAACAAAGCACACAATTGTTCACAGCTTAGAAAGCTTATATCATATATAACAATACATGTAACAAATTATACCAAATCAATTTAAGTAAGAATTTTTGTTTAATTGAGCACAAACTATAAACGTTATTCATATTTAGATTGAAATTCATCATAATTACTATCCATTTATTAATCATAATACATATAACAAATTATACCATTTAATTAATAGCAAGAATGTTTCCTTAATTGCGGCCAAAATATAGCACTTATTCATATTTATAATCAATTCATCTTAATTACTATACATTTATTAATAACAATATATATAACAAATTATACCATTTAATTAAAAGTAAGAA
>JANZLX010000213.1:13898250-13908485 GCA_025531955.1 Erythroxylum orinocense | reverse complement strand
ACCATACCCTACTCACATGACAAAACAAAGGTACACTATTCTCCCAATCACAAAGAGAACTGTGATAAAGGTTGTGCTTGATCTTCAACTAAACCTTTACATTGAGTGCAATGATGATAAGGGGAAGAAGAAACTTTACCCAGAGGGGGTAACAAGTGATCTTTCATAAGATCAGATTGAAGCAGAAGTGCAACACATAGATGAAGCATGCTATGCAGCACAGAACATGACGGGAACTTTCATTTCCCATCATATTTCACAAGATTTAAGAAGTAGTGGTAGTCAATCAACAATCGATGAACCTTGTCTAGTGGGTGGAAAACTTACAAAAAGAAAGAGCAGATCTGTAAGGATTGGAGATATTAGTTATGTAACTAAGACCCTTTTACATCTGATTTTGCGCACTAGGCCACTATGTACTATATCTTCAATTGGAGAAGTTCTACACTTGCTTGGAAGACAAGTTATGCAACTACCTATCCCTGCTGATCTCAACCTTCCAGAGCCAAACCTATCTGTTCAATCTCCTGCCATTGTTATAAGAGAATCACCTGTTTGATCTTCAGATGCTTATAGCACCACAATTGCCTTTAAAGACAAACAATAGAAGGATGTTGATACCCCTACTTCGTCAAGTGACTTACGAGAGGAAATAGTTCAAATACGAAAAGACTTCAAATCACTCAACAAAGAAGTAAAGGAGATGAAGGACATGATGACAGAAATATTAAAGCATCTTCGGTCGTAAGCATTTTTGATCAATAACAAATAGGGGGAGAAGTGAGAAAGGATCAAGGAGAAGAAATTCAAAAGAAAAAGATAGGGGGAGGAAGAGTAAAGAAGAAAATGAAGAATAAGTAGAATGAAGAGAAGAAAAGAAGATCTGTTATTAGTTTGTTCTTAGTCCTGTTTTTTTTTCTTGCTAATATGATTATTTGTTATCATCAAAAAGGGGGAGATTGTTATGTCAAATTGACTTTACGTAAATAATTTTGATGAAGAACAAATAATAATGAAATAAGCAAGCCAGAAGGAAACAGAAAAAGCAGATGGAAGCGCTAAGACAAAAAGAAGATGGAAGCTCTACGACAAAAAGCAGACTGAAGCAGATGAAAGTCAGGCGATACAAAAGGCAAATGAAAGAAAATCAGACGCATACAAAGCGCGAAAGTAAAAATGAGACGGAAGTGCAAGGAGAAAAACATCAGTTGGAAGAAAGACAGATGGAAGCGCAAACGAAAACATCAGAAAAAAGAAAGTAAGACGGAAGATCCGATACCACGTCGGATTACAAATTAGTTTGAGTTGGTTACAGAACTCAATTGAATAACTGATTCTTGAAAGATCAAGAAACAAGAAGAAAGAAGGAGTTATCAAGAAGTAGTTGAAGATGAAGGCTATAAATATGAGTCGAATTCGAAGACTGAAGAAGATTTTAACATTTCTGAAAAGTTTGAGTGATCTGAGAAATATTATTGTGCAAAAAACTTAGGGCTATTATTATCTGTAACGAAGCTCAAAATACCTTTCAGTTGAAAGAAGAACAGATAGCCTGAAGAGGCTAAGAGTGAAAGTGGTAGCCAAGAAAGAGATAATCAAACTCTTAGATACAACGATAATTTATCCCATCTCCGATAGTGAATGGATCAGTCCAGTACAATGTGTACTTAAGAAGGGTGGAATGACGGTAATAGAAAGCGATAGTGGAGAAGTAATTTCAATAAGAACAGTCACAAGATGGAGAGTATGTATAAATTATTGCAAACTCAACTTAGTGACAAAGAAAGATCATTTTCCTTTCTCATTCATAGACCAGATGATATAAAGGGTAGCTGGTCATTCGTTTTATTACTTCATAGATGGATATTCAGGATATAATCAGATCTTCATCTACCCTGATGATCAAGAAAAGACTACATTCACCTGCCCTTATGGTACATTCGCGTAAAGATGGATGCCTTTCGAACTATGCAATGCCCCGACTACATTTAAAAAATGTATGATGTCTATCTTCACCGATATGATAGAAGATATAATGGAGGTGTTCATAAATGATTTTTCAGTTTTTTGAGATTCTTTCAAAATTTGTTTAACTAATTTGGACAGAGTTCTTCAAAGATGTGAAAAGTCACATTTGGTATTAAATTGGGAGATTCTTACATGATTGTAACCGATATATATAGGATGAGCGAATTTTATATAGAGCATGCGCTGATGGGTTAATGCAACGATGTGTTCCAAGGGAAGAAATGTTGGACATCTTAAAGCAATGTCATGAAGGTCAGTATGTTGGACATTATGAAGCCAACAAAACGGTGGCTCAGATACTCAAGAGTGGATTTTATTGGCCACAATTGTTTAAGGATGTTCAGACTTTAGTAGCACAATGCGATGGATGCCAAAGAATAGGTAACATTTTCAAAAGAGATGAGATGCCTTTATCCAACTTTTTATAAGTGGAAGTCTTCGATGTATGGGGCATCAACTTTATAGGTCCTTTCCGATCCTCAATGGAAAACTTGTACATTCTAGTGGGAGTGGATTATGTTTTACATTGGGCCAAAGCAGTAGCATCTCCAACCAATGATGGAAAGGTGGTGCAAAAGTTTATTAAACGGTTATTCAATCGGTTTGGAGTGCCACGTACGATAATAAGCGATGGAGGTGCACATTCTTGCAACAGATTTGTTAATGCCCTCTTAAAAAAATGGAGTGCACTACCGTGTTGCTATATCGTACCATCCACAAACTAGTAGCCAAGTGGAAGTTGTCAACTGGGAACTAAAACAAATTTTAGAAAAAAAAAACTAAGAACAACTCCAGGAAGGATTGGGCAATAAAACTAGACGATGCCTTATAGGCTTATAGGACTGCTTTTAAAACACCTATCAGAACAACTCCTTATAGGCCTGTGTATGGAAAAGCATGTCATTTGCCAATCAAACTAGAACATTGGGCATACTGGGCAATTAAAGCATTAAATTTTGATTGGAAGCAAGTAGGTAAAAAGAGACTTCTACAGCTGGACGAACTTGAAGAGTTTCATTACAATGCATATAAAAACGTCAAACTATATAAGGAAAAGGTAAAGAAATGGCGTGATTCTTGTCTTAAACAAAAGGAATTAAAGTAGGAGACACGGTTCTGCTCTATAATTCAAGGTTGAGGCTGTTTCTAGGGAAGTTAAAATTTCGATGGAGTGGATCTTTTAAGGTCATTCAAGTTTTCAATCATGGAGCCCCCAAACTAGAAAATGCTAATAAGGAAACTTTTAAAGTCAACGAGCATTATTGCAAGCCATATCTCGAAGGAGCGATTCCCAAGGACAAGGAAGTGATTTCCTTCTATTTGAACAATTAAGATGCCTCAATGGATGCAAGGTCAAGCTAAAGACCATAAATTAGCACGTTTAGTAGTTCGATTAAAATCATAAGGTTAGTTAGGGTTGTTTTGAACTATCAATAAAAAATTTGGTGATTTGAATTGATCTGGGATCACTTAGTCCCTCACTCTCTTTAAGCAATTCATAGATAAGACAACAATCTCAGAGTTTAGCCGATTTGTTCCCGCCTCCATCATCGTGAGGCTTTGCTTTAACCTTTTTCTTTTTAAATTGAGTCTTTTTTATTTTTTTACTTTAATTTATGTTTCTCGATGCCATGTGTGTTTATTATCTCCTTCTCACATTTAGGACAATGGGTTGTTCAAGTGTGAGGAGGTTTACGTGTTTTGTTTTGAATGTGAATTTTGTATATTGTATGATAGTTTTTTTAGGTTGCATTTTGTGAATTGTGTCAATGTGTCAATGGCTTAGATGGATTGAAATTGATTTAATTTTGAACATAATCTCTTAGGTTGTAAAGAGTCATTAGCTCGCAAAATTAGTGAATTGAGTTCTTTGGCTAAATATGCTAGTTAATTAGAATTTAGTGTGAGTTGTCACCCTCGAAATTATCACACTCATTCATAATTTTGTCTTTTGACTTAAGTAGCTCCACTAATACTTTTTCATGAAAAAGAATAGCTTAAGCAACAAGGTGGGCAATAAAAAAAGTGTGTTGGTTAATAAATAACTATTCCACTGGCCTTCAGGTTATAAATAGAGCTAGTAGCCAGTTAAAAATATGATATATCTGAGTAATAGGATCGACACTCATCACAAATGTGTGCCTTCCTGTCAAGAGGCTATAATGACGTTTCAACCAAGCTACTTAATAAAAATGACTTTGTCGAGTAACCAGAACGACATTATCACCAATGTTTGCCTCCAAGTAAAAGACTAGGTCCATGCTCAATAATTAAAAAGTGTTTTCCAACAAAATCTACCAAACTTGTAAATAGCTTGACTTTTCATGAATAAGTACTTATGAGTAGTTACAAAGTTTGAATGACCAAAGAATTATTAATGTGTGTACAATTAAAAAGGGTGAATAATTTAACACTTGGATCCGAATTAATATTTATATTTAGTTCAAAGCTCTTAGATGGGGATTCTACTTATTAATGATTTGATAAAACTTGAATGATTGTGTTTTAAATTAAATTTATTTCATGAAGTTGAAGTCATTGTCTCATTACTGCATTATATGTTTTGTGATTTTGTGTGTTTGTTGTTTTGATTGCTTGAGGACAAGAAAACATTAAGTGTGGGGATGTTGATAAACGTAAATTGCATCATGTTTTAGGGCTTAGTTTAATATGTATTTGATTGTTAATTCAATTATTTAGTATGTGTCTAGGTTAGAATTGTGTTAGTTTGTTAATTATTTATGATTTAATTGTTTTATGGGTTAGTACAAGTCTTTGAGCTTAATCATTATGTTTTTGAGGTACCTTAATGTGTTTGTTAGTGTTTCAGGGTCAACATCTAAGAACGAAGAAGTTTTGGGGACACTCAGGCAGAAACAACGGCCCACGATCGTGGCATGACAGAAGCTTTGGAATTGGCCCACAATTGTGGCCCATATGCCACGACTGTGATGGAAACCCAAAACATGGCTTACGATTGTGGCCTACATGGCACAATCGTGAAAGAAGGCTTGGATGTGGCCCACGATCGTGGCTTGGATCGAATAGACACACAAACACTCAAAAACGTCGAGTTTCAAAGGATTTTTCGGACCTTATAAATCCCCCAAAAAACCCTAGGGCTGCTCAAAACATAAAAGGTATTTAAAGAATAAAACAAAGAGTAAGAGGGAGCTTTTGGCATCAACCACTTTTAGAGAAACCCTAGAGAGAATTATCCAAAGATAGAGAAAGAGAAGAAGGAAGAGAGAAGGGGAGAAGAAGCCGACTCGAAGTACTTTCTGGATCAGGAGTTTTTTCACGTCGATACCTCCCGTCATCTGCACAATTCTTATTTCCTGATATTTTCAATTTTATTATTGTATAGAATTGGAATAACAGATGATGATAGGATTTGTGGATGTTCATGATGTTCTAAACTCACCTTTGGGGTTTTATCTTTGATTTAATGAAATCTAATTATTTTTTTGTTATTTGGATTTATTGTGATTTAATTCTGGATGTGCATAATTTGATAATAAACTGAGAGTGTGAATCAAATGAAAAATAATTAAATTAGGTTAACGAGAGTTAGGTGATTTAATAGAACAAGAATCAAATCAAATCGGTAAATTGTGCGAAGAGAGGTCTTGTCTTGCATAGGGTTCTGATAGTTTATTAGACAACTATAGATCTAGTTAGGTTTTGGATAGGTTGTTAATTGAGAAATTGCAACTTTTGTAATCTAATTAGGGTTTATAATTTAGCGTTAATGATTATAACTCGAGAGAGAGTAATAAACTATAGGACCGTCTAAAACCAACAATCTAGTATTTCATAATCGATTAGGTTAGCGTTAAAGATAGGTAAAATTTTCTTTCTTTTAATTGGTAATTCCTATAGGTTAATTCTTAAGTGTGTGCAACAATTGCTAAATTATTAATATTTTCGTGATAAATTCTTGAATTGATTTGCTTGAGTGAATTGACTTTTTTTTAGTTCGTTACATTCTGAATTTCTGTGATTTGTTTTGCCCTTAAATTTTGGGATTACATTATCCCTCCCTGTGAGATTGGCACCTTAGGTACTACGCAAACATCCCATACGCTTGCGGATTATCAAGGTTAATTAATTAACACTTACACACTTCAACAGTTCAATCAAGAACCTTGTTGAAATAACTTATCTACTTAAAGATACAAGAATCCATGATACAAAGATACCATTGCTCAGTCTTTATAGTCTTTATCACCAAACTCAATCTTTTACTAAGCGTACCTGTTCTTTAATCTCCATTTAGAGACTATAAGTGAAATTAATGATTCAAAGTTTCAAGTTGGACCAATATGACCTTCCAGCTACTTCAGCAGAGCAATATATCACTCTAGAATTTCTTTCTAAACTAATACCTTTCTGGTAAGAGAACGGATATACTCATCTTCATATAAGGGCAGTCAAAATAATTATAATTCTTTATAGTATAAAAAGCATTCAAGTTACTGCTCGAATATCGCAGCTAGATACAACATATACAAAATATCAAAATACTCTTATTGGAACTCTCCTCACCACCCCTAATAATAGAAGTGTTATATTAACAATAAAACTCGACTTCTATAATTAATTAAATGACCCAACCATCTCTACTAGATTGAAGGTCCAAATCTAGATTCTTGGTGTTAAGCAAGATCCCACAGCCATCATGGTTACGTAGTATAGGTGTTGAACAAGATCCCATAGCCATCATAGCTACCCTACATCACCAAATTATTTATCATATGCAAAACCATGCTTTAAATTTGTACTTCCAAACTTTACAACAAATGCTTTATATATGGTGACAGATAGATCCTATGGAGGCACTACCATTATTCAAATCCCCAAACAACCAAAACAGCCAAGATGACAACTTGCCCATTTTTTATACCTACACAACTATCCTCACAAGGAACTTACTTGTGTCTCCTGTCGAAGAAGTACTAAATTGGCATACTGAAAATGTAGCTACTTAAAAATTGAGTACTTCACCACATTGATTCAAAATTAAAAGGCTAGTTAAAATTTTTTCTCTCATTTTACTACGAAAATCTCTTTATAATTGCATCGTAGTATTTTTCTGGCCATAGTAGAATCTTTTACCATGCAAATCTTCTATCAAGGGCTCTGTTAAATCAATCTACAAAAAGTCAAAGGAAGAAAATCCTCAATCCACTGGATAAATCTTGATGATCTCTTTAGTATTTTCCCATAAATAGCTATGAGCAACTCTCTAATTCATTATGTCTGTGCAAATGGGACATATTCTTATATCAGTCATATGAATGGCCACTTCCTTTCGGATATCAATCTATATATGTCACTGTCGATGTTAGGAAGATGATGCTTTAGATACAAATTTTGAAGCAACGGATTATTATAACCAAGGGGCAAAAAGAAAGCATAAATGCAAACCCTAACAGTGCCCTCAAATATAAAGATGGTTTACGGATGATGATGATGACTTTAAGCCCTAAATTGGCATCCCTAATGAAATTTCTATCATGCTATGATACAAAGAGTTTATAATTCTCTACAGTTTGGTTGGAGATCATTAGAGAGAGAAAATAAATATATATTTGAAATTAACATTATCGAACTCATTTATGTAATATTTCTCAAACATTTTTTGAAAATACCTGTAAAAATCTCTCTTGTCTAAATAACAACATTTTATTTTATAATATTTTAAACATTTTTGTCAATTAATTGGAAGTATCCAATAAAATTGTTTATAGATCATTCCTAGTAGGGTTCCTACTTCAGAAAGTTTAACAGTCAAAAAAATAAACACAAGTAATACAATATCTAAAGAAAATTGCTCAGCATTTCCCATCACTTAAGATTTCTGATAAAGGAAAACGAATCTTACTAACTGACTGGAATTCCCTCATTCTCTTTGTCGTACTTTTTCATTATATGGATAATATATTACGATGCACGACATTAGCTAGAAATGATTTATATGTATCTATTCAATTGCAATACAAAAACATATATGTGTTCATGTTAAGGCTTTGCTCAATAATAAATATCAAAGTTTTAAAAACTGAACTGGACCGGTTGGTCCGACTTAAAATAGTCTGAATTGATCTGTTGTCTGGTTCAGTTTTATCTAATAACCTTTGAGAGTAAAAACAAGTCATTTTACTATAGAATTGGCAAGTTTTATCACCAACGGTCCAACTAGTTTTTCAATAAAAGGCTGGCTAATCTTGTTTCGTTCAGACTAAATGCTCCCCTCTCTAGATTCACTCTCTCTTCAGTCACCATGTCTCACTGCCTTCTTCCATTTCTGTCCATCTTCGCTATATCTCGCCATCATCTTCCATTTCTGGCCATCTACCATCTTCGTCAGACTCTTAAAAAACAAAACTCTCTATGCTCGCCATTACTCTTCTCTCTTCACCGTCCTCTTCACATATCTCATTGTCTCCATCTTCTGTAGGTAAATGTCTATGTTTGGTTTTACCTTGATTTCTTTTATGGGTATTGCTAATTCTTTTTTATGTTTGAGGCCTGAACTTGTTGCAGTAATATATAAATCTTTGGTTTTGTGATTTAGGTATTTTTGGGTAGAGTGGGTCGTGTACCTCAGAGAGCGAGAAGGAATCGGACAAGCTCCATATATTTAAACACCATAAGTGAAGTCTAAATCAGTGGTTCCTAAACACTATGGCTCCAACTAATCCGAGAGTTTGTTTTGGAGTGAAATTTAGATTTTGGACTGTGTTATTTAAGTTTTAGATATGTTAAGAGATAATGAAATACATAATTTGTTTTGGAGTGAAATACATATTATAGATTGTGTTATTTAAGTTTCTAATATGTTGAGAGATAATGAAATACAGAATACATTTTGGAGTGAAATACAAATTATGGAGCTTGTTTATAAGAGTACCAACTATAGAAGATCTCTACTTTATTCACATTTATTGATTAATTAGTCTTCTTTAATGTTGTATTATATATGCAATTTTGAATGAAAACTACACTTACAATATTTTAGCAAGATAACTGTTGATTATTTGAAGTGGTGCAAGTAATTGCTAAAGCAAAGTTTAATAAGTGAGTGTATTTGGTCTTCTGTGTATATATGTGATTTGATTTCATATACCATTCTATTGATAGTTTTTTTTAATGTTTGTGAATTGATTTCATTCACCGTGTATGTGATTACTGATTGATCTCAGGAATCGGATCCCAACCGAAAAACGGAAACGGAAACGAACAGAAGCGAAAGCACGAATTCTTTTCGAATTCGAAGCGGAACGAAACGGGAGCAAAATGCCGACATTCGAACGCGCAAATCTTAGGAAACGAAAAGTTGCGTTGGAATCTTATACTAAGCCAAACCGAAATCCGGTATAAATTTTTTTTCACACATTTCTGTTCTCTTTCTCTTTATTCAAACTTACTCAAAACATAACCAATCCATATAATTTCCTTTTTGGAAACTCATCCTCGCACAAATTTCAATTCACTTAATTCTTCTTAATCATGCAATAACTCAAAATTTCATCTTTGAACTAAACACTTATCTTTAACAAACTAACTTCTTATTCTTATTCTTATCTTAACCTGATTTTTACCGAAAATCGGGCAGCATAACGACTGTATTTTATACAGTCCAAAAATCTGCAAAGGCAAAAACACACTTCTATAAACCAAATCCAATCACACAAAGTCATCGGACTCCCCGTCCGGAATCCAAACATTGGCAGAAACACATATCTATACCTAACATCATCATAATCATACACAATTGAGTTATACAACTTCATAAATCCAATACACTATATTTCATAGTTCACAAAACTCCCAAAATAAAACTTACAAACCACGATGGCCTTCCAAGCCATACTTAGATACCAAAATTCCAAAAGTACAAAGGATAGACGAATACAAGTTGAACACAAGTCTTGACTTTTTTTCATCCGATCTCCTTCCCGAATACCTGGAGATGGGGATGAAAGGAGGGTGAGCTCACGCTCTGTGGATAACATATTTATACTCGAAAATAAGCAAAAGTCTTTTCTTAAAATGTTCGTCATTTATAAACATTTCTCAGTCGCAAGAATTTCAAACTAAATTCTCAAGCCTTTCAAATCATTCAAAATATTCTTAATCAATTTCCAAAATTCTTACGATTTCAAAACTCATTTCTCGAAAATTCACAATTGTTCTCACCA
>JANZLX010000213.1:13880753-13893341 GCA_025531955.1 Erythroxylum orinocense | reverse complement strand
TCAAAATCAAACTCATTCTTTTCTTATGAATTTTCTCAAAGCATAATTACTTTTATTTCACAATATATATATATATATATATATATATATATAACCACTCATTTAATTTCACTGTTTATTTCCATATTCCACTTAAAAATCGGGTTCCAATATTTGTGTTGACGTTTAAAGGTGCCTTTTCTAATAATTTCCTAGCAAAATGATGAACTCACTGGTCGGCATGAGTTTTCAATTAAAAGAATTCGATTACCTTCAAGATGATACTTAGAAGAAGAAAGATCCTGAAATTAACATAATTACAAAAACTGGAGTGAGAATTGTGTATTATCTAACATATTAAAATAGTAGTTACTTTTTTATGTAAAACAAAATAAAGAGAAATTTTGTAACTAAAGTTATATGCGGTTTAAATTGAAAATTCATCAATCCTTAGATCTAATTCAATTTAGAATTGAATTGTCAATACTTTTAAGATTTGTTTGAGAGTTAAACAATATATTAAAGAATACATGAATTTAGTTAAATCTAGAATTTCAACTGATTTGTATGTTAAAATCATATCCTAAACAACAATTTTATTATTGTGACTATCTTTTATATATTTACAATTTACCTTAGTCAATGAGATAATGTTTATAAATTGTTAAAAAAAGGGTATCCTAAAGAACAATTTTAAGCTTGTGACTGTTAATGACGATAATTATTTTAAGTAGAAGACTTTTTTCTTGACCATAGTATATGTAAGTATTTTTATAATTTTTAGGTTAAATCATAATGGAGAATATAGAATCATTAGAAAAAGATTTGATGAATATCGCATCATCTACTCATGGTAAGTCCGATCCATCATGGAATTATTTTTCTTCTCACACATCTGATGGGAATATCTAATATAACTGTATGTTTTGCCGTAGAATATTTAAAGCGGTGGAGTTTATATAATAAAAGAACATCTTGGTGGAGTTAAGGATAATATTGCTTCTTGCAAAAAAGTACCACTTGATGTTTGTGATATGATTGGAAAATATTAGCAGCAACAAGTAAAATAGAAAAAGGAAAATTAAGAGGCTCATGATATATCATTTAAAGATGATGAAACACCACAAGTACTAGATAAAGGAAAAAGGAAAGCTATTATTGACATAAATTCTTATTTTTCTTCAAGAACTACTCCAGCTGGTTCTCAACCTAGTCTAAAAAGTGTTTTAACTGATAAGAATGTTGTTTTGCGATATAAAAAAGCATGGGCTAGATGGTTCTATCACTTATGCATTCCTTTTAATGCTTTAAATTCACCATATTTTCAAGAAGCAATTGATGCTACGATAACAATAGGTCCAAGATTTAAGGTAGCTTCTTATTATGAGTTGCATGTGCCTTTACTTCAAGATTTAAAAAAGGAATGTCAGTTAATTGTGGATACATATAAGTATAGTTGGGAATCGATAGGATGCACTATTATAACAGATGGGTGGACTAATCAAAGACAAAAACCTTGATTAATTTTTTGGTTTATTGTAATATTGGAACAAATTTTATCAAGTTTGTTGATATTTTTGATATAGTGAAAACTGCTAATGCTTTATCTAAATTATTTTTTGAAATTATCGAGTGGATTGGACCAAAGAATGTTGTGCATTTTGTTATAGATAATGCAACTAATTATGTATCAGTTGGGTACTTATTATAATCAAAATATGGACATATTTATTGGTCTCTATGTGTTGCTCATAATATAAATCTTATTTTAAAAGATATTAGTGGTGTGCATCATATTTCTAGTCTTGCTTCCCGCGCATCTAAGATCACAATTTTTGTGTATAATCATATTACATTTTTGTCGTGGTTAAGAAAGCAAGAAGATTGGGTTGAGATCATGTGTCTCGCGGCTACCAAGTTTGCAACTGCATTTATTACTTTGAAAAGTGCTTATGAACATAAGCAATTACTTCAAAATTTAGTGATAAGTAAATACTTTTCAAGTCATAAGCTATCAAAGAGTGAAAAAAGGAAAAGAAGTTTGTGTTATTATTATAGATAATAAATTTTAGGATGTTTGCTTGATCATTATGAAGATTGTAGCTCCACTTATAAGGTTATTGAGGATTGTTGACTCGGACGAGAAGTCATCTTTGGGATATATATATGATGGTATGTATAGAACTTACAAAACAATTATAGATTTTTTTTAAAGAGAAGGAGAAATTGTACAAGTAGTTTATAGATATTATTAACCGACGATGAGATAAGCATCTTACTCAAAAAATCCACTTAACGGCTTATTTTCTCAATCCTTATTGTTGATATAGTAAAGATGCACGTATAATTAATATTATGGACGGTCTATTTGATGTGATTGAATGCAAAGGTGTTTTCTCTATTGAAGAGCAATCACAAGCGATAAATGAAATTAAATTGCATTGTGAAGGTTTAGAAAATTTTGCTAGATCATCAACAAAGAGAGAACTTATGATGAAAAAAATGCAGCTAGGTAAGTTTTATACATTTAATTCATTCTTTATTTATTGTTGATACGTTTATTTATCATAACTATGAATTTAAAATACAGATGAGTGGTGGAGATATCGGTGACAGTGTTCCAATGTTGAGAAAACTCGCTATTAGAGTACTTAGTCAAGAAGCTTCTACATTAGGTTGTAAACGTAATTGAAGCGGTTTTTAACGTATTCATATAAAGAAACGAAATCATTTGAAATATCAAAAACTTAATGACCTTGTTTACGTTACTTATAATCTGAAAATGAAGAATATGTATTTTATAGTTTTATTTTTATTTCATTAATTTCATTTTTATTATTGACTTTATAATTTTTCTATTATATATTCAGAGCGCTTAGTAAGAAGAAAACATATGATCCAGTTTACATTGATTGTATTGAACATACTGATTTTTGAATCGAAGAAGAAGAATCATCGTCTGGTCTTGATTTTAATGAACTTGAAAAGGTAATTTATGAAGAAAATGTATTTGTCACAACGAATAAATTAAGAACATCTACTACTGTGGCTAATTTATATCTTATTTTGATCATATTTAAGTTAAAAGTATAACGTATTATAAGTTTACAATCGGATAATTTCATAATTTAATAATTTGTAATTTATTTAAATGCAGTGAAAGAAGTTGATGCAAATACTTTAGATGAAAGTATAATTTACGAGCTTTTAAATAGTTTTGGAGTTTTTGACAATAATGAGACACAACTTCCTTCACAAATACAATTTTAATTTTTAATGTTATTTTAAGTTTTATATTAGATTTTTATTTATTTATTATTAATTCATTACATAATAATTAACATTAATATTTTTTATTTCAATAAAATATTTATTTTTACCTATTTTTATAAATTTTACTTCTTATTTATTATTACGGTTTTATAGCAGACGGTTGAACTTTTAAAATTTTAACCTTTCTTTTGACTGATTCCCATTGATAAATATCGCCGTCAGTTTTGCATCTTCTTCGTCAACAGAAATGCAACGAGAACTGCGTAAATACACGCGGAGAATTTTGTTAAGAGATATTCTTTTAAGACTTTTACCAGAACTTTTAGAATCATTACTACTACTACTACTGATACTAAAATACATGATTCAACTTTTAAGAAAATTGCCTGGACAACAAATAAGAGTGACACGCCAAGAGTGGAAGTGCTTTCAGATTACACAAGGAAAAAGAAAGCTTATTACACAGACTAAGGTCCACAGAAAAATCAACGTGAAAAGAGCCCCCCAGCAATATAAGAAAAGAGACGAACCAATTTACAAACAGGACCAATCATGGGAAAACAACAGGATACAAGTGCTCTAGGTGGAAACCAACTTCTCTGGATGGAAGGGCACAACAGTATCTGGAAAATCTGTCCTTGATCCAGCAAGGGAGTAATATGCTAGTATATGTGCCGGATGCTCAGCTGTAGCAGGGATCAACTCGATATTCCAAAATGGCCGAGCCATTGCCATAAGATCACTACCTACTGGTGATGATGCTCTGTAACCTTGAACCCACAAGTATCTCAGAGAAGGCAGCTGCATGGCAGCTCTTGCCAATGCACTCTCACTGAAGCAACAACCCCTCATCTCTAATTTTTGAAGATTTGGACAACCTCTAGCGAATTCCATGAGCCCTTCATCAGAGTCCCCAACATAACCCAATAGCATCCATCTTACATTTGGACTATACAGCCCAATGTAATGAAGACCTCTATTAGTCAAACCCCCTGGTCTGAGATACAGACCAAATCTTCGGAGCTTACAACAGCCCCTTAACAATTCCCGAACTCCACCATCAAGCGGCAAATCAGTTATTATTTTTTCTTGATCAAGCAGGACCAAACGAAAATCAGTTAAGTTCTTTAAGTAAAAACCTACGTGTTCCAGGGCTGCGTTTGTGATATCAGAAACATAAATAGCTATGTATTCGAGTTCCAGGCAGCCCTGAGCCAAAGCAATTAATCCCCTATGGGAAACTTTTCCTTCTTCATCTTCCATTTCCTGTTCATCAGCACCACGCTCAACTCTAAGCCTTTTTAAATGTCTGCAACTTCTGGCAAGAACTTCGATTCCTCTATCTCCAATAACATTTCTTGCCTGCAATGAGTATTTTCATCAACAGATAGCTCGATACAAAAGAAAGAGAATAATATCTTAGAAAGTTTTTCTATATAATGATATTTGTATATGTCCTGGGATAATAAACAAAGATGAAACAAAATCAATAATAATTCTTATCTACTTATCGTCAAACTCATGCAAATCTATGGAATTTTGAGAAAAGGTGAATGGTACAAAAGTTCTTTGAGTTGACATAACGAAATCCCAAGATCAAGATAAAACTGTCATCAAACAATAAAATAGAGAAAAAGCAAAAGTGCATCTCGGAATATCGTATGTTGACATGCTATCAACTTTGCATCAAGATCAAAATAACAATCCAACCAGAAAAATGATAACCTACGGCCTTCAAAGAATTCTGTATAAACAAGGAGATGAAATGAGGACCTGTAAGGTATTACTACCAATAAACTATAGATAACAAAGAAATTTCTGCCGATACCTCGAGTACTTCCAAGTTGGGGCACCTTTGAATTAAGTCACAATGGTCCTCTGTGTCGAGTAATGCATAGAGGAGATCCAGCTTTTTGAGGTGAGCAGCAAACGGGAACACTATTGGCATTTCATTTCTCCCCATATAAGTCAGTCCCAACCGGCACAACTTTTCTGGAAATATCACGACATTGTACCTATCTGGTTGCTCATTGAAGGAACCCCCACAAAACTCTTCTAAAGCAGATGCAGAACGAAAAAAATTAACAAGCTCCAAGATTTCGCAGTCACTAATTTTCACAGATACCAAGGAGGGGCAATTTCTCGCTATCAGCTCAAGGTCTTCATATCTGATTTTGCTAAGATCGATCATGTAAAAATTTAAAGTCTCAAGAACTGTATTGTTTACGGCAAGCTCATGAAGCCAGTCACCATCTTTCTCTAAAATTGAATTCTCTTCCAAGAATAATGTTCTCAATTGCCTGAAGAAAACATAAAGATAAGCACCAAGATCAATATCTTAAGCCCCCTCAATTCCGTGACTAGAGATCAAAAATGGAACAGGAAAAACTTATGACCAAAATTGTCTCAAGCAACAATGATCACCAAGGAAAAATAATCTTTATGTACACACAGGATTTATACTTTTCACCAAATGATGCATGTGCAACCGCAATGAGACAATGAAACAGGTTAACAGCCACTCAAGTACGCATTAACTATATACACCAGTCAAAACTTCCAATCTGTACCATCCAACAACTTGGAAGTTAACCCCCTTTCTTAGTCATTATGATTTAAAACCTGAAGAAAAGTTGCTGCATTCCACCAATCTTACCTCTACTAGACAAAACAAAATGACTAGGGGCTGACATTTAACCCAAAAATCATTCACATCGTTTTAATGCCTAAACCAAAAAGTTCCTAGATGATTACAAATGGAAAGAAGCGTACACAGATGACAAATGCCAAATGTACAAAGGTCATCAAGGCAAAGAGTGATAAAAGAAGGAAGAGAATTCCCACACATAAGGAGTCGAGTAATTTCAAAATAAAAATTCACGACTATACCCAGAGAAACGATGAAAAAACCGTCACCAAAACTTTTTTACTTTTCAATCATTGAACGAGCATTTTTCTATCGCTCGGGTTGATTTAGCTCAACCTATTGATTTAAGTATCAATCTTAATCAGGAAACAATAACAACAAAGGGAAAAGGAATCGGAAAGATTCAGTTTTTAGTTAAACCCGTCACTCGAAGAAAGAGAAAAGCATAGTACCTGCAACCTTGAGCCACGTGCACAAGGCCATCAGTAGAGAAGCCAGAGCACTTGTCAAGCTTCAAATGCTGCAAAATCCTACCGCGAGAAGTCGCTAAAAGCTCCAGATCCGAATCTTCGACAATCATGCGACGAAAGTGAAGCGACCTCAAGCAAATGAAAGAAGTGGCGATTTCTTTGACCCAGGGCGTTACGTAACCGCCCCAGTCCTCAGGTATCAAATTGAACATGGCGGCTCGCGGTTTACCTTTCAGTTTCAATGATTCCAGGTGGCTGAAGCGACGCCGTAGCCGATCTGGGCTCGTTGTGTAACATAAAGCGATGGTGATGTGCTTCCTAGTCAAAGCATCCAACTCGTACCATCGACGGCACACCAGCGACACGGCGTCACGGTCACGTGGGTCGTGGATGTAATTTATCACGCACCCAAATACGACTTCGGACATCCCGCTGTTGCTACTCGTTTTATTGATTTTATCACCACCACTGCTGCTGCTGTTCTGATTCTCCCCCATCGCCTCTTAACCAAAACTCTTGTTCCCCCAAAAGATTCCAAAACTGAATTTTATCGAACCAAAAATTGTTTCTGTGAACTTATTCAAGTTGACTGAGTGACCACTGATGCGGTTTCACGGATTTGAAGCTTCTCTATTGGAAGAAAACTGATTAATAACCAAAATCCGATCTTAAAGAAAAGGAACCTACAAGTCTTTTTTTTTTTTTTGTTGCGGATCAGAGCAGCTTCTTCAGAAAGAATAACACAGAACTACTCCACTCCTCTGCACACAACTAACTAATTTTAACAGAGTTGGGGGTTGAGATCGAGAGAGCTAAGAACACCAAAAGCCGTTAAACGCTAAGCTTAGATGGACCAAACAGAGAAATATTATGTGAGTAAGAAACGACGAAATTTTATTTAACAAACTGTAAAAATGGAAACTTGATTTCAGGCGCCGCGAACTTGTTCAAGCAACCATCGCACGAGAAACGAGCCAATCCGACCCAGACCGAATCACAGGATCGACCAATCGAGAGCTGACTAAGCATCAAAGAATGTAAGTGGAGAGAGAGAGAGAGTAAAGGAGCGGAAAGGAAGAAGAGACAGATCGAGAAGGTAAGCAGCAGTGAACGGTTGCGATTAACGGACAGGAAAAAAAACAGACGGCGACAGATGAAAACAGTTTATTATACTTTGGCCATTTCTATGGGCAGTGGAGTTATATGGTTTTTGGACTAGTAATAATAACATTTTAACCTAAGTGCTATGCTGGGCTGTGTAATAGACAGGGACATCCATAGATGGCGAACAAAGATAAATCAAAGCAGAAACGACAAAACTATACATGGGCAACCAATCACCTGTTATTTCTGATGAGAGCGAGACGAGACCCCAAAAATACTGTTCTTTTTCTTAATTTGCAGCGGTTGAAATTGAAATGCCAAATTTCGAAATGTCCTGACCTCACCCCATTTGCGTGTGTGAGTTACTTTAGATGGAAGGATTTATTGTTTTTATAGAAAAAAAGAGCAAGAGATAACGCCGATATTTGTTTTGTCTTTATTTTATTCTTTTGTTATTATAATTAAAAGTAGAAAATATCTTGGTCATTTTACATTTTTCATTTAACTTACACCGAACCGATTAGCGTCCAAAAAAAAACCGGCAACTGCCATTTGGTTTACGTTATTCCAAGATCCAAAGTTCCATTAAGGATTTGGTGACGTAATAGATCAACTTGCTGGTTTTTTTTTTTTTTTTGATCCAATCAACTTGCTGTTATAAATGTCTTTTAATAATTTTTAGACCATCATTAAATACAAACCACTCTTTGTTCTTGCTTCAATTTTTAATGTGTTTCTCTTGTGGACTATAAGATGATTGATTTGCTTTCCCATAGGTAAAATCGAATAATTTGTAGATACCTTTGGATATTGAATTGAATTAGAAAATTCTAGTTATACATATAATCATGCCAACATTGTAGTTTCATTGAATAACACCTATAATATTATTGTGAATTTGCGGATTAAGCAAAGCAGAACAAAACAAATGTACCGTTGACATTTATGGAAGGGTGGCTAAGGACAGTTGTGACGCACAAATGGTGACTAATTAATTTAGTGGATTAAGATGCCTTTCCTTCCGTTATTTTCATGCTAACTGATTTCATGTACAAACAACCAACTAGTTAACTTAATCAAGCTTATGCTTCAAGTTATCAAGAAAACGTCACATCTTTTGCTGCAGATATTGGTACATACTTGCCAAATGGTGTTTCGTTAATTTTGGTTTCATATATATATATATATATATATATATAAACACGAAACATTTGCATTTACAAATGCTACCAAAGCTGAATAATTCATTTTCATTTTGAATTTAAAAATGTTTACTTTAGTTTTGTAGACAATGACAACCAATATGTTGTCACTTTGGATTGTCTTGGCACTTGGATTTAAAGATAATAAGTGTAATTTAAATTATAAAAACAAACTTCCCTTTTTCATATTCTTTCGGAGATTGGAGATATTAAATGAATTAAGATTAATCTTTCACTTTTTGAGGATTTATGTTGTCTGAATGAGTATTGAAGCCTGTCACCTAAAATTAGTGATACGAAGTAAAATATAGTCCAATTTTTAAAGAGACAGCGACTTGGATCTACAGTCTGATTGGTCCTTGGAAGGCTAAACACATCGCATGGGGGCCACCACTAATTTAATGCGAATCCTCAATGCCTTTAAATGACGATTGTTGTTTAGATAGTCTTTGCACTTTCCCTGACAAAATTTCTTTTCCAATTTACCAGTTTTCATTGTCCATTATAGTAATTTTCTTAAAATTTATCAATTGTATTTTAAATAACTGTAACCCAAACATACTATCCTCGCTGATTCACTCTCGCTAAACATTACGGCATACTAAAAAAGAGCATGGTATAAATATATATACACGGAATGCATCACTTATTTTTGTTTCTATTTAAATGATTAAAAATATTTAGTGCTCACAACTAATCTATTTTTGGAACATATTAAGGCAAAACTAATTGTCAAAAGCACACTTTTTTAATAATGAAACTCTAGGATCATCATCATCATCATTATCACTCCCAGTCTAAAGTTTCGCAATAAACCGGAGTCTAGAAAAATCTGATAGTATGCAGCCTTACCCCTATATAGTAGAGAGACTGTTTCCTATAGATCTACATGTAGATGTGAGTGATGTAGGTTAAAAGATTAAATAAGTAAAAAAAGGTATCCAAAATATTTGAGTAAATAAAATTATCATAAACACATAAGGATAATAATAATAATAATAATAATAATAATAATAATAATAATAATAATAATAATAATAATAATAATAATAATAATAATACTAAAAAATAAGATAAAAATAAAAATAAAAATGATAAAACTACCACAAATAAGAAACTCAATAAAAGAATAATAATATTAATAACATATTGGCCATGTTTGGTAAATAACTTATCAGCTAAAAATTGGCTGATTGACCATGTTTAGCTTGTTGACTATATTAAACAGCTATTTATTGTGTTTGGTAATTAGCTGATAGGGTTAGCTGATTGAACCCAATTAGTTGATTTTCGAAAAGCTTACGAGGACCAACGTTTTCCTTCAGCTGATCATAAACAGACGAATGTGCCCTCGACAGCGACTATCTCGTTCTCTCTCCAAAGAAGAGTCCGAGAAGAGGTAAAGATTTGGAGTTCACAAAACAAATCCAAAGCAAAAACTTATCGGAAGCAAACCAAAAACCAAAGATGGCATATGTGGACCACGCATTCTCCATTTTTGACGACAACATAATGTCAATGATGGAAACATCTTACATCATAAACAATGGCCCGCTTGTGAAGGAGATCGCGCTCGTCATTTCTCTTTTCGTTTTTGGCCTCTCAAATTGGCGGTGACCGAAGAACACGGTATGTTTATTTTCAATTTTTTTTCAGTTTTGATTTTGATTTTGCTAAAAAGGGGGTTATTGAATATATCTATATGATGTTTGGATTAGTTTTGATTTGATGAAATTAAATATAGGGATATTCTTCGTGATACTGGGATATTGTCACTTTAGGTCTTTGTTCTGTTGTAGGAAGGTTAAGTACTCGACAAAAGGTTTCGGTGACAAACCATCGATTTAAGCCTTGTAAAGTGCAACTATAAGTGTTTGATCCTTACCAAGTTTTAGTTCTGCTCTTTTTCTGAATATCCTTCCCTATTTTAACGAACACACTTCCCTCAAAGCACATGCTTACTTGTTTTGTACCTTTAAGTTCACAGGAGAATTAAACAGCATTCAACTGGTCTGAAATTGTGAATTTATTCATTTGGGAAAAATCATGATGTTTGATTCATTAAAATGATTCCCTTTATAAATCTCATAATGTTGAGAGAGTACTTCTCTTTACCAGAAGACATGAAGGATTCCAGGTTCTTCAAAAAGTTTATAGCTTTATATCTTTTTGCGTATGTTTCCACCAGAAGACACTCTTTGGGGCTAAAATGACTGTTAGATGAGACTTCTCTAGGTTATTGGGATTATTAAACTTTTTAAAGATATTGACTTCAGTTTGCCTCCAATAGTGGATACCGATTTCTTAACTTGGGTATACTCTTTGGTCTTCACCTATGGGTGGATCTTCTTGAATGTTAAGGGAAAAAGAATTGGTTCTAATGTTAGAAGGATTTATACTCTGGAGTACGACTTATGAGGAAGGATTTAACTTGAGATAATGTATGTTATGCAACTCAGAGAGAGAAGATATTGGATAAACAACTTCATAGCCTAATTGAGCAACTAGCAACAAAATAGGTCAGTTACAGTTTGTATTTTTGTACTCTTCTAATCAATCCATACCTTGACTTACTTAAGGGTTCTAAAAATGGCTTACTGTTGCTAGGTGCAAACAGAAGATCTTGTCAGTGAAATCCATTTGAAAGAGATGGAACTAGAAAGGCTGAATGGAATATGGAAGAGGCTTGAAAGCAACAGCATAAAGAACAATGCTGCTAGGAATCGGTTTGGCATAATCAACTCAAATAGGGGATTTGCTTCCTCATATTATACTGTTGAAAAGCTTCCTTATTCTTTTGCCAGTCGAATTGAATACCAGTTGAAGCTTATACTACTGAGGTCGTCTTTTGTGCTGTACATTTTATTTTTGCACATATTGGTCTTCATTAAGATTTCATTTTGAACAACAGTGAAATATCAGAAAAAGAATTATGTAGGCTCTTAGTAATACTTTTGGCTCGGGATTATCCCTTTTGTATAGAGCTTATTTTCAAGGTTTTGTAAGTAAAGAAAAATATATTTCGCGCTGTTGTGTAAGACCGCTGTTATATGGAACAAGCTACTTGAAGATTCAAATGCGTTGTTGTATATACTGTTCTACTAATTTATGATTAGCCTAAGCACTCGACAGGTTATTTAGATGATTTTGAAATTCATGTGGAGAGTGCGATAATATATGACTGCAATGGTGATGATGTTTAAAATTATTAAGAATTATTTTAGAACAGTGATGCCATGTAAGGCTCATATGTTGCACTATTTTTGTGAGCAAACTCTATCAATGATCCTCACCTTAGCTTCATCGCCATGTTGCATCCAGATTATAGGATGTTTGTGTATAAAAGAACTTTTATAAAGTCCAGATTCCTCAAACTTGTGGAGTTCATTCAAGGCGAATACATAATTCTGCTATGAAAGTCTGAAATGCCTAATACAATGGCATCACTACTATTAGTATTGCTAGGAATTTGTCTAGTTCTAATGTACAAGGGGGTTTCTTATTTAATACCATTGGAGTCCTCGTACATGAGGTTCCTGACTTGTACTTTGCTCTTTTAATTGTCAGCAATAAACCAGTACTTAACTAGGCAGACAGGATTATTTCTCATCTTGTGCGATGTTTGACTTTGCCAAATCCGAAGTTAAATTAACATGTAGCTTCTAATTCTTGCCTTGGAATGAAGGAGAGGAAACTTTCGTGTTTTGTTTGTCTTCACTCCATTGTATTGGCATTTGAATGAATTGTTGAAAAAACTCTACAACATTTTTTAGTATTATGAGAATTTAAAAAACAATTAAAGAGACCAATGAATCTTTTAATCAAAATTTCAACCAAAAACAATGGAAGGAAGTAATTGACTTTTCTAATAATAGAAAGGTTAAAATTAAAAAGACTGAAATAGAAGATAAAC
>JANZLX010000213.1:13848170-13861225 GCA_025531955.1 Erythroxylum orinocense | reverse complement strand
GGAGCTTACGCAGTTGCACTCTTTTTCCCTTATCATGGTTTTTATCCCACTGGGTTTTTCCTGATAAGGTTTTTAACAAGGCAACACCAAATGTGTTTAAAGGCCAGAGAAGAGACAATTATATGGCACACCAAGGGGGAGTATTATAAAAGATAGAAATAATATGGTGTGCCACTAATTGTAGATGCACCATTTAATAGTTAGTGTACATTATTGGTTTTGGTTTTACCTAACACAATAACACATATAGATTGGTTTGGTTTTACCTAACACAAGAATGGAGTAGGTAGTTATTGGTTTGGTTTTACCTAACACAAATAGAGTAGGTGGTCACATATGTATTAGGTGTTTGCAATGTACTATAAATAAAAGTTTTGATGTCAAAGAGATATGAATGAATATATAAGAATAAGTCTTCTCTCCCAAATATTCTGAAATTGTAATTATGGTTTTATAACAAGTCCAGCATTTTTAGACAACTGGTCCTTTAATAGTCCCTAGGCCCTTTTCTTGAGCAGATTAAGACGCTTTGACTTAAGTGTTCTTCTTTTCATTTCATTATTACTTCCTTTTTCGTCTTTGCTTTATTTCTAAAGGAATCATATGTATAGAGAGGCATAAGACAACATCTGGCAACCAAGAGAGGGCCATAGGGATACGTGGACATTTTGTCTTTCTTTAAGGTAGGATAAGGTGATAGCAACTCCTCCTCTGCTTGCCTTGTTTATCAGTCATAATAAAGCATCATAAAGAAGAAAAAGAATCGTAATTTCAGGCAATTATCTATTTACTGAAATGTATGGTAAGAATTGCTCCACGAGAAAAGATAACAAGCAAAAACCATATTCCAGCATCTTTAATCCATTACGCAGAGCTTTACTAAGCCAATTACTGAAAATAGCATAAACCTGCACAACTAGAACTTGATATAGAAAGAACGGGACACACAAGGTGGGAGGGCATATGAATTGTGTTCCTAATACTTCCAACTGGATCCTCTCAATTTTATTGGAGGATGATATATAATGCAAACATGTAGAAAGAAAGCTTCATTTCGGTACTAGCTTTAAGGCAGTTCCTTGCTGATTTGTGACAATCTCCAAGCGAGATTTAAGCATTATAAAGTTCTTATCTGGTGTTTTCTTAATTCTATCGATGGGATTGGATCCAGGGTTGGATACAACTTGGTCTTCTCTTTAACATATCTGGAAATCTGTAGCTGAGAAAAGCAAGATCAATGTTCAGGTCCGGATCAGAATAGTTCAGAAGAAGCGCCTGTTTGCTTCAGTGTCATTTTTCATCTTGATTTAACTTTGAAACCCAAGGAATGCCATTGGAAACCGTGCATTGCCAATTAAGTAATTATCGTTTTCAGTTAACAGTCATTTCAATTATTAAAACCTGGCTCCTGTCAGCTCTACTGCCTGTTATATGTATTCCAGGTTGTGAACGTAAACGTGGACCAAAACTGACCCTGTCTTCGCTGTGCCACTATTGTATAGGAGTGACGTGGGAGCTATGTTAGCACCTATTTTATCCCTGTGTTTTGTTCCTCTCCTTTTTATTATCAATCTATTTTCTAATTAAAAAAAACTCAAAATCCAATTAAATACCTTTGTTAAATGTTTCCTACTGATTCCTCTTCGACTGGGGTGAATAAGGGACTGTTTGCATCAGGAAAACTCTCACCATACACACAAATGCTAATAAGTGACACTATCTTAGGAGAATCTCTATCCAGCAGTTGGTAAGAAGAAGACAATCAACGAAAACCTACAAGGCTGGGCGCAACCTGTTCCTTGTAGACCTACTCTTTATATATTTCACCCCACACGACATGCCTGACAAATTTTCCTTGCATCAACTGCAACCACTGTCCAATTTCACATTAAAATACTTAGGGTAAACAGATTATGATTCTTGAAGTAAGTCAGACTAGGCTTGACAAGTATATTATTGATTATTACAAAGATAAAGTGGATCCTCCAATGCATTGGGTCGTTGAAAATTTATATTATTAAATATCATGTTTTCTTTTCAATTATTTCTAATTGTGTTTTTATAATATTTTCAGAAACATTTTAATATTTATAAATTACTCTTAGCTTTAATATTTACTCAGAATTACAGACCAATCTTTATTTAGATTACAAGAATTAAGAACTTCTATACTCTTAACGTTAAAGATTTATATGCTGGTAAAATTAATTTCATTTTGAATGTAAAATTTTAATTAAATGAACCATATACATTACTACTTGCATTTACTTTTTTAATACAGTTCAACTGCTTACTCTATGTTTCGTTAGAATGTACAGTTTTTAACGATCTATTTACAAATTTTCCTTTTAGTCCACTCCTTCCCACGTGTATTGAAAAGTTGTTCAAATTGAAGGTTTGGATTGGATTTGGTCCCAAACTGTAAGGAACTATTAAATTGTTGATCCGACGCAGCCCGCAATTGTACAGCTTCTAGGCATAACAATCCACAGCCCTTGCAGGCTTGCGGATAGTTTTGACAGTTGACACCCCGTGTGGGGAAAGGTCACTTTGTAAGGAGTTATTATCTCCTGTCTAGCTTCGTTTGAACCCCATATTATTTACAGAGTCAAGCCACATCATTTCCTCTGTTAATCATCCCATCTATTTTAGTGCATCAAAACACACTCATAATACAATCACATTCCTCCATGAATAAAACCTTAACTAATGAAATTAATCAGATAACTGTAAGAAAATATAGTATGAACCTCTCCAAACTCTGCTGCATTTTCACTCAATTGTTTTTTTAGCTTAATAGAATATCAAACAGATTGTTAAAATACCCCATTAGGCAATCGATGGGTTGTTCTTACTGTTGATTTCTTTTTCTTTAGTTTAAGATAATTATATACTTCAACGTGCAACATCAAATGCATTACAAGCTAAAATGTAAACGTCTATAAAACATAGCAAAAACATATTAACATCAACTGATCAATGAAGGAATATAAAAATGAACTGACAAGATAAGCACTAATTACAACTCAAAATTCTTTGGAGTTCAGTGGACGGATATCTACATTTTGTGGGAAGCAAAACAAATCTACTAAGACAAAATCAAATTAAAAAAATCCCCCAGTCAACTCGTACTTTCTTCAGTCGTACTTGAGGGATGAGTAGTGTTATCATCAAAGGCCGATCCAGCAACAGCAGTAGATCCGTCTTGCGGAGCATCTAGACCTTTCAATAAAGCATTGAAAGTGCAAGAGCTACCACGTAAGCTTTCAACCCCATCCGCTATGGAGCTCTCAGGCAATGAAACCAAATCCATTGTTGCAATGGCATCAACATCACTTGACCCATTGTATATGCCTCTGCTTCGTGTGACAAGTAAAACCTGATTGTCATCAGTATGATTCAAAACTGAAGGCAACGCATCAATTAAAGGACTTGCAGGACTTGAGCCACTAATGAGTAGCTGCAGAGTCTCTCTTGCACCCTTTTCCAATAAAGACTCGGTTTCAGGAATCAACGGATTCACAAGCTTTGGATTCAAAGGAGCGATGGTGCCTGAAATACTTGGACCAGCACTCACAAGGTAACCCTGACCTGAGGAGCAAACATCAATCATCGGAACATGCACAATTGGGTCACAAATCAAAGGAGTAAATCTTGCAATCGGCTGAGACCCAGCCCTGGACAACTGAAACATTGGGTCTGGCAAGAAAGCAGGAAAATCCAAAGAGGGTATATTAGCCAAAGTGAGAGGTGATGTCGGAGTTAACAGGCCAGAGGACCTAGTAGCAGACAGTATTGAAGAAAGTGGAGGAAGCAATGGTGTTCCAATGGATGGGAGAGGAAGTTCCGAAGATGATGAAGGGCACTGCAAAGTTGAGGTACCTAATGGGCACCAACAGTAGTAGGGGGAGAAGAGAGGAGCATCTGTGGAAGGCACAACAGACTCTGGGCACACAGCAGGTGGGATAGCCAATTTTCCCAGAGAATCTAGAAGATTTGATGGTTTCATCAAACAAGTCTCAACTTCAGGCAGCTTCTCATTTTTAGATTCACCACAGCTAGATGCATCAGTAGTCTTAGGCACTGTCACCAGAATGCTGTCAACTGCAGAAACACTGCTATCCACACACCGTCTCAGCTTCTCCCTTGCAGCATTTCTCAAACAAGACAAGCTTCTGGACAGTCCTTCTTTGAAGGAACTTGCTCGTGGACTTAGGCTTCCCTGGCAAGGTAAATGCACCTTCCCTGAATGACTACCAACATGTCTGGCATGCATAGACTTAGTTGGTATTGCTATTGCCTCTGAAAGTTCAGAATTGGTACTAGAGTATACTGAAATAGCACATGAACTTTCTTGGAAACTTCCCATAAGATATGCACGTAAATGAGTAGCAAAACATTCAAGACGTGATTTGCTAATTCCAGTTAGTTCGGCAATAGATGGCTTTCTCTTGAGTATATCCTTCATCTATCATCCAAAGAAAGAAAACTTTCATCAGGAGAAAAAGAGAAGCGAGACAAGAAAAAAAAACAAAAAAATCAAAAGGTTACTAGATTATGCCATTGGTCATGCCCTCCAAACTACAATAGACAACATATTCATCCAACTACATCCTCATTGATTGTTGAATTGCTTCTTTTGGCTTTTGCATTCCCAACTTATAACAAGTTGAAAAGAGAAATCAAAATAAAAGTAAGCCCATCCAAAATTGCAGATCAATATTACAAAAGATCATTGTTCAAAAGATTTCATTTCACGTGAAAATTGGATGTTATCAACTTAAATGAACATGCCGCACAACTACAGAACATTGTTTCTATAATACAGAATTAAATATAATAAAAATTCAACAGTTCCAAGAGCTTAGTGACTAAAGAAAACAAGTTCCAATGTCCATCAAAATTTCAAGAAAAACTGCACAAGCATATGCACTTTCCATCATGTCATCTTTTTTCGTTAAATTTACCTTTGCAAGCAGCTCAAGTCCCAAAAGTTTAGATTTCTCTGAGCACCAGAAGTAGAATTCTCTATTATCTGTTGTCTTTATGTGAAAAGATCGGCCAGACCTATCAGCTGGGATCTCATCAACCTCAA
This sequence comes from Erythroxylum orinocense, assembly GCA_025531955.1. NCBI lineage: Eukaryota > Viridiplantae > Streptophyta > Magnoliopsida > Malpighiales > Erythroxylaceae > Erythroxylum > Erythroxylum orinocense. The sequence goes on along the minus strand of JANZLX010000213.1, from coordinate 13,856,130 downwards.
CAGCAGTGCACTCGCTGCTTAGGGTAAATAGTCTCTCTGCATTCCCATCGTCGCCAATGAATGAAAGCCGCAGATCAGATGATGGTAACACTGTGAGCATCAACTTACCCCTGCAACAGCAACAAGAAGAGAGAAAGAACACTTTCAAAAAACTAAATAATGGTCATCAAAAGGAAGTAATAAAGTGGGAAAATGCAAGTTCAAATTAAATCACAATTATGATAGGAAATTTTGAATGCAATTCTTCAAACTCTCCAAAATGGAGAGCACATATTAAAACAGTGAAAAATGAATGATTTGTGCCAGCGGTTAAGATATAGAGCATAAACATACTATCATACGCATTGGCTTTAGAATAAAAATACAAAAGAAGTCAGGAAAGGAGTAATAACATGTTGCTTTGATATCCACCCAACAAATCATATAATGCTTGCTGGAAAGGCTCGAACCCTTTCTGTCAGACTCCACTCCCTATTACTACCAATATTTTCAATCACCAACTCAGCATAATATTATCTTATCTTAACCTTTGCTTACCACAAATTTGGACTTTCCTTTTAAACAATTCCAGATTTTAGATCATGATACACTACAAATTACATCCACCTGAATATTTTCCTACCTTCAACAAATAGTTAAGACATCTAACAATTTGTATGTGAACAATACAGAAAGTAACAATCACAATAGCAGTTCAAAATAAAATGTGAGATCGATAATCTTGTAATGAAATGTTTAGCAGAACAAAAACCTTCATTTCATCGGATAATCATCAATGAAATATATGGAAAAAGTCAATATGTTTCAAAAACAAAAAAAAGTAGCCCAGAGAATATAAAAAGGGCCAAAAACTGCAAACAAAACTGAGGTAAGACTTTTCACATAGATTGCTATTCCAGTTGATTAAATGCAGCATATTAGATCCAAAGGGCACAGTAGTAGGCCTTATATCATACAATGTAGGGGATGAAACTACCTTTACTTCCTCATAATTCAGAGATCATAATAGAACACGCCCACTTTACCTACAAGTCAAAAGATTTTTTCACTTGGAAGCAGAATATTATCATCACAAAACAGCTAAGCATTGACCAACAATTTATACCAGCCATCATCAACTTTGCAATAATACTTAGGTTAGCAACGTAAATACTCATGGTAGATTTCCAGCAAAACAAATCCTAGAACAAATCCTGTTAATCCAAATAAGAATAACTATAATCACAAAATACTATAGCTGAACCCTCTATCTTCATAACCAACATGAAAAAGCATGATTGTTAAACCAATATTCACAGGGTCACCAGACATCATAACGCAACCCCACTCAAGACATATAGGTTAACATAACTAGCAGTTGAACAAAACAGAGTGAAGTCTATTCACAATGTAAACGTTCAATTACATCTAGATGCATATAAAGATAAATAAAAACATGACGTGAAACAAGTTAAAGGATAAGACATAAACCTATGCACACATTCATCTTGCAATTAAATGCAAACCATCAAGGCAAGATGAGAAACATAATTACTGAAAAATCTTAAATCACCGCATGTGCATAAAAGCATAAGCACAAAAAAGATCCAATCCTAATACAGATATCAAGATATACATGTTATCAATTGCATCTGCAGACTTACAGGTGCATTAAAATAGGCTGAAACTGCAAAAGATCAGAATGGTATGAATAAAATTATACTATAGCTTCCACCATTGACCGAATGTACTAATAGTAGTAACTAGCATCAAGCAGCAAAAGAACCCGAAAGTTTTCTTGCCATGTCATTGTCAGAGTTTAAAACACAGACAAAAGCTAACAAATTACCGAAACAATGAATGTAAAAGTCATAGTCCTCTTTGTGAAATTAATACTAAAAGCGATGAAAAAGAGAAAATAACTGATACTAGCAAGCTGTGCTCATAAGGAACACAAGAAATAATGAAAAGGAACCTTGTAGGAAACGGGCTAAAATGATAATAATCAAACATCATTCATCACGGAAATCAGATTGGATAATAAAGAAAGAATAACATAAAGTAAAATCAACGCATGGAAGATAATTTATCAAACAAGATAGAAAAGTATGGGAGCATGAAAATTTCGACCTGAAGTTGTACGAGAGATATAGCAAAACCAGATGCACAAATTCATAATAAAGAATCACACATTCCCAGAAACAAACAAAAGGAAATAACATAAACTAGAATCCACACCAATTCAAATACCTTATAGAAGTAGGGCAGAACAAGGTCCCCCGCTTGTTAATCTTGCCAACACGAATTGAAACAAGTGGTATGCAAAAGCACCTGGCTAGGATACCCACTTCCGACAGCTCAAAGTGCTGTTTATCAAACACACAGACACGCACAAACATCAATCATAAACGTCGCATCAAAGCATTTGTTTCTGTCGTTCTACTCCAAGTTCAAAACAAACCTGGTTCAGATGTGCTATTAACTGATCTTCGGCCAAGCCACTGGAAGCATTAGCTTTCAATAAAGGCTTCAACCTCTCATCGGCTCTACACGCGCCCATGACTTGCATATCCAGCGCCTGAAGCCATTGCAAAACCCTATCTTCACGATCGTTCCTTTGAAGTAACAAATCTCCGTCTCCGTTATCCAAAAGAATGTCCGTCAACCTCTCCGTTAATCCAATCTCGCTCCTCTCTTGCGTCGTCGTCCTAACGGATCTAACCGAGGAGGAGTCGACGCCAGTCGAGATTGAAGATGACTCATCGAATTCTTCGTCGTAAACTTCCTCTACATCACCGTAATTGACTCCTTGTTTGTTAGGGTTAGCCATAGCAAATCTCTCCAAGTTTAAATTCGAAACCCTAAATTTTCAATTTCTCCTTGAAATCACAATCGGAGGCCTCCTAATCCGAGTTTAAACTGGATCGGCAAATCAAGATCAATCAAGACTTGAGAGAGGCAGGAAACCCCAATATCTGGACAGAGCGACTTGAATATATAAAACCCCCCTTGTGCGTACCAATGAAACGGAACTATAAGGATCTATCGGATTTCTTATGTAATAGCTGGCGGACACGAAAATGGTATAAATCCAAAATATGGCGTTGATTTGGGATCCGGAAGTCGCTCCCTGTGAACTGACGTCAGATTCAGCTGGTGGGACCGACGGTGAAAGTAAGTGCCATGTCAGCAATATGGACGGCTGTGGACTTCCATACAATAAAAGGTTTAAGATTACGGGTGATGAAATGGCGACTTAAGAGTTAAGAACGTACAAACGTTGGCAACCTAACTTTACGTACGATTTTTTACAAATTTTACGAAAATTATTTTAATCGGGGAGAAAGCTCTCTTTTTTTTGTTTTTCTATCCTCGAAAATTTACAAGAATCTTTAATCAGAATGTGATGTCAATTCGATATTTTTAAAAATGATTATTTTTTAATATTTTAACATGAGTTACTAATAAAAATATTAAATAAAACTTATCTTGAAAATAAAATTTTATATTTAATTATTCATTAATACGTATTAAATTTAGGATATCTTAAAATACATAAACTCATATTTATTAATAAAAATATTTTAATCAAATATTTAATTATAGATAATTAATTTTGTCGTATTGTCCAGCTACATTGCAAGTAGATCTATCGGATACGATCTCTTTATTATATTGGAGTAAGATTGTATACTATTGAACCTCCTCAAACCTTATACTTTAGCGAGATTTTGATTGAATGATGATGATTTAATTATAGATAATAATATTAATTATAAACTTATTTTAATAAAAATAGTATTGATATCATTTAAAAATTTTCATAATAAAATATGATGAATTATTAGAAGTTAAAAAATTTCATAATAAAATATGATGAATTATTAGAAGTAAATGGGTGAATACTGAACAGTTTGCAAGCAGATATATCATCCATTTTGAAAATTGGTAAAAGAGGAGAGTAGACGGAGCACATGTTTCTTCTACTTCTTTTTTTTTTTTCCATCTTGCAAGCCAATCGACAGATGTTTGACTTGAAAGGCTTTGATGTTTTTAAAAGCTCTACATATCGCAAAGCATGAAAACGTAGGAATAATTTCAGGCCTCAAGTTGATTTCAACCTCAGATGAAAAATCCACTTTGTGATTCTAACTTCGAAGGCGTCCAATTACAAGGCTAATAAATTGTCGGCATTTTCAAGTTAGAAGACAAGTGACTGTAAGCTCAAGCCACACGATCAACAACTTGTAAATTTTACCTCGTAACGTGCATGCGACTATAAGGTAAAGTCATTTTGGCGCCAAATAATCATAAATGCCCCAAGCTCTACAAACCGGTGAGTCTAACTGAAAGCATTAGACTTGGGTAACAAATTTGTCGAATGCATAAGTTCATTCATCAGGAACGGTTCCACTTATAATGTAAATCATCAAGGTAAATGGTTTGGTTCAAAATTTCAAAACGTCCCTGTCACAACAGAACATAGCTAGAGCCCATCGGTGTAACAGTTAATCTATCCAATGTCTTCTCAATGCTAGATCACTTGCTCTTTTTTGGCTCCCCTGAATAATCATTTATAAGCGCGTCAACATCCTTCCAGAAGAGGCCCTCTACTAGAACTCCATCTTTGGTAAACCTACAATATTTGGGCGGAAGACAGGTCAGTGTGAGAGCCTTAATAGATACACCTCCAAGTTTGAGAATTAAGTGCAAGTGTGTGTGTGTGTGAGCTTGAGTGAGCGATAGACCATTGGGTAACACTTTTGGTAAACTGCACCGTTTTCCCTGCAGATATTGATTTAGGATCTGCGCTTGCTACCGTAAGTGTGTACTCATCGGAAAATCTTGGCAGTTTTGAAGAGATCACCAAACCAGTGCTAGTGTAAGATCCCTGCACAAGTAAAAGGCACCATAGTAGGAGAAGGAAACCAAATTACAACACCCTCAAAATGCTCAGCAAAATTTCAAATGCAACAACACAATGACAACGATAAACATCAGTACAAGACATAAATGCTTTAGCAGCAGAAGAAGTCAAAGCAATAACTTACTGTAAGGCAATAAATCTGAAGCTTCTCATTACACATATACAAAAAAATACAAACATTTATATGCACATACATACATGATCATTGACATTAAATAGTCATTTCTATGGTATACACTCTAGTTAGAAATGACAAGAAAGAAGATTAAACTGAATAGCTGATAACTCTGAAGGCTTAATGCCTTTTGTAACTAGAGACTTGTTCAACATCAATATTCCAAGAGGAAGTTATCAATAGGGAACAGAAGTTATATGACAACCCAGAGAAAAGCGGGAGAGAAAGAGAAAGGCACCAATTTTAATGAATTGATTTAACTACAAGACTGAAAAGTATATAGACAAAGCTCGTGCATATTCGTTTCCGATAGTGATGTTGCACCAAATGTAGAAGCAAGAAGAGATTAACATTAATGGACACAATTCTGCACACATATTGTTATGATAACTGAAAAGAATTGGAGCCAAAAATTTGCCCTCAAGCTCATTAAGATAAGGTAAGAAACATATATGGTACAGACCAGGCCCTGACAATAAGTCATATCTATTCTCCAGGTAATTTCCAAATCAACAAGAGCACAAGTGACTGACATCTCAATTTAAGAAGTCAATGTCCAAAAGGCCCAACAATGTACTAAAGTAATAAATCAGTAATGACAATCGTCCTTTGCCACTTAGCCATTCTAATGTTGATAATAAGATAATGAACTCCTCCAGGACAGCTATATTCACCATATCCATCAGAGCTATCTCAATAATACATCATATATTTGAAGGAGACTCACCTCAGGGGGGTAAGTAAATAAGATAGCATTCTTTTCCTTTGAGTATATGACCAGTTGCAACAATGCATTGAAGACAATATACTTGCCCGAGTCAAAGATGAAACAAATCTAACTTCAACACAATTATAAAATCAACCTTTTCTTCAGAATCTTACAGAGAAAATACGCAAACGTTTATCCTAACAGGAAAGAATATATATATATCCATTTAAAGGTAATGAAAACTTCAATTTTCACCGTAACTCAAACTAATCAAATTCAAAAGGCCATAGGAAACGACATCCATCCTCCAAAACATAGAAAACTTCAAAAGAAAACATTGAGATAGCCCTTAAAAAGAAAATACATGAAGCCAAAGTTTCTTATAGACTTAGTTTCATACATCATTTGCAAAATTGGTACATTTTTTCTCATATTACAATGAATTACATGCACACAAAACATTTCTGTTAAACAAATTCTTGCTACTTGGTAAAAGATAACTGAATTGATTTACATGTCAAAAGGGAACACAGAAAAAAGAATTGATCATAGAACAAACTTTCTGTGAGATAAACCTATGCTAATCTTAGGAAATTATTAATCACTTCAACGATTCAAGGCATAAAGAGATGAAAACTATACATGCACAATACAAGCATTATATACGTATAAAGAAAATTCATTAGTCTAGAAAACAATTCTTAGAAAAATTAAATTGGTGGTCGAAAATTTAAAAAAAATCAAATTTCTCACACAAAAATCAAATCCCTGGATCACATTGTTCGTCTAATTATAAGTTTAAAGTGAAATTTTGACCTCAAGAAGCTAAGATGTCAAGAATTAACGGAATTAGCCCGCGTTTATGGCTCTCAATTAAACAATTTTCAAGACTTAAAATCACTTTGAACAATTCTGAGCAACCAAACGTTTCATAAAATGGCAAAAGTAAAAGGATATAATCCAATGCAAGTGACCAAGAAATCCCTATTCTCGGGAAACTTCTTATTGTAAAACTGGGCAACAAGAGCGATAACAATAACGATGATCCCAATTAACAGCCTGACGTTGCTCAATCTAACATCTTCCACGGACCCGCGACTAGTAACAACCTACAGATTCAGAGACAGATTAGATAGGGATCTAGAGAGGGAAAATAATTTAGGGTTTTACCTCAGTAACGGACTCGTCGAGGATGTGTTTGATGGAGTGGTGATCTAAGAGATTGGCCTTCTTAGGGTTCTTGTTCGCTGTTTCTGATTTCTTTTCTTGCATGTTGGATTTGCTTCGTTTCCGGAGATGAGAAAGGCGGAATTAGAGAGCAAAGAAACTGTCGTCGAAGTGTCTTGCTTGACAGCGACGCGGCTGCAGTAGCTGCTTATACTGTGGCCTTGTGCCAACTTCCTCGTATAAAATCAATATCATGAATATAGAATGGGTACCGGTACGGTAGTATACAGGCTTCGGTGGATGTAACTTTGGCTAATTTTTTTAAGTTTGTAAAATATCCCTTAAAGTTTTTTAAAATTATAGAATAGCCCTTCAATATATTGGAAATTTTCATTTATAATTTTATATCATTTATATTTCAAAAAATTAAAAAAATTAAAAATAATAACAATTTACTTATTTTATTAATATTATTTTCACATATTTCACTAATAAATAATAATCACAATTAATATGAAAAAAAGATTATTTAATCATCATACAACTATAAAATTAAGAACAATACAAAATATTTAAAATATTACAATTTTATCATATAATAAATAATAATTATAACAAAATATCAAATAAAAGGAATAATAAATATCCATAACTTTCTAACAATTACAATTCATAACAAAAATTCGTGTTAAAAAACCAATAGAAGTGAAATTTAAAATAAAAGTATTTGCAACTATATTGTATATATAGAATTTAACATATCAGCGAAATGAAAATCATACCGTATCGGTCGATACTAGTCGAAAATCGGTACCGGTACGGCCAAAAAAATACCGGGCATAAATTCCTGTCGATACCGGCCGGTACCAAGAATTTCGGTATTTTCTGGACCATTTCGCAAAAATTTGAATTCTCCAAGGACTAAATTGCAAAAAACAGAAATTTAACCTAAAAAATCTAGTAAAGCTCGAGTTATACTTGTTTCCCTCATACTGCCTGTGCT
>JANZLX010000213.1:13787957-13799968 GCA_025531955.1 Erythroxylum orinocense | reverse complement strand
TATGGTAAGTTCATAATGAAGGTTCCTACAAGAAAGAAGCGTATTTCTTGTGATCTTATTTCCTTTTGAGAATAATACTGTTAATTATACAAGGAAATAAATCCAGTTTGAATTTTGAAATAATATATAGTTATCATCAAAATCATTAATCATAAACCTTGAACTAACAAGCTCCCCCTTTGGATGATAATAAACAATAATGTAAGTTCCCACTTCCACCAAGCACATAGCCATACATCTCGAGGACATTCAAACATATGCCTTGGGAAAGCGGCATTTTAGGACAATCACATCAACTCATAATAAAATTATTGTCTCAAGCAAATACATATCTCAAGTAGACCAGGAATTATTTTGTCCCATTTCAGATGTAAACACATCATAAGTACATCAATAATCAATATAGAACCATTTCATTAACAAAACATATCCAGTCATAAATGTCATTACATTATAGAATTTACAAGTACATTATATAGCAGTGTGAAATACAATTTAAATACTAAAATCATTGAAGACATATATAGGTGTAAACTGATCCCAAGCACTAGCTCGTGTTCCAATGCAATGCCTACTTCAAATAGATTAGCTAGTTCATTTATAAACCTGAAAGACAACGATGCAATTTTGGTGAGTTTTGCAAACTCAGTGAGGGAACCATCATTGATACGCTCACTCATATCAGTTATAGAACAATTCATAATTCACATTCAATTAATAAATAAGTCATATCACATATTGAACAAATACCATGTATCCATTATTACGCATTTCCAGTTCAAAGGAGTACAATTAATTCATTTCAGTCAATCATATTGTGTATATTATTTCACATTTTCATAATCATAACACTTCAATTATTCCATTTCAAACATTCATATACACATATCAATTTATATATACACATGTGATTCATTTTCATTGTTTTTTTTGTAACTAAGCACCTTTTTAACTGTCTCGTATCCATTGGAGATACTGCGCTCATTAATAATTATCCCTTATCCATTGTAGATACCAGGCTCATCGATAAATGTCCTGTATTCATTGTTGATACCGGGCTCATATTATATAGTGAGCCTGAGGCTCTTACCACATTTCAAGCTTTAATCTCATTTTCACTGGCTACTCCGGTTATAACTTCCTTTATCTGATCATGTATATCATGTATGAAATCCTTCAAATCTCATATATTCAATTGGTCACATTTATTCATTTACGCATTCACTTTCACATTTGCTTCGGACTTAAGTCTGACATTCAACAATTATGGTGAGTACACTTATTTTTGTCAGATTCACATATAATGAGCACTTCTAGTATATTATTCATGCATCAAACGCCTCAGACATTCAACATTTGGAATCAACACATTCACATCACATAATAATTTAATTCTTAATTTAAACAAAATAATATATTAATGTGTGACCATCTAGGTTACTCATTACACATATAACTCAACCATAAACACACATATAATTGAGTTTACACATCTAGATTAACTCATAGTACGCTCCAGATTCAACCATTGCTTTTATGATTTAGAAACATCTGGACAACGATATTCAATCTTGTGTATCTATGTTTAAGCAATATACATGTATTGTACACACATTACTATTGATCAATCACATAAGCATTCAATCGTACACATATGTATATGTGTTATGTATAATGCATGCTTAATTTGACTATTCCGGGTATGTTTCCTTTATTCACATCTCATGAACATTCATACTTCAAAACTCATATATGTCTAATTTGAACTTAGGTTTACACCTCAATGATACAAAATTATTCTAAGTTCATCACTTAATCATTCAATAAGGTTCATATTTTAATACACTTGATTATTATAATATCATCAATCAATCATTCACCAATGTTATTCTAACATTATATGATCACATAATATCCAAAATCTTATTCATTCTTACTTGATACACATTACTCATCTCCTTACAATCATATTAGCATTTATAAGAACACTTTTACATCATCAATAACTCATAACTTCCAAATTGAGATACATTCAAATCAAGTCAATCCATTCTTCAATCCTAATGCCAACCGACATCCTAAACTCATTAATCACTTAACCACTTATTTAGGCAATTATCTAGGTTCATTTTAAACCTCAATTAAGTCCAAAAACACCACGGTAGGGTAGGAAGATAGCAGTGCATGATCATGATTATGCATGATCGTGCAACTACAAAATGATCGGTCTCTATGTAAGCAACTCTTTCTTTCGAATATCAGTTTCCAAACAACAGGTAGATCTATAGGACATACATGAACACATACTTCCCAGGCAATGCATTTATCAAATTTGAAATGGATTCGACTACAGAAAAGCTCCGATGTAATTCATTTTTCAAAAGGATATTGAATCGTTACAGGTAAAAGATTTGCATGCAACTATCCATCTATCACAATAGTGCACTATCTGATGATCCCTTATTCAAGCGTCATTCCAACTTATCTGAAAATAGATTTTTGGGTCAATTTTGCATGGCAATTTTGACAAAGAAAATGAGGTATTTATGCAATACATGCTTCTAAAAAACTATTACTATATTTGTTAAGTTTCTAATGAAATCAATTTAATGAAGTTTGGTTCAGTATTTTGCAAGTTATACCTAAAATACTACAGACTATTCTCACACCATGATAGCACACAATACACAACTTCAAGCCAAATTTTAAAGATCTTAAAGACAATTCAAATTTGATTCCTTCATGAAAAATATAACCATCTGCCTCTAATTTAATCTAAACTTAAAATCAACCCATTTGGATACGTATATATCAAGATATGGCTAAAAAACATATTCGTGTTCAGTGGAAACATTACAACTAACATATTTAAGCCATTCTCCTATTATTCTTTTTCAAAATTTTCTACTACTATGTTACATTCAAACCATCTTATGCGTAGTTCATTAACTCTATGTCATATCCTTTTCATTCTCACTTCAATTAAAAAAAAAATTCATCCATACTACAACTCATACAATGTTATTTATCATTTACATAAAAAACAGAACATGATGTATCCATTTGTTCATCAATGTCCAACACACTTCAAACACAATTATCATAATCAATTCATCCCTAAATAATCATCATAAGTGCTTCTATTAAACAACTCACGAATAAAATTAACACACTAAAATTTAGAACATAAATCTATATATGTTTACACCCACGTTAAAGCATAGATGAAGCTTTATGATTATAGTCATCAAATCTCAAATTGTTCATCATATATGATTCATTTGCAGCTACCTATAAAGATCAAAGTATAACTTACTTGATAAAACTCCAAACTCTTCAAAATCACGTGAACTGCAGCTTTCTATAGCTCACACGATCATCAACATAGAGGTGGGTGGATTAGGTTTTTAGTAACAAGATGAGGAGATAGCAAAGATCTCAACGTGATGAGGGTGAGAGTGAGATGGTCGTGAGTGAAGAGAATAAAAAAGATGAAGAAGAGAGCATATGGCAAATCATGAAAGACAAAGAAAAAGAAGGTCTTTCAAAAATAAATAACATGGGGGTAAGTTAAAAGCAAGGTAACAATTTCTTGGTGGGTGTCATGACATGTGTCATGACACTTACCACTTAAATAACCAAATTAACATCTTTTAATAATGATACTTAATACCATTTAATCTTTAGTCCATTTTCACCGAATTTCTAATCCAATTGTCACCCAATTTTTAATGTCACATTGTCAAAAAATCCTAATCCCATTTGCCAATTATTTCAACTGCCATTTGACACTTATTTCTACTACCATAAATCAATTGTTTTGTCACTTGGCATTTTTCCTAGTCTAAAAATACTCATAATTTCATAAAATTCTCCAAATTTTCATTAAAAATTCTAAATCAATAATTATACTCACCAAATCAATTTTCAAGACAAAATATTCACTATTCACATCATAATCATAAAAGAATCATTTATACCAGAAAATTGTCAAATGAGTGCATAAACTGTCATTACAATATGTGCAATTATCAAATTCACGTGTATGTATGCTATTGTTATGCATGAGTATGAAATGCATTTTCCTTATCTTTCGTTGTCGTTTCTCATTTACAAAATTCTAGGGTTCTAATGCTTTGTATGAAAACTGGATGCTACAACTAATAGATATATTTTTCAAAGTTCAAAGAGATAATAGATGATTTGAAAGATATTTGTGACTTTTATATGTTCAAACATTTAGAAGGAGCTTGTTTCTTAATAAAGGAACCTATCATTTATATATGAATATATCACATATTTTCACAAGTTCAATAGGAGAATCAATCACATATATAATCGAGGCAGCATTGAGAAATATATCATCATATATGTAAAAATATGCACAAAAATATATCCACTTAAACTTTCTCCCTTTGTCATTATCAAAAAATAGTAGAGCATAGGGAGGAAGGAACTATCACAAGTTTGAATAACCCAGGAAGAAAAGAGTAGTAACATATTTAATGAAGGGATTCAAAGATTTTTCTTAGCAGAAATAATATTAAAGAGTTTGACATATCAAGTTCTTTTCCTAACACGCAAAATCTATCTTTAGAGAGTGGCTTGGTGAAAATGCCAACTACTTGATTCTCATTATTAACATGCAAAAGACCAATGGTTCCTCCTAAAGTATGATCTCTAAGAAAATGATGTTTGATTTCTATATGCTTAGTCCGCAAATGATGCATAGGATTTTTAGAAAGATTTATAGCACTAGAATTATCACATATTATAGGAATATGAGAAAAGTTTAGAGAAAAATCCTGCAGTTGATGTTTAATCTGTTGGGACCCGATCTCGGAACCGGAACCCAACTGGAGGAACGGAATCCTAAACGAAAACAGAAAGCGAAAACAACAGAAAAGAATGGACCCTAAACCCGAAAGTGGGCCAAAACATAAGCGAAACACAATTCGTATTGGAATCAAAGCGAAAATATCGAATCAAAACAAATCAAATCGGAAAATTGGATAACAAAATGCATAACAAAAGCGAAAGCAGAATCGAATGGCTAAACGGATCAAATAGATCGAATTGGCTCGAAATCAAAGAAAACAAACGGTTTAAACGAACTGAAACAAATTTCGACATCCGATACGCGGACCAAAAAAAACATGCGTTGGAAACCCATAAGACACTTTTGGTCTATTCCCATCCAAAACAGTATAAACAGTTTTTTCATTATCAATTAAAACATCTGAAACATCGAAAATTTATAGCTCTTCACATCGAATCCAAAATTTGCAAATTTCGTATCAATAAAAAGGTAAAAGGAAGCTCTACAACTTCCATGAAGGGTTTAAAAACTAATTCGGCCATTAAGGGGGTCAAAAGTTACTTCAAAGTTACTGCCCAAATTGAAAATGTTTTACACAAAGCCAGAAGTTTGAAAAATCATATCTATTTACACGATAGCCTAAAAATGTCACATTTTACCTCAATGGAAAGATGAAAAAATGCTTTACAAATTTCATGAAGGGATTAAAAATCAATTCAATCATTAAAAGATGTAAAAACTCACTCAAAGGTACTGCCTATATAATGACCATTCAAACAATAAAAAAAATGACCATATAAACAGTAACTGAAAATTTTCCAACCTCATAACTTCTTATTCCTAACTTCAAAAATTGCATATTATACATCAATGGAAAGGGGAAAAGACAATCTACATCTTTTATGAATGATGCAAAAATCAATGAAGGCTCTAAAGAGGTGAAAAACTCTTCCAAAGATACTGCCTGGACAATACCTTATCCAACAGTAACAACAGTCTTTCAACCCTTATAACTTCTTAATCCTAAGGCCAAATGTGACATATTATACACCAATGGAAAGCTCTAGGCATGAACTATAACCTTCAAGAAGACCCTCCAATCCAATTCACACTCTAAGAGGGTTAAAACCTCAGTCGAAGTTTCTGCCCATTATAAAAATTTGGACAGTACCTCCGCTAAAATTCAACTCGCCAAAATCTTCAACCCAAACTCCATCACCTGCACAAAACTTCAATCTCCACAATTCTTCCTCTCCCATATCCAACCCAATCCAAATAAACCCATCAATTAACTCAAAATGGCAGCAAACACAATTCTCTTCTTTTTGTCAATTTCAAACATACAACAATATATTTTTAAAGCAATATACACAAGAATACTTTACAACTCAATTCTCTTGCATTTACATGAAAGATATAAGGTATTACAAGGCTTTAGAGGGTATTTTAGCCCGAATACATCAAAGTCTCTAAAAAGTCAACTTACAAAGAAGGATCACATACATAGTAATTTTTGCTCCAATTAACATTTCCCAACTAAAACATTAAACACCACTAATTCCTCATTTAATTTCAACTAATAATTCAAAATTCTAAGAAAAGTTCGGGGTCCAACAGTAGATGAATCAGAGGATATGTTTATAAAATGTATAATATCTTGGGATGGTATGAATCATCAGATTCTCACATGGTTTCAAAATATCTATGCCAAAGTAATCAAACTTGATTTTTGATGGTTTAACACTTCTAAAGAGGTATGGAATTTTCTTAAAAGTTGTTTTTTTTATGATGATGTTAATCAATTTCAACTTTACAGATAACTTCATTACATGCAAAAATAACCTGGTCAAAGCTTCTATATTTATATATCTAAATTAGAAGAAGTTTGGGATCAATTGACACTTAGAGACCTTACTTGCCCTAATAACTAAGTTGCCAAATCTATGCCAATCTTTGTTACTGAAAGCATATTTTTATATCTTTTAATGACTCTTAGAGATGACTTTACACCCATCAATAACTCTTTTCTTCAACGAGAATCTCTGTCAAATCTTGATACTATAATCAAAGAATTGATTATGGAAGAAACTTGAATAAACACTCTTCAAATGGAGAAATCTATTCCGTCTATAGACATTGTTCTTGCCACAGAGACCTCCTCTTATCTAACTTCTTAAAATGAAAATAAGAAGAAGTTACTTTACAACTATTGTAAAAAAAGGTCACCACATATCTGAATGTAAAAAATGACTTACACAAATTAATTCTACATAGTCGTCATAATTTACTGCCCCTACTATTTCCACGGAGGGTATAGTAGAAAATACATCTATATATCTTAAGTTCTTTTTAAAAGATCTTCAAACTCTTCTGCAACAACTTCAAATAGATTCAGGTATTGTTTCCTCTCTTGCTTTGTCAATGAAACTAAATACTTCTTCTTTATGGTACCTTGATTATGTATATTGTAACCACAACTCCAACTTTTCCATATTTGAATCCTTAAAAACTCCCTTAATTCCATATATTGTCTGTATAACTGATAACTCTACTATGAATATTCAAAAAGTAGGCACTATTCAAATATCTATGTTAACTTATCCTGAGTCTTTTCTTATTCCTAAACTCTCAATAAATCTTATTTCTGTTGGTTAATTATGTGAATTTAGTATTAACTTATATTTTTTTAGTCATGGTCGTACTATACAGGATCCACAAATAGTCGAGATCCTTAGGATGGGGCATAAGGTTAGATGATTGTTTGAACTTACGTGCCTCCACCTTCCATTTAAACTTATTATTGGTGCTATTACATCTAATATTTGGCACTCTTGTCTCATTCTTCTTTCTAACCTTAGACTTGATTCTTTAATTTCTAGTGATTATTTAAGTCAAGTAAAAAATGAAAAATTTAATTATATCCTATGCCAACTTTCCGAAAATCGTACTTTTCCTTTACCAATAGTGATTCTATTTCTTTGACCTTTTGATTTGATCATTTTGACATTTGGAGACCTATTCCTTATGACACTATGGGAGGTTTACAATATTATACAAACTTTTTTTTGATGATTTTGATATACACATATAGATTTACCTTTTACAATATAGGTTTAAAATAGTTTATGTTCATTCTCGCCTTTTAAATATAGTTTAAACTCATTTTCTTACAAAATTTGAAAATTTACACATTGATAATTCCATGGAATAAAAAGAAAAATATTTAACTTATTTTCTTGATCAATAAGGAATTTTTATTCAAAGATCTTTTCCAGGCATATCCCAATAGAATGGTAGGGTGGAATGAAAGTATAAGTTCATACTTAATACTATTTGAGCCCTTCTCATTTCTTCTTCTTGTCTAGAAACCTTTTGGGTAGAAGTTGCTCTTATAGTTACTATACTATCAACCTTATTATTAGTCTTGTTATAGGTAATATCTCTTATTATGAATGCTTGTATAATCATAATCCTAACCACCAAACTCTTAAAGCTTTAATAGTGCTTCTTCTGTTCTTCTTCAACCATATGAATATACCAAACTAGAACTACGAGCACAATTATGTTATTTCCTAGGGTATGGGATATAACAAAAAAGGTATACGTATTGGGATTTATTTTCACAAAAACTTCATATTTTTTGGAATGTGACCTTTTAGGGGCATAAGATTTTTTCATCTCTTTCAAAATTTCCATATCAATGAACCTTCTCGTCAATTTTTTTTATCATACTATATCTTTATTTCTTGACATTTCTTTTGCAGGATCGTATAATAATTATAATAGTTCGACACAACCTATGTCTTTTCTCATTATCTCTCTACCAACTATCAATCCATTACCTTGTTAAGATGATTCCTCTTTATCCATTCATTCATTATAATCTCCTATAATTCACTTCGCTCTATGTTATACCATCAGTAAGTTAGCCTTCTATTTGTATTTGAGATTTTCATATTTATTCTACTATTATCTTCTTATATGATCCTTACATATATCATGAGGAAAGTTTTGACCCTCTTTGGAAGCAAGGAATGACAAAAGAATTACAGGCACTTACTAACACCAATACTTAAACATGGTCAACTCATCTTTAGGGAATTCTGTTGTTGGCTATAAATGGGTTTAGAAAATTAACATTCGAGTTAATGGATCAGTTGAGCGATACAAAGCCCAATTAATTATTACAGGATTTACCAAAGATTATGGTATTGACTATGAGGAATCATTTGCTCCTGTAATATATTTAACACCAGTTCGTAATCTCATAGTAGTTACTGCTAGCAAGCGTTGGCCATTATTCCAGATGGTTGTTAATAATGTCTTTCTTAATTATGATCTTATAAAAGAAGTGTACATGCAACCTCCACCTGGTGATGATCATCCATTTAATAAGGTTTTTTGACTTTGCAAAGCTTTGTATGGATTGGTCTTTTAGCCTGGTTTGCCAAATTTAGTTCCACTATTGGCCTCCTTAGTTTTCACTCTAGCTCTTATGATAATGGTTTGTTCATTCATAAAACAGCTCAAAGGTACACTCTTTTTATCTGTTAATGACATGATAATTACTGGTGATGATATTTAGGTTATTTTGATTTTTAAACCAGTAGTTTGAGATAAAATATTTGGGTAATTAGAGTTATTTTTTAGGTCTCGAAGTTTCATATGATGAATTTGGCCATTATCTTTTGCAAGCAAAATTATGCCAAAAATCTTATCTCTCGTTCAGATATCAATGACATTAAAACTACTACCACTCCTCAATAATGGTACTCATAGTTGGCAATCTTATATACCTCATTATTTCCTTTGATATTGTTCGTGATGTTCACATCGTTAATCAATTTATGTTAGCACCTCATACCACTCCCTTCTTTGTTATTCTCTATATCCTTCAGTAGATTAGAGATACTTTCTTTTATGGTTTTCACATTTTTCATTAATCTCCATTGGAGTTAGAGCATACTTTAATGTTGGCTAGGTTGGAGATCCAATTGATCGTCGGTTAACGCTGGCTATTTTTTTCTTTCTTAGCACATCTATCATTTCATAGCAAAGTAAGAATGTCAATGTAAATAAGAATGTGACTCCATATAGGCAGGGATTGTGTTGTTAAAGCTCTATACATTTATAGAGACTTACATAGTCACTGGACATGGTTGTGTAAGCCCACAATTGCTTTAAATCTTTATTCTATGCCATGATTTCATCCAAATTCTTCTCCTTTTGGTTTATAAAGTCAATTATAGCCTATAAACACATTTAAAGTGAAATAGGTACTAAAAAATACTATCAAACCATTAAATTATAAGCAAAACATGCTAAATATGGGTATATAAATATAATCAATTAATCATTTATCAAACACCATCACACTTAATCCTTTTCTTGTCCTCAACCAAATCATAATTTAAATCATCAATCTTACAAACATCCATCTCTTGTTAACCTCAACCTATTCATCTACCCTCTAAATCATTATATCATATCAATCAAATTAACATACAATTAGATTCAAGTAATTATAAAACCAATCTTTATAAGTCAATATCAAAAGTAATTATATAGATAATCTTTTTGAAATTGAAAGCATAATACACCCTCACCAAGTCTTCACTTAATGCACTCAAAGTGTTTAGGGTGGAAAGTGTAAGAAGTCTCAAATTAATGCATAGAAGGATTCTTAACCATAATCTTTCAATAAAATCATATCCCCACATCTTATAAATAAAATAAAATAAACAATCAAAAGGTCTTAATACAAGCATTTAATGAGGCTTAGATTAAGGTATGATAGGAATAATGAAAGGGTGATAATATTAATGGAAATTTACAACAAAAAAAAACAAGAAACTTAATTCTTCACAATATAGGTCCTTCACACCATAAGTCCATTGATGCCAAACTTTTTTTAATCATTTATTATACTTGCAACATTTTTTAAGCATTTATTATGTACCTACAATTAAAGAAATATATGACCTTTTTAATTTTAAGTTTTAAGCAATCAAGTAAATACAAATATCCTTTAAGGTCAAAATAATAAAAAGTATTCAAGAAAGATAAGGTAACGGCTAAAAATGTCCTAAATAATAAGAATTACAGAGTTTTAATTTGATGTCCATCCAATATTAGGTACATCCATCCTTTTAAAAATATAAAAAAGGGAGAAAAAGATAAAAGAAAATATAATGATGATAATAATAATAACAACAACAAGAAGAAGAAGAACAATAAAAATAAAAATAAAACAAAGAACATGGAAATAAAGAAGAAGAACAATATAAAGAACATGGAAATAAACCTATCATAAAATAACATGAAATAAATTTCTATGATAACAAAAAAAAATGAAACTTATCCTAATTCTTGGGTTGCCTCTCAAGTAGCGCTTATTTAACGTCATTAGCTTATTGTACCCTTCATATTTACTATCAACCTGCGTCTATAATTAATGGCTTGCTTCCACTCATTTCTCTACATAGAAATTTAGTAGTATATGGATAAGGCACATATTATAAGATAATAATAAGTACATAAATTATCAAATTAAGAAATCCAATTGACCCTATTAATGCCCTTTTTGATAACAAATTGTTAATAAAATAAGGAATAATAAAACTCCTTGAATCTTCGGTTGATTCAAATTTTTCGTTTTATGGGAAGTGGAATCCATCTGCACTTAAAATGAGAACCAATAATTCATTAATAATTTCGTTGTTTGGCTCCTGTTGTTCTTCCTCAATCACCTTTGTCCACTCTTCTACTTTATCTTCTAGGACAAAGGTTTCCTCCTCTTCTTCCTCAGTCATCTTTGTCATTTTGTTCTTCTTTCTATTCTAAAGCAACATTTACCTCCTCGTCTTCTTGAAATGCAACTTCATTCATAAAGTCGATCTTTGCCTCCTCTTCACTCTCAAGCGTTAATAAGCTCAAGTAATATGTTGTATTTATCTAAATCCATTCAGATGAATAAAATCTCTCTTTGAATTTATGGTGTTGGATCCGTTTCCAGAACCCAACTCTTTTGCTTACTTATGAAGCCTTGAGCTTACTCTGAATCATGAAACGTGAGCGTGCATAAAACCTTAAAAGGTTATAATTTTTTTTCATCCTTGAATCCATATAGACATCATCAATTCATCTTCATGCTCATAACGATCCAAAAATTCACTTACAATAGTTCCATGGT
>JANZLX010000213.1:13754653-13765080 GCA_025531955.1 Erythroxylum orinocense | reverse complement strand
GTGAAATTAGGAAGATTATAAGTGAATATGATGTTAGATTGGATGTAGGAAGCTTTGGAGAGGGTTTGGAGGGCTTTGGGGAGCCCCAATGTCCGTTTAACGGACATAAGGTCTGTTTAACGGACCTTCTAGGGTATAAAAACACCCTTCGTCCAATCTATGTCCGTTAAACGGACATGGATGTCCATTTAATGGACATTCTTGGGTCATTTTGGCCTCCTAAGCCCTATACATGTTCGTTAAACGGACATTCGCAGGAAAGATTGTGCTTTTTGACCCTTTTAGAGGCAGAATCTGATTTTGTGGTCTTATTGAAAGTTTTAGATCTCGAAGTGTTCTTTCCAATGGTTCAAAAATGAAATCAAGCCGATATTTGTGGTGATAGTTATGATAATCGCGCTAAGGCATGTCACTGCATGATTGAGGGTATAAACATGTGTGATTCTTTTGGTCATAACTCCCTCATCCGACCTCCAAGTGAAGTGATTCTTAAAGCAATAGATTCATAAGACATGTATCTTTCTCTTCATGAAAATTTGTATCTTTTGGAGTTGATTTGAGAAAGTTTGCGTTAAAGTAAGTGAGAGGTCGGTTAGGAGAGCATGATTAGGGTATGAGCAGATTTTAGCTTTTTAAGCATATCTTGAGCTATAGAACTCCGATTAAGTTGATTCTTGCTTCAAAGCAAACTAGAGACTTAGAGCTATGAGTTCTATGAAGAAGTCAAATTGAAATTCTGATTTGAAGATTTCCAAATTCTGTTCACAAGTAGGAGAAATTAGTTCAAGCATGGTGACTGTTTTGTGTGGGCACACCATTGAGCAATTTGTGAGGAAATTTTTGGGATGTTATGAGAGAAAAAAATTATGATGTCTAATAGGGGTTCAATGAAAGAACTTTTCAAGGTAATATGCACGCTCACGTTTCATGTTTGCACAAAAGGTTAGATTCCGAAGTTCAGACCCAACATTTATGGTATCAAAGCTCATGTTTTATGGTTCTAGAGGGTTGGGTTCCGGAGACAGTGCCCAACATTTGTGGTATCAGAGAAAGAGAGTTGGGTCTCGGAAACGAGATCCAACAACAAGTTTAGGTGTTACAGCTCAAATAGTATAGTTGATGAATTCACAAGTGGATATTAGGTTCAAGATGATGATCCTAAGGCATGTTGTTGTAAAACAGGAGATTGGGCATGTCAAGAGCATAGTGGTAAAGGTACATGAGCACAAACTTTTTGAAGGTATTTGGAATGTGAAGGAGCTCTAGAGCTTTTTGTGGTGCATGGAGTAATGCTTTATGGCTACTATGATACTTGATGTTGAGAAGGACAATGTGATGACCATATACTTGGATGGAGATGCCAAGCTTTGGTGGAGGAAGAGGACCTTTGCAGAGACCAGCACGGGTAGAGATCCCATCGTCACATGGGATAAGATGAAGGAGTTAAAGGATCAATTTCTTCCGATGAATAGCTCTTGGCTCACGAGGGATGTCTTGAAGAAGTTGAAACAAGACAAATCGGTAAGAGAGTATGTTAAGAAGTTTAGTTCTTTAATGCTTGATATTGACAATATGTCAAACGAAGACAAGCTTTTCAACTTTTTGTCCAGGTTACAACCATGAACACAAATGGAGTTGCGAAGCCAGAATGTGAAGGACGTGGTTAGTGTAATCACGATGCTGATACTTTGGTGGACTTTTGAGTGATAAAGGAAACTAAGGTGAGCTCCTCAAATTCTTCCAAGGGCAAAGGCCTAGCTGATGTATATAG
This sequence comes from Erythroxylum orinocense, assembly GCA_025531955.1. Classification (NCBI taxonomy): domain Eukaryota; kingdom Viridiplantae; phylum Streptophyta; class Magnoliopsida; order Malpighiales; family Erythroxylaceae; genus Erythroxylum; species Erythroxylum orinocense. The sequence goes on along the minus strand of JANZLX010000213.1, from coordinate 13,763,309 downwards.
GAATACAAGTCATCAGGAAGGAGGTAATCGTAATGCTAGATACTAGTACGAGGTACTCTTTCATGGATGAAAAGATGTTACGTAAGTAAGGGCTTAAGGTGTCGAAGACCCCGACAAGGATAAAGACCCCTATGAGTAAAGCATAAATAGTGGTAGGAGTTGTATACAACATCCCGGTGAGCATAGGAAGTTGGCATGCCAAGTTCAATTACATGGTCATACACTTGAAGATTTCAAGTTAATATTGGGGATTGATTTCTTGAAGGTAGCAAAGGATGTGTTGTATCCTAGTTTGGAAGGTATGATCATGCATGAGAAAAATTCCTTATTTATTAATTATTTTAGATTCGATAGTGGAATGATAGATGATACAACGGTGGTAGCACATGTATCGGCCATAAGCATCGAGAAAGGATTGAAGAAAGGTATGGAGATCTATCTCGCAGCCAAATAGGAAATTGATGAGAACCACATGGTGGAAGTTCCTGATGTTGTTGCAAGTTTGTTGAGGGAATTTCGAAACGTGATATTGAAAGAGTTGCCTAAGAATCTTCCCCTTCGTTGAGAGATAGATTATAGGATCAAGTTGGTTCTTAGAGCCTACACGTCTCCTATAGGATGTCCCCACTGGAGTTGAGGGAACTTCGAAAATTATTTGGTGAACTATTGGAGGCAGGGTTCATCCGACCATCTAAAGTCTTGTATGGTACCTCGGTGTTGCTCTAGAAGAAGCAATTTGGAATACTTCGGATGTGCATGGACTATTGAGCCTTGAATAAGGTAACAATAAAAAACAAGAATCTTATTCCCTTAGTTCAAGATTTGACGAACAGATTATCGAAGGCTATAGTTTTCATGAAGCTGGACCTTCAGAGAGGGTATTGGCAAGTGCGGATTGTAACACCCCACTCCCGCAGGACCTGAACCCGAAATTGTGGATGATATCTGAGTCCGTGACTTGCGAGGGTGATATGCTAGAGCACTCAAATTGACAAAACTCAGTAAAAAAATTTTTGAAACCACAATCACAAACATAACTTACAGATATTCATAACCAACTTGGGCTCAATTTCATTCATAAACATTTTCAGTTACACGTAATAACCAGTACACAACTTATCAAAGATTCATTAATCACTTAGGGCCCATTACAGATACAAAACACTATAGTCATAATGACTTTACATTATAGCGTAACTCTATTTGTATACACTTGGTACAAACATTTCGGAATCCTTTATTGATACCAAAAATCGCAGAATACAAATTTGTACAAAATAATAAAATACAGAATGTAGACGCAAACTAATCCCGACCTCTACCTTTTTCTTGCATACAGTAGGCATACTTCCGTTTGTCTAATAGGGTACTTTTCAACGCCTGAAAAATAATTGCAAATTTTTGGTGAGTTTTGCGAACTCAGTGAGTGACCATCATCGATGGCTCACCCAATCACATAACACATAAGTCACATCATTACACATTTCACATTTCACATTCAATACAATTTAATCACTCATATTATGCATATGCAGTGCACATGAGACTCACTTTCCATTTGTTATTTTGTTGTGACCGAGTGCCTAAACTGTCCCATATAAGGCTCATTGATAACTGTCCCTTATCCATTTGGGGGATACAGAGCTCATTAAACGTTGAGCCTGAGGCTCTGATTCACTTTTGAGCTTGAAGCTCATTTCCACTCGTTGAGTTTTAAGCTCTTATCAGTGGCTACTATGGTCACAACAGCCATTATATTACATGCATTCATGAAATGGAATGCATCACTCACATTTGCGTAAACTCATTCATTCCCATGTCATCAGACCTTAGTCCGGTATTCAACATTAGAGTTGAGAATTCACACTTTCATTTATATGCAATGCATGCAGATCATATTTAACAATCACATTAAGTACACTTAGTTCATCTAATTCATATTCAATGAGCACTTCAATATCCCAATCAAACATCATATAATCAGACCTTCTGTCCGGAACCCAACATAATCAATCACATTCATATAATCAGTCAAATAGTCAATCAATACAAGAATCCAAATAAAACAAACAATAAAGTGAGACCATCTCGGTTTACTCACAGTGTAACATCCCGCCCCTACTAACAGTTTGGACCCTAAAAATTTGGTGCACGTGGGATTAGAGGCTTTGAAGAGGGTGTGAGAGAATTGTGTGTCTGTCAAACGAACATGGGAGTCCGTTTAACGAACAACTTCTGGTGAATTGGAACACTTTAGATGACTCATGTCCATTTAATGGACATGCAGGTTCGTTTAACGGACCTTTTCGGGAGAATTGGGACACCTTAGTCGATTCATGTCCGTTTAACGGACATGCAGGTCCGTTTAACGAACCTTCTCGGATGAAATTGGATTACTTGGCTAGTTTATGTCCATTTAACGGACATTCAAGTCTGTTTAACGGACATCCTCGGGGAAGCTTTAGTAAATCGCATTTTTGACCGTTTTAAATTTGGTACATGTGGTCTTAAGTGAGATTATGATAAAAGTGCATCATATTTGGATAGACATTGATGCATTGGATTTTTTCACACATTAAAATCATTGATCATGCACTCAATTGACATTTTCCGGGTATAATTGGGAATAAATGTGCTTGCTTGAGAATTATAAGCTATGGTTATTGGAAATGGATTTGGAAATTGAAATTGTTAATTATGTATTTTTGGAGAATTTTAGGAAATTTTTCTGAAATTTTTGGAGACAATTCCTGGACTAGAAAAAATGTTGAGTGGCAGATCAATTGATAAGGGGCAGTAGAATTTATTGTCAATTAGCATTGGAATATTAAGTATAAGACTTGAGGAATTAGTGACAAGTGTACTTTATTGAGAATTGGGTTTGAATGGATATTTATAAGCCAAATGAATGAAAAATTGACAAGTGGCAAGTGACATGTGTCACTTGCCAAGCCATGCCATCTAACCCCCCTTTTTTGATGCATCTTCTAGACTCCTTTTTTTAAGTGTGTCCCACGACACTCTCCTTCATTTTTGGCCTCCCAAGTTGTGTTTTGTACTTGCTTTCTTCACTCCATTTTCGTGACCTCCCATCCCTCTCTTCATCTCCTTCATGCTTTGGTGTTTTAGTGGTTGAAACCTTGCTCCATCTCTTCCATCTTGTTGTCCCTTCAAGTTTAGCTAAGAAAAACCTAGCTTAACCTTCTAGAAGATGAAGATCATAGAGATGAGAGAGCTAGGGTTACATGGTGAATTTGAAGAAATTGAAGGAAAATCAAGATAGAATGTCCACAACTAGACGTTTCCAGATCATGAAAGCAAGTGCTAATATGGAGCATACTGTGAGTAGACCTAGATGGTCTTATTTATTGGTTTATTGCTTTTTTTATAAATTGAATGAGCATTGATTAGTTATATTGATTACAATTGAATATGGGTTCCGGACAGGAGGTCCAATGATTGTATACTGGTAATTGTGATATTGAAGTGTTACTTGAATGTGAACTGACCGAACTAAGTGTTTCTGTATATGCCTGCAAGTGAAAATGTGATTTCTGAACTATCTGTTGAATGCCGGACTATGGTTCGATGATCAATGCTTCGGATTGAATGCGTACATACAAATGTGAACAATGCATTTCATTTCATGAATGCACAAAATATAACTCGTTGTGACCAGAGGAGCCACTGATCAGAGCTTAAAGCTCAACGAGTGAAAATGAGCTTCACGCTCAGATAGTGATTCAGAGCTTCAGGCTCAACGTTCAATGAGCCCTATATGGGATAGTTATCAATGAGCCCTATATGGGACAGTTTTCATTGAGCCCTATTTGGGACAGTTATTAGAGCTACAAGCTCAACGATCAATGAGCCCCATGTGGGACAATTATCAATGAGCCCGATATCCAATGGATACGGGACAGTTTAGGCACTCGGTCACAACAAAGAAATAAATGGAAATTAGGTCTCATGTACATATGCATGCATGATATGATTGATTTAATTGTATTGAATGGGAATGTGAAATTGTATTAAACAGGAACATGAAATTGCATTGAATGGGAATGTGAAATTGTATTGAATGGGAACATGAAATTGTATTGAATGGGAATGTGAAATTATATGAAATAGAAATGTGAAATTGTATTGAAAGTGAATCGTATGTGTATTGCATAAGAATTATATGAGTAATACAGTGTATGAAGCATGAAACAATATGAATATGTGAAATAATTGATCACATGTATGTGATATAATATGGTTGCTCATGCAATGATGCAAATGACATGGATCAAATGATAGTGAATGTGAAATGACTGATCAACTATATGTGATGCAATATGTTGTTAAAGAGTCACATTGTTTGAATTCTGTGTTGGGCGACTGGGTGAACCATCGATGATGGTCACTTACTGAGTTCGCAAAAACTCACCCAAAATTTGTATCTATTTTTTAGGATTCAGAAGAATACCCCATTATGCAACGGGAGTAGACTTACTGCTCACAAGGGAAAGTTAGGTATTGGGATCAGTTCGTGTCTGCATTAGGATTTTTCTTATTTTGTGTATAGTCCGCGATCTCTGTACAGTGTATATTTTAAATGTCTCAGTTTGTAATGAGTGATGCAGTATGGCAATATTTGTAAATGGGATTAATGACATGCGGATATTTTTTTATATTGTATCAATTTTTGCCAATTGGAAATGTTTGCAAACGTTTGTTTATGAAATGGGCCCAAACGACCCCAAAATGGAATGGTTTGTGTTTCTAAAGGGTTATGAATGAAATTGGGCCCCAATTAACCATGGAACTGTGGATTGTAAAAACAATGTGCTATCAACTTCTAACTTTATTTGGCCCAAATTAAAAATGGACTTTTGTTTATGTTAGTGTTTCAAAAAAAATTTATACCGATTTATGAATGATTGATTGGTCTAGCATGCTACCTTCACGGGCACAGATTCAGATATCACCGTCGATATCGGGTCGGGTCTTGCGGAAGTGGGGTGCTACAGAAGTGTTATGTTATTATTTAGAGAAAAACTTAGTATATGGAGTATATGTAGAAAGTAATGAAGTTGACATGGTTTATAGTGTATTTGACTGGAAAATGTATTAAGAAGTTGAATGTATTCATATTAGGTGTTCATATTGGAAAACGAAACCAACTAAAGGATTTTGAAGTGGTGAAAAGGAAACTAGCAAGTTATAATTGTACTTTAAATTGATTTTATGCAAATGGTTTTCATTTGATTATGAAATGAAAATTTATGTTAAGTTTTATGCGAATGATATTTTACAAGCGCATATTGCTAGCATACGATTATGCTTTAGAAATATATGAGTTGCAAATTGAAAGTTAAATTTTGTATGATTGGAAGTTACATTGAATTTATGCATTAAATTCAATGATTATGAATCCTCCCATAATTGATTTTGAAGATAAGATGATATGAAAAAGTATGAGTTGCTTTTGCCTATGGTATACTGTTAGGCTTTATACATGTTATTATACCGGTTTATAGTGGTTAACCTATTACGGGTAAGCTGTTAAGTCAAAATGACTTCACGATTAATGATTTTGATGAAGCCCAAATATTCAGACGAAAGCCGAAAGAAAGTGAGACGGAAGCAAACAAAAGTCAGATTGAAGCGCAAAACCAAAAGTCATACGGAAGCGCAAAACCAAAAGTCAGACGTACGCACGAAGATAAAAGTCAGACGAAAGAAAATCAGACAGAAGCACAAAACCAAAAGTCAGACGAAAGCACAAAACCAAAAGTTAGACGGAAGCGTGAAGATAAAAGTCAAACGATAGAAAGTGAGACAGAAGCGCAAACCGAAAGAGAGACGAAAGAATCAATACCACGTCGGATGACTAATCAACTTGAGTTAGTTATAGAGCTCAAGTGAATAACTGATTCTTCAAAGATCAAGAAACAAGAAGAAAGAAGAAGTTATCAAGAAATGGTTAAAGAAAAAGGCTATAAATACGAGTCGGAGTCGAAGACTGCAAAAAGTTAGAGATTTTTAAAAAAGAGTTAGTGAGATTCAAAAAGCTAGAAATTTCGTTGTACTAAACATAGAGCTATTCTTATCTGTAACAAAATCTCGAAACATCTTTCAGTTGAAAGAAGAAAAGCAGATAGCCTGAAGAGGCTAATTGTGAAATAATCCTTGTTGTAAGAGACCTGAAGAGGCTTGGAATCAAAAAATACTTGTAACTTTGCGAAGTATAGTGAAATCTTAAAAAGATCTCTGAGGACTGGACGTAGCCCACAGATTAGGGTGAACTAGTATAAATCTGCTGTGTCGAGACTCTCTCCCAACTCTCTACACTTAACTCTCTCAACCTTGAATTTTTAATCTTACTGTTTTCATACGAGAACTTAGAAAATATTTTACATTATTGATTTTCAAAAGTTTTGAGAAAAAGCAAGTTTTAAAGAAATTTTTAAAAAGGGGATCATTGAAAAAGAATACACAATTTAACCCCCCCCCCTTCTTATGCATTTGTATATCGATTATTAAGTCTATATTAATGTGTGATTCACTTTAACTGGTATCAAAGCTCGGTGTCCAAGAATCACTGTAACAAAGTGTGGATAAAGATTCATGGCAGAATCACACATATATATAGCTGAAGGTGCCTCAGTCACTAGACCACTGGAGAATACTATCATTACTGGAAAGATAGAATGCAACTCTTTATCGAATCTACTCATATTGATCTTTGGGATATAATAGAAAATGGACTGTACACACAGGTAGATGAAGAAGGAAATCCTATTCCACGAATCAGATGGTCTGTAGATCAAAAGGCAAAATTTCAACTGAACTCGAAGGCCAAGTTCTTTTTTAGTTTTGCCTTAAGCAAAAGTGAGTACGATAAAGTCCATGGATGCGATACTGCGAAGGAGATGTAGGATATGCTATCCATCGCACACAAAAAACAAATCAAGTAAAGGAGTCTAAGATAAGCATTCTTGTATATCAGTACAAGCTGTTCAAAATGAAGGACGAAAAATCTATTGATCAGATGTTTGGAAGATTTCAAACAATCATCAATGGGCTTAAAGCTCTCGGAAAAACTTACGACAATCAAGATCATGTTCGTAAGATCTTAAGAAGTCTACCAAAGAGATGGAGACCGAAAGTTGTAGCTGTACAAGAAGCCAAGGATTTAAGTGTGCTGAAGCTTGATGAGTTGCTTGGATCTCTGAAAATATATGAAATTAAGCTCGATGCTGAAGACAAGCCCAGACAGGATAAATCGATAGCATTGAAGGCTGGACAGAAGAATCACAAGATTCAAAGGAAGAGAAATTCATTATCAAAAGCACTGAAGATTGAAGAAGCTAATAATGACGATTCCAGCGAATCAGATCAAGAGTCAAGTGAAAAAGATAATGAGTTATCTCTCATCTCGAGAAAGATCAGACGCATGTGGAAGAAAAAGGCTAAAGGAAATCCATCCTTCAAAAAGAATAGCAAAGATGATGGGAAGATTGAGAAGACATCCATCATATGCTATGAATGCAATAAACCGGGACATTACAAGTCAGAATGTCCATTACTGAAAAGCAAGCCAAAGAAGAGTAGTGAAGGCAAGAAAAGCATGATGGCAACCTAGGAAGATCTAGATTCGTCCGAATTAGATACTGACTCAAAGACATCGGAACAAGCAAATATCTGCCTAGTAGCCGAAGAAGAAAGTGATGAGGACGTAACTTCAAAATTTAATGATTTACAAGATGCATACTCAGAACTATTAGAAGATTCTCATGCAATTCTAAAACAGTACAAACTATTAAAGAAAAAGTACGTAGAAAGTCTAAAAAATACACAAGGTGTGAAAGAGAGAACGTCTGCTTAAAAAAGTAAGTGGACGAGATAAAGAAAAAGGGAGTTGTAGATAGATCTGAAGAGATCAATCAGCTGAAGCTAAGAATTAACAGTATTTCAGCTGGTCTAGCAACTTTTACTGAGAGTACAAGGAAAATGAACGACATGTTAGGGAAGTATAGACACCCTAGTAATAAAACTGGATTAGGTTTACTAAAAACCATATTCAACAGAAAAAGAAGTCGATTCCTTGTAAAAAGAAATTTCATCGGTCATATTATCATTAGAAATCTCATCAGTTGCATCATCATCATACTATGAAAAATGTTAGAACTAACCCCAAAGGACCCAAGAAAATTAGGGTACCTAAAAAGCAAATTATATCTCCTACAAATATCCTTCCTTGGAAGAGGCAGCAAGCACCATTGGTACTTAGACGGTGGATGCTTGCGACAAGTGACGGGAAGAAGGTCTATATTCCTAGATCTTTAGTATAAGAAGGGATGATCGATAACTTTTGGAGACAACCAGCACGGTAAGATAATCGAAATTGGTAAAATTGGTAAAGATTTCTTTGTATGCATTGACAATATGCTGCTAGTTGATGGTTTGAAACACAATTTGATTAGTGTCAGTCAACTATGTGATTCTAGTTTTAAAGTGTCTTTTAATCAAAATTTTTGTGAAATTAAAAACAAGGATGGGTCTATATTCTTTTCTGCCAAAAGACAAATTAATCTTTACAAAATCAATTTAGAAGATTTTCAAAATCAAAATATTTCTTGTTTTATATCAACTGAAGAAGAAAAAC
>JANZLX010000213.1:13651761-13673376 GCA_025531955.1 Erythroxylum orinocense | reverse complement strand
CTATTTAAGTTTAACTAAATCCAATATTGGCACTTCACTTCTATTCATGCAAATAATTACTTTTCATTCGAATTTCAGTAACTAATCAAAAATTACTTGTACATCCATCAATTATAAGTTACATAAAATTAAAGGAACATGCTCAAAGATCGATATGTCGTCCTGGCAGATACAGGGGTGAGGGAGACAGATGAGGAGCTACATGAGCAGGCCCCACCAAGTACTCCTTTCAGGGGCTTCGGATAACACCTGGACCAATCTGTTGCTATAGGTGCCATTCAATCCACCCATACGGGCCCTAACGTCCAGAACACTGGGCTCAAGCAGAGGAGGGGGCCCAAGGGCAAGAAGGGGCCTGCTACGCAATTAATCTACGGTGAAAGCTCGGGGACCACAACCCCCTCGGACCACAGTCCGATAGTTGTAACATCCCGTACCAGGTGTTGCCCCTGAGCAATGACCCCTGAGATGCTCCTATGGGAGGTATCAACTCCAACTAATTCCATTTATTATATCTATTTTAACATGGAATTGCCAAGGAGCCAGGAGTAGTCGTTTTAGACTTATTTTGCGTAATTATCTTAGTCACTATAATCCTGGCATCCTCGTGTTGTTGGAAACCAGAATTAGTGGTGCTAGGGCGCATTATGTGATTCGCCAGTTCAGGTTTGATTTTTCCTTTCGTGTAAAAGCGAACGGTTTCGCGGGCGAAATTTGGATGATGTGGAAGAGTGAGATTAATGTCTCCATAGTCCTCGTGCACTAGCAATTCATTCACACATCTGTCCAATATGCGACGGAGTCGTTTGATTTTACAACTGTTTATGTGAGTCCCCAACCGGCTTCCCAAAAACACATCTAGCCTGCTTTAGACTGGATTAGCCGATCCATTTCTGGACCTTGGCTAATTGGGGGGATTTTAATGCTAAAATGGAACAAGAGGATAAGCGAGGCAGCGCCACAGCCACTAGGATCGTAAATACTCATTTCCAATCTTGGGTACATAGTAAAAACCTTCATGACTTGGGATACATTGGGTCCAAATTTACGTGGCACTGGGGTATGATGCAAGCTCTGGATCTCGCTTTTGGCTCTACAAATTGGCTCCACACTTTCCGTAATACGGTTCATTACCATTTACCTTTCTTAGGTTCTGATCATAGACTTAAGTGGATTTAGTTTCAACCCCCAACTCCCAGACACGTAGGGTCCCTGGCCTTCCGTTTCCAGAATGCTTGGTGTACTCACTCCAGCTTTGATGATATGGTTGCAGAGACTTGGCTACTGGACGGGGAGACGATGAGCCATTCCTCACCTTTTTTTTACTCAATGCCTCACCAAATGGAACCGTGAGGATTTCGGGATTATTTTTCATCACAAGAAACGACTAGTAGCTCACCTGCAGGGCGTTCAAAGGGCTATGAACGAGACTAATCTGGACTCTCTGCTTGCTTTGGAAGCACATTTGAGTGACGAACTAGTCTAAGTCTTATGCGAAGAAGAAATATTTTGGCATCAAAAGGCCCGATGCAAATGGATCTCGAAAGGTTACTGCAATACGAAGTTTTATCACACCCTAACCCTTTCTCAGCGTAAGAGGTTACGTATTGAGTGACCTAAGGACCCCAAAGGGACCTTCGTCATCGATCCAATGCATCTCCATCGTTTGGCTCAGGATTATTTTGGCCACCTGTTTACACAGGAGGCCGGGCAATCGTCTCGGCACCTACCATCAGGTGCTTTCCCTGCTCTTTCTGCTGAGCATCTCTGAGATTTAGCTACACCCATACACACTACCAAAATAAAGAATGCAATTTTCGGTATGAATCCGAACAAAGGCCCGGGGGTGGGTGGGTTCAATGCCTTGTTTTTTCAAAAACAATGGGAGCGAGTCGGGCCTAGCGTGACAGCGTTCATCTAGGAAGTGTTCCACCAATATAAGTGGGACGCTGATTTAAACCACACCTTGCTTGTCCTTATCCCTAAAACTCCCTCCCTAGTCGATTTTACCCAGTTTTGACCTATCAGTCTCTGCACTGTTCTGTACAAAACCATTGTTAAAGTCATCGTTAACCGTCTAAAGACTCACTTGGATTTTCTGGTGACGAAAAACTAATGCAATTTTATCCCGGGCCGCCAAATAACGGACAATATCATCATTGCCCAGGAAGCTATTAATTCTATAAGATGGAAGAAAGGCAAGATAAGCTTTTTAGCCATCAAAGTGGACCTTGAAAAAGCTTATGATCGTCTCCGTTGGGACTTTATCCATAACACGTTAGAGGGGATTGGGATTCCAGCATCACTTATCCGGGTCATTATGTAGTGTGTTTCTACGGTGACCATGTAGGTGGTTTGGCAAAGGACGCCTTCTGATCTTTTTAACCCTTCGCGTGGGATACGACAAGGCGATCCCCTCTCTCTGTACCTGTTTTTGTTATGCATAGAAAGACTGGGACATCTTATATCGCATTCAGTCGGTCAAGGACAATGGCGACCGATCCGTTTGAGCCCAATAAGACCTCATCTTTCCCATCTCTTCTTTGTCGATGACCTAGTCCTGTTTGCGAAAGCTACTAACTCCCAAGCTCAAGTCACTGCGCAGACTTTGGAGGAATTCTGCCAGGCCTCCGGGCAGAAAGTCAGCACAGTCCAATCTAAGATTTATTTCTCCAAGAATGTGAAGTCGGAAACAACTTAACGTCTTAGCCACGCCCTCCATATTCAACGTATGCCCAATTTGGGAAAATATATTGGAGTCCCTTTACTCTATGAGCGTACTACCCGCTCAACTTACCAGCACATCCTTGACAACGCGCAAAGGAAATTATCTGGATGGCGAGGCCGACAGCTTTCTTTTGCGGGCCGTGTCACCTTGGCCCAGTCGGTACTCTCCGCCCTGCCGATTTTCACTATGCAAATTGTTCGCCTACCATACAGGCTCTGTGATAGGTTGGATCAACTCATGCATAATTTTATCTAGGGGTCCTTGAGCGAGCACCGAAAGTGCCTCTTATGCGTTGGGATGATGTGTGTCAACCCAAAAAGATCGGGGGTCTAGGCCTTAAGTGCATTCGTTCTTCCAATGACGCTCTCTTGACCAAAATGGGATGGACATTTCTTACTAAGCCTGAGACGTTATGGGTCCGAATTCTCCGGGCTAAATATCTTCTAGACTAGTACCACATTCCTGGTTCGATCGCTAGACCCGAGGCTTCATACTTTTGGAAGGGAATTACGACCAATTGGAAATTTGTACTCCATGGTATTAGATGGCAACTCGGTAACGGTCGGCATATTTCCTTCTGGCAAGACAATTAGGTGCATAACTGGGGTTCGCTTCTACAGATGGCCACTGCTCTCATACTTGAAGGTGGCCTCTCTACTAAGGTAGCCGATTTCAAAATTGAGGATGGCCATTGGAAGTGGCATTTATTTCAACACTATCTACCAACTTCCATCTACTTAGCTTTAACAGAGCTCTCTCCAACTAGTGACCCTGTGGAGAATGATACCATACAATGGGGATACACGAGTCATGGGCATTTCATGGTGGCGTCAGCATATGAGTTGATTGAAGGCCTTCTCTCCAACCGGCCGCCCCAGCTCTGGGATTTAATTTGGAAGTGGGTAGGGCCTCAACATATCCGCGCTTTCCTTTGACTCATGACCAAGGAAAAACTCCTAACGAACCATCAACGTGTGGCTTGTCACATTGCGATCAATAGCAGCTGTCAAGTATGTAGGCAGGAAGAATCCACATTACATGTTGTTTGGGATTGTCCACGAGTTTCCGACTTCTGGCGTAAATTTCCCCCCGAGGTAGTTAACCCGTCTTTCTTCCACCAAGACGTGGCAGGGTGGGTGCAATCCAATCTGTTGAAGCACTCCCAAGGCTAGGTCAGGGACTGGGCCACTATCTTTGGTATCGTGTGCTGGATGCTTTGGACGTGGCGGAATAAGAACTTGTTCGATGACGAGTTTACCTGGTCGGAGGATGGCACTAGGGCTGTCTTGGAGTATGTGGCATGGATCGGTAGGGCACGGGCTGAGGAAAACTGTGTTCACCCACATCAAGGCATCTTAGGAGGCACTCGGGTGGGCTGGACCAGACCACTAGAGACCTGGGTTAAAATCAACATGGATGGAGCTTATAAACCTGGGACTCACCTAGCCACCTCTAGCGGCCTTATTCGAGACTACCACAGACAGTGGTGTGGAGGATTTTTTCAACATATTGGCAACGGATTGCCAGTAATAGCCAAACTTTGGGGAGTCCACTCGAGCCTCACGCTGGCATGGTCCCTCAGATATCGTCGTGCCATCTTAGAAGTGGACTCTCTCGAAGTGATTAACATTCTTTCATCTTCCAATACCATTTTTGATGTTCCTCACTTTTTGTTGACAGGTACCCGTAGACTCTTCAGGCAGGATTGGGAGGTGCATCTCTCGCACATGCCCCGTGAAAGGAACCAGTGCGCGGATCAACTGGCTCAGCTTGCAGGACTGGCAAGCACAAGCACTCATATTCTTAAGGACCCTCCGATGATCCTGTTGGAGCTACTGCACAGAGACTGGATTGGCACATAGTACCACCGAGCTGTGCATTAATTAGATTTATCTTTCGGTTGTTTTTTTCCTTTGTATCCAAAAAAAAAAAAAGTACCAAAGTATGGTGGATGAATAGTGAATATTGGTCGTTTATTTTAAATTGTTCGGTCAAAAAAATTATGGATAAAGAAACGACAGCGTCTGTTGCGTTTCCCACTCCCAGAAAGATCGAAATTTGGGAGGAACCGAGAGACTCCGAACAGACATAACCGAAAAGAGAAGCAAAGGGAAGTGAAAATGAGATACAACTTCGACTTGGCGGAGTCGAACCAAGATGCTTCGGGCCAATCTCCAACTCCAAAAGGAGTTGAATGGGTCCCACTCCAAGAGCACCCTATTTTTGCAGCGGCCACCGGCGGATTTGTCGACGGAGAAGCCGTCGCTACTGGCTTTCCGAGAAACCTGGTGGCGTGGGACGGGGCTTCTAGACTCTATTACTGGGACTCTAATAACCGTTGCCTCCATAGGATCTCTATTCGTCTTGGCGAGCCTGAGCCTATTTTTGTTCTCGCTGCTTCTCCCTCCAAGGTTCCCTTTTCTCTCTCACTCTGGGAGGTTTAAAGATAAACAGAGCAATGCACTGATTTTGTTTTAGTTTCTCAACATTCAATTGAATTCATAAACTGATGCCAGTATACTTATTAGGTGTTGATAGCAGATATGCAGATTGACTTTGTGATTAATAAAATCTCCATCAATAGGAATGGCTCTGCGTTGCTTCTCTCCGGTTTTGATGGTTTGTGTGTCATGTATCTGTACGGACGAAGCTCTACAACGGATAACACTATAGTTTGCCGGTACCCCTAGAAGTTGTTTTTTGCCTTACATTCATATCAAGATGATACTTTGCATTCGACATAGGTTTTAGTTTCCTATCTAGTGTGTGTTTTGCAGCATCATGCAGTATCCTAAGGTCCTATGCTTTTGAGCTTTTAGAGGCGTTTCAGCTGCATTGCTGTTGGCCATAAGCTTGGCCAGTTGAATACTGCATTTATGTTGTTGATTTTTACAGGACTATTACAGTTGGTTCTCGAATATTTTTTAATGAGCCCAATGTGAAACACATACTACAAGTTTCATGGCACCCCTATAGTGACACACATTTGGGGATTCTTTCGTCCGACTCAGCTTTCAGGTATCACATTCATAATTATGAACTATTTGATTCCGTTCATATTCTGAACATATTTATTCCTTTATTTGAACTGATGAGCAGCCATGGGCAGCATGCAACGTTGGCTATATGCTATAACTAAATTATGGAGTTAACTTGATCTATGTAATATATTAAGTGTAGGATAACACCTTGTCTGAAACTCATAACTGCAATGAATTACTGATTGTTCAAATGCATAAGAATACTAGCATATATGGCCTTTTTTTAAACCTTCTTTCTTGGTTTGTGTTCTTATTAATAAGTGTTGATTTATTAATGTAATAAATTGTCTGTGTTCTTATTGACAAGTATTGATTTATTAATGTAATAAATTGCATTTAATTAATTATAGTTCATTTATCATGTCTTTACCTGCTTGACAAAAATTGTGTATATTCCCAAGGAGTGTTTCATTGTTTTGTTTGTTTTTAATTTCCATTTCTTTATTGTTGCTAGGCTTTTTGATTTGTCTTCAGACCTTCAGCAGCCAGAGCAGGAGTACTATCTACAACCGGTTGAACCAGGTAGGTCCAGGAGTGCAGCCTCCATGCGTCCTGTAGACTTTTCTTTCGGAGGAGACCACTTGTGGGACAGGTTCACTGTAAGTTCATATTTGTTTTAATAATTGTTGTTACATTCTATCCTTGATTATGCATGTCTTTTTGTGATATTGAAGGCAGTGAGAAACTATGCTGCTTGTTACACTTGCTTTATCTCACTGAGCTTTTGTGTTTTAATGCAAGCTTTTTGTTTCTGGTGCTCCTATGTGTATTATCTACTGATATTTCACTTTCATGCCACTTAGTTTCTGATTATTTTGCTGTTCACATTGCAGGTTTTTCTGTTATTCGGTGATGGGTCCATTTACATCCTTTGCCCAATTGTTCCTTTTGGAAGGTGATTGTTACCTTTTATCTTATATTGAATCCTTGGTTCCTTTTACTTAAGATTTTTAGTAAATGCATTCATCAACAGACTGCATTTTATTCTGGCGCACGCATTTTAGAATATTTCAAATTTTCAAATTCCTGAACTTGAGGAAGACTACACTTCTAATTATGTTACAATCTAGAGCTCAAATTAGACACTCGCCTTTCATAAACAATATCATTGATATATCAAATACCATTTCAACTTTTTATTTGATCTGTGTACCACATATAAGTTATGTAATATGTAGAAATACGTCTCTGATGATGTGTTGGATAAGTTATATTTGACACTGATCAATATTTGATTATTTTCTTGTAATAGTATGCACAAATGGGAATCAGTTATGGAGATATTTGGTGATGCTCATACATATGGGCAGCAATCAGGAAATCCAACTGCTGTCTTAAATTATAATTTGGCAATCTCTTGGTTGGAAGCTACATTTCCTGATTTAAATAATGAAACAATTGAAGAGGAAAATCTTTCCACAATTAAAGCTCGTCCTTTTGCCTTGCTTGATTCGTCACTTTGTTTGCAGGTAATTCTGTCTTATTTTATTTTTAACTAAGAATTTGAAACTAACCAGGTGACACATTTTGATGATAAGATGCCTAACTTCTCGAAATAAAGATCACAATTTTTTTTTTTCAATCTGCTTAGAATAAGCTCCATCCTAGTATTAACAATTCTGCCATTTTGAATAAGTCATCAATTCATATAGGTGCTCTATGAAACTATGCATTTTCCATTTCCTGTATTATTCTCCACTATTATTGGAATGTATGTGAAAATGAAAAAGTTTGAATTATGTCCATATAACACACTTCTTTATTGGTGGCCTTTTGTTTTCATTCTCTATCAACTTTCTACAATTAGAAACATCTAGTCAGTAGTATTACATATAAATTTTTGAAGAAATTAGCTTAACATATTATTTTGATATTGGCCTTTTCTCAGGGACCACTGCATCAAGTATGCCATGGTGGTGAAGATGAACTTTTGGCAGCTCAGACAACACAATGTGAAGGTCATGCAGTCAGTTTTCTCTATAACTCAGTTAGTAAAGATTCTATTCTGGTAACCGCATGGAGTAGTGGGCAATTGCAAATAGATGCATTAGCAGATGAAATTCGGCCGGTTTGGACTTCTGATAACCCACCTCATCTTCATGTTGCTTCCAGTCATCGTATTCTGGGTTTTGCTATGATTTGTGAATCAGTCTCAGGTGATCTCCCAGTTGTTAAGCTTGATAAACCAGTTGATAACACAGTCTGGTTGGGCTATCCACCACCATTATTGAGACTTGCAATTGTGGATTTGGCATTGCCTAGAAAAAAGAACAGTGGATCACATATTGCAATGTTTGTTGATCCCCTTGTGCCCGAGAGGTTCTATTCTGTTCATGATGGAGGGATAGATTCAATTATCTTGCATTTTCTTCCATTTACAAGTAAACCAATTGGAAAGGATTCGAGTATCAGAACTCCATCCGTGCATCCTGTTCTTAGTACATGCCAGGCAGAGAACTCCTTACTGTCTCCTCTTTGTGGATTTGTGACATTATTTGATTCATTTGGATATTCGTGGATCATAGGAGTAACTTCTACTCAAGAATGTGTTCTGCTAGAGATGAAAACATGGAATTTGTTGCTTCCTCATCAAGTTGATGTTGAGAAGAAACTCCCTAGCTCTGATGAATGCAAAGAAAGAAGTACTCCTGAAATCATAAGCAAAGAACTCCTTAGTGGTCCTAAAGTAGTACTTGCTCCTCAGGCCCTGCCGAATCTTCGATCCGTTTCTGCTGATTCTATTGAAGGCCGTTCAACTCTCCATCAATACTTCAAGCTTTTCCATGAAAATTATGTTGAATATGCACATAAGGTGAGTGCATATGATTTATGCAACAGCTTTTACTGTCTTGCTCCAGTCCTTTATTACACTTAGACTATGACTGCTTTCTGCACCTCCTGATTATTATGTTTTAGGAACAGAGCAGGTTTACAAATAAGTTCTGTTAATGTTTAATGATTGAGCATTTGCACTAGATAGTGTCAATCATTCACGTTTTCAGGGCCTTTGGCTTCTGAGCTCTGCTTTATGGTGAGCTATATAATTGCGAGATGGTAATATTAATATGTTCTGTTTTGGATCGTTGTATGATTATTCTCCTCGCACCTCCTGACAGGTTTACTTTGAGCTCAAGCACCACGGGCCCCACTTGAAGAGAATCATCAATGACCTGAATACTCGACTGCATGAGGCACAAGAGAAGCTTTTGAAAGTGGAGAAGAAGCAATCAGGATTGGACGCCAGAGTTGGTCATGCAATTCACCAACAGAGTCTTATAGAACAGAGATTACGGCGCTTGAAGAATTTGCCTGGGGCTCACAAGAGACCTTTGACTAAAGCAGAACGGGACTTTAAGTCTGAGCTTGGTTAGAAATTTCATACCTTTTTTATGAATTTAAGTCTCATTTTTATACTTATCTTGCATTTCTCTGTACCTTACAATAGTAAACTAGAGGGTACTTCTGTCGCTTTTTGTTGATTTTTGTTTGGTTAATTTTGCAGACCAATTTTCCGGAGTAGAGTTGGATGCATTGCGTACTTCCATTGACACTCTAAGAGCAAGGTTGAGGAGGTACACACAATCTTCAAAAGGTGAAGTAACGAACCAGACGAGAAAAATAATGGGGAGGAACTATGCCCAAGAAACCCAAATCTCCCAGCTGAAATCCTCACTTGAGAAACTTGCACTAGTCAACAGGGAGAACACCAAAAAAGTACAATTTATTGAATCTGCATTGAAAACCGAAGAACACTCCAGATAATTAAAATCACAATTTCCTATTTGTAGCCTGTTTTATTAGACCCATACGGCAGTTTTCTTGTTTTCGACCTGGCTTGGTTGTAGGCACTTTACATTGGTATGATGTGACTTGGGGAAGAAGATGCACTGATGTATGTTGGCTTCGAAAGAACATATGTAGGTCAAGATTATGCTCTATTCCTTTATTAGCACGAACTAATATATTTAGTAGTGGTAATTAGCGCATGTTTCTACGGCGGGTATTATAGCTATGAAGATGACTTGAAAATTTGCTGTCATGAATTTTTACCTTCTTCCAGTTAGACTTTTATGATTTATGTGTACTTATTAGCATTATTTTAAAAATTGGATTGGAAGTTAGAACTAGATTCAATCAAAATGTTATAATTGAATAAAATTAAAAATTTTGAAATGTGAATAAAAAATTATTCTATTTAAAGTTAAATTAAAAAAAGATTATTAAATAAAGATTGAATGGTTTTAATTATAAAAATTGATTAATTTACGAAATTGACTAACTAAATAAAGGATGAATTTTTAATTTAAATAAAAATAAGAAATTTATTTCTTTGTCAATATAATTGTGTTATATTATTATACATTAAATAAAATTTTAAAGTTAAATTTTATAAATTAATTAAGTTTTTTATTTTTCATATATTAATATTATTTTTAAAAAAATTATGTTTAAATAAAATTATTCATAATTCTTATTCATAATATTAAATTAAATTATTCTTACTAATAATTAATGTCAAATAATATATATTTGATTGATAATAAATCAGACATAAAAAAATTAAAAAAATTATTTTTATGATTTTCAAAATTGTAAAAATTAAAAATGGACAGAAATTAAAATTTCAAATAAATAAATTTTTATTAAATTTTAAATATAAATTAAAAACATAAATTAAGAAAACCTTAAATTTTTATCAATTTATATTTAAGTGCCTATTTGAATAAGCTTATACTAATAGAGTTTTTGTTAGTAGAGCTTTTCTGATAAGAATTTTTATAAGAAGCCAATTGACTATTTAATTGTCATTTAAAAAAAGAGCTTTTTTGAAAAAGATTCATACAGTAGATTGTTTGATAATATAAAAATAAAAAATACTTTTAATTTTAACTATATTTTATTTTGTAATAAAAATTATTTATGCATATAAACATTATTTAAAGTATATTAAACAATATGTAAAGCACAATATATTAATTATTATATAATTTTAAACCGTATAAAACATAAATAAAAATATATTTAACTAAATCTTTTATATAGACGTATGAAACATAAATGCAAATATATCTACCTAAATCTTTTATATAGATTATAGCATGCGTAAAACTAATATCAAAAAATAAATATTAAAACATATATAAAGTTAAATAATATTATATAATTTTTAAAATAAATGTGAAGATAAAATTTGTAAAAAATTGTAAAAATCATGTGTAAAATATAAGGATAAAAGAAACTAAAAAATAAACTCATTAATTAATTTAAAAAATTTACTAAAAAATATTTTTTTAGAAGCTCCAAATTTAAGCTTCTTAAAAATATATATTTTAACTACAAAAAAACCTATACGGCTATGCCTACTAAAAAAGGACTTTTTATTTTACCCACAAATCTCTCATTATTTTTTAAGAACTTTTGCGGCAAAAAAAAAAATTTATTAAGTCTTTAAAAGCTCAACTAAGCAGTTGATTGTAAAGCCATTTGGTAATTGCTTTAATAGATGTGATAATAGACTGCCTCTCTTTCTGAACTTTGTCTATACCTCTCTTTCCGTAAGTGACACCAAGAAATGCATGTTGCAAGGTTCCAGGTTGGAGGATCATGGTCCACGGACATGGATTCCTCCTTTCTTTCCCTTTTTTTTTTGTTTTTTGGGGGGTTTTTAACTGTCAATGCTAATGATCTCACCATATTACATAATCCTACCTCTCTTTTATTTCTGGTCCAACATAAGGAACGATTACATGCTTTTCTCTACTCTCTCTTGCTGGCTCTAACTTTCTAGTTGTCTTGTACACGATTACTCGGACAAACGATGATGGGGTATCGCTTCAGCGTCCTGGTCGTCGGGAAGTAAATAAGCTTATCCTTTTCTGCAGGAACCCAGCTGTCAACAAAATCCAAAGCCGAAGTAAGCTTTCATGATATGACCTGTTTGTTATGGAAGAATAATTTGGACATTTTACCTCACGTGTGTAACTACGTAATGGATGAAAACGGAAAGCTCTACTCTAGCAAGCTCATATCCTGGGCATAACCTTGGTCCTCCGCCAAACGGAGTGAACACGTTTGGTGGGCATGTTCCCGATGAGTTCTGTTTCATAGACACAGAGACAGGAATCATTTTTTATTGAATATGACCGTAGATTTATGGGTGTTTCAAGAGTTCTATTTTACCTGCCATCTCCAGGGATTGAAAGTTCGAGCATCCTTAAAATGGTCGTTGTCCAGATGCACGGCTCGGAATGATGCAAAAACCTTCCAACCCTTAGGAATCGTGTAACCTAATTGGTGTTTTGATTGCAAAAGATATATATTTTAGTTGAACTTATATAATCGATCACTGTAAATTGTCAACTTGACGTTACCTTTTATATTGATGTCTGTCATTGCTCGTCTAAATATCCCACCAATTATGTTTGCCATCCGCAAAGTCTCGTTAATAACCTGAAAATCATAATGAAGATCAAAAGAAGAAACGTCATCATAGAAAATAGTTAGGGAGAGCCTCACTTACACACTGAGTGAAGTGCATTGACTTGTACTCGCTCCACTCAATAGCCTCACTCTCACCCTTCTTTAATCTAATCTGATCGTGCTCCTCCTGCCACATCAAAACATGAACATTAATGTCGAGACTTGAGAGCCAGCCAGCCCTAAACAAACTTCTTTTATCTTCTTGCAGGCTAGAGCACTGTTTTTAAAAGCCTCATTAACTTTCCAAGGTGGCCTATGGGCCTCAAGCATAGGGTTACAGGGCAAAATCTGATCCAAAGTAAAAATAGGCAGAAAAATTTCCAGCCCATTAAATGCTCCTAAACATCAAGCCCTACAAATGGTCCTGCCAGATCCAACGGTGGCCAGTTTAACCATTGAATGAATCAAGATGAAAGGAAAACAATCCGGGTCCTAGGAATCCAATCCCGAAAGGGTCTCAGCCAAAATTTGCTAGACTTTTTGATGTCACTCTTGCTTTAACATTTACACCGTCTGATAGGGCTCCTGGAAATCAGCACCCAACGGCGTTTCCGCCCCACGAAAATGGACTTGGACAAACGCCTAGTATCCGAGAGGAGTTAAACCAAGGTGGTGAAAGGGTGTTTGGGTCATTTTGGGAAAGACAAGTTGGTCAAAAGACTGTGACTTGGTGGGACTAAGGACTCAGACAGGAAGAGAAGTATTCTCAGCATAACAAGGCGTGCAGTTCGGGAAGCTATCATTTTGTCCCGTTGGTAAAACGAATGCTGTTTTCTACTTTGACCTTTTCCTTTACCTTCCAAAATCCCCCAATCCATACTTTAGACCCAAGGAAGAGGAAGAGGAAGAGGAAACGAAGGTTATTATCCCAAATAAATATCATGTGAGCTTAACAATAATAGTGTTAAAAGATATGAACCCAGTCATAAATAATTGGTTTGGTTTAAAAAAATCAAAGTTGAGATAATCAGTTGTATAAATCAGACTAAAACAAAGCTTTTGTGCTTGGAAAACAGATCTAACGTAATATTTTTCGAGGTTCAAACCCTAACCATTGGCAAAGGATTACTATTACACTATCTTACATGTAGTCTGGGACACCAACTGATTAGTTAAAATCCAGCTATAGCCGACCACATAAGGACATATCACATTCCAACTAAAAGAAACCAAAGCATGAAGGAGAAAGAACATGGGGGCGAAATTGGCTTTTGGTTCGTTTGCTGCAAATGGCATTATCATCATTCTATCTTCTTTTTTGAGTGAACTCTTTATCCCACTACCCAATCTGAATGGCTGAGAATCTACATAATCCTACAAGAGAAATTGAGGCCAACCAAGATAATCATAGGAATCTGAGTCCCCACCACTCATCTTTTTTCTTTTCCCAAACCCATCACCGGCAACCCAAATAGAAGATTAAAATAACGAGTTAAGCGAATGAAGTTATGTCTGTTAAAACTATATAATAATAAGAATATGTTATATATTGATGATAGAAAACGACTCTTACCTTAACCTGGGCTAAAGCTAGCGGGTTCTCGGTTAAGAACTTGACGGCGAGAGTCATAATAATAGATGTAGTCTCGTAACCGGCTACAAGCAAAGCCACGAAGAAGTCAACAATTTGGTCGTCGGAGAAGCCGTCTTCCGCCCCCAAAAGCGCTGCTAACATGTCCTTCTTTCCCATTCCGACTTCACCTTCTTTTCTCCTTTCCCTCACCACCAACCCCAAAGCCTCCGCCACCTTAGTTCTTGCCTACAAGCATCAAGCCAAAGACTTTTAATTCATACACAAACGTGAAGAGAAACGATAAACAGAGACTGAAAGAGCTAGACGTATTCACTTTAATGGCACGGCGATAGGTGGTGGAGAAGAAGGGGACAGTGAAAAATCCGTCGATGAGAAGAATATACTCCTTCCTTAAGCTCTCAGTCCATTCACCTGGATCCACGCTCATCAACTGCTTCATTGTTAAGTCGAACGTTATCTGCTTAGAACATCACCACCAAACCCCAAAAGCACACAAAATTACTTTAGTTAAGTTCTCCTAAAAACATTTAATAGAAAGATTACAGCGTGAGTTGTCATAATAAGATCACATGTGTAACGGAAGAGACTAAAGAGATGACAGTAACCCGACACCATCAAACCAAGTAACGACAATTAATTAAAGGGTCATTAATCAAATCATTTAATTAATGCCACACCCACTCGCCGTGGAATTCTGAGTCAGACCCACCACCATTTCCATGGTGTAATGAGTTTGTAACTCGGACGAGCCACCTCCGAGTTAACTCAGCATGACTAGAGCTTCACATATGGTACGGTGAGTGGTGCAAATAGAAGTACCTTCTTGGCCTCGTCCAAGAGGAAGACCCGGTCTGACCAGGAGTTCAGGTTGAACCGGATGAGTCGGTCCATGTGAACCAAAAGATGGTCCTTAATAATGGAATAGTTAGCGAAACTCATGGTTAAAGAATGCATTCGTTTGTGAAGAGCACCCTTCATTAACAACAACGAATGCTTTCCAAGCAAGTTGGATATGGAGCTCGGGTAGTCACAATCAAACAACTTCCCTTCATTTTGCAAGATGAACCGGTTCGTCTCCGGATCAGCCGAAAACACAGTGGGTTCACCCAACACGTGGGAAGTAAAAACCAAGCCGAAACGCTTAATCCTCTCGTCCATGAAGGGTTCAGGGTTTTCGCTCTTGTAAGCAGATATCAGCTGAAGAGTCTCGCCGATCAACGGCAGACCAAGGCTTCCCGGCGGTATCCTGAGTCCCCGGTAACGTGAACGACGATAGAACACATATATAAACGCGGAGAAACAAAACGAAAAAAGGAAATAAGCAAGACTTTCCATGGCAAAATCTAAAGGAAGTGTGAAGAGGGGTGAGTGAGAAAGGGTTGTATGCATGTGTATATGTTTACGGATACATGTACAAGTGTATATATAAAGAGAAGTAGAAGCATAGGGACAAGGAGAAGAGGGTTGTGGGTTTGAAGAGTGAAGTAGGAAAGTGCATTAATGGAGGGAAGAGAGAGCACACGAGGGGTATCTGATAAGAAATCTATCAAGGAAGTGAGGCTGGGGCAACGGGACCTTGTTGGAGGTGAAATAAATGTCTGATATTTTTGACATCTGACGCGAGTCTGTTCTCATCTCACTCTTCTTCTTCTCTCATTACTTATTTATTTGCTTTCCTCCGATAACTATAAGTCTAAGAATATATTTATTCTTTATTTTTAAAAAAAATATTTTTAATCTATTAAATTATGTATAATTAAATAGAATATAAATATTTATCTATTTAAAAATGTTCACATTATTAAATTATAGGAATAATTATTTTTGAAGTATAAATTTTCATTAATTAAATGTAATCATTTTGAATTTTTATTGAGATACTTTAATAACTCATAAAATAGAAATAAAAATGTCAAACATCCAAATGCTAAGTCTAATTTCCAAAAAAGAATGTTAAATCTAAGCATAGTTGATTTATTATAGAAATAATTTGGTTTGATTTCTCGGACTAGCCATTTTTATTATTATAGAAATTCCTTATTTTTTTATTGGTTTGATTTCTCGGATTGGCATTGGCAAAAGCAAAAAGAAATAGAAAAAAAGAGTAGGGAGGAACTGGACACCGAACATGCTCTCACTTTCCAAACCCTTTTTCCTTTTTAGCAACCTTTTTTTATTTATTTTTTCTTGTTCATCACCATGGAATCATCATACGTCCCCTTGGTCCACACCCTGTTTAATTACAATAAAGGCACTTCCTGCAATCACAAATTGTAAAAGTTCAAATGTTGTTATTAGGAGAGAGGCTATTTAATTTCTCAGGTTTCAATTTGGTTCGCCAAAACAAAATAATTTGGTTTATAATGATTAATGGTCGGTCCTGATGAAATCAAAATTGTTATTTTTCAATTCTATTTTTGTGATCAGAAATTATTGATTAGTAAATTACCTCATAAAATCTGCCTTGAAACTTTTCTTCCTGCAAATAATATTACCACTAATAATTAATTTGTAAACAAATTGGATACGGATGGAATCATAATAAGAGTTCAGATCTTCTGTTCAATATTATGGTATCTTATTGTGTCTAATAAATTTCAGTCATTTATTTATATGGGTCTCGCATGGAACTTGCGTGAGGTCCGTAAAATAAATAGCTGAGATTTTATGAGATAAAATAAGACAAAATAAAACTAGATAAAAAATTTGAATTCTACCAATAGAGCTGTTAAAATTAAGAAAAGGGGACAATAACAAACAAAAGGGTACTTTGTGCTAATTGAGGTTTAAAGCAGATAGAATGTCACAATGCATATGCCCATGTGTCCCACGTCCAGCTCTATTCATTGCCATCCATCTCTGTTAAAGAAGTGAGTGGGGAATGTTAAGTTTGCTTTTTTTATTAATTATTGTCTTCTAGCGATTAAGATTCTGCCCAAAAATCTCTCCAACCCATCCTTTCTATTGTCATTATTAGACCAAATTTTATCAGAAAATTAAGTTTATCTCCCATCATCCAGCTTGGATGGGGCAAGATGAAGCTTCTATGAAAAAGATAATGCAAAAGGCCAATGCATATCAACCAGCCACCTGGATCCAGATGATGAGAGGCGTATGCATGAGGCCTTTTTATTTTGCATTTTGAGGTTATGACTCCATCCATGTTCATCCACATGGTCCCCATTGCGTTGGACAACCCATAACAAAAATGTGCACTGATATACAGACTCTGCTTCAATTAATTCCTATAGTAATTAATTTTTCTTAGCTAGTAACTTGGGATTATACGTTTTAACTTTTATTTCTTCATCCCATCCAAGTCATAACTATAAGAAAAATAAAATAAAATAAAGTAGCAAGTTTAACCAACTTTTGTAGTGAATTTCACCAAGATTATTGATTAGATACCAGTTTTATCGTATGGTAAGTTTGAAGGCAGAAGACTCTTTTGTGGGTGCATGTTTTCTTGTTAAGTAATTCACACATAGGCTGTTTTATTAACTATACTAATTGTTTAGTACATGATAAACTATAAATATAAGATGTTAAATCAGTTCTTTTAATTAATTACTCATTTAAAACCAAAATTATTATGATGTCACATATTTAAATTTGGAATGGGAGCTTGTAATTTGTTAACATGATCTCTTTTTTATTTCTTTTTTTTAGAATAAAATCTTCGTGAGAAATTCCTCTAAATTTCAAAATATTTTCTATATGAATTTTCTTTAACCAAAATATTATTTGAAAAAAACTAGTTTAATATTTTTAAATGATTTTAAACAGTCATTATTTATCTTAATTTTAATTAACTAAATAATTTATCTTAATTAAAGAGGACGATGTTTTTAAGAAGTAAAAGATCTAAAAAAATTACTAGGATTAGTCTTAACAAATCTCTTATAAATTGAAATGGATATTAACTTATTCTCAATAAAATATTTCATATTAATTAGATAACATAAATCAACATTTAGTGATTGTACTGTGAAATTATAATAGTTTAATGCACCTATCTTAAATATTTCGGTTTATGATTTTATTATTTCATACCAATATAGTCTATATCATAAGAGTTTTATTCTGCCATATAATTAGATTTATCCAGTTATAATTAAGTATACACAATTTAATTTTGCGATTTTCAATTTCTAGTTAATTTTGTCACGAGCCTTAATTGAATTATGAAATTCTTTATCTCATGAATTATACTTTATAAAGTATAAAACGATTAAATTCTTTATGTCTCTACTAAAGCTTAGTGGACAATTCTAGATTCCACAACTCAATGTTTAAAATTACGAATCTTTATCAATGATACTTTAGATAATTCAAGAATTGTTCCCAAATCCGTAATTTTCTCTACCTATTGACAATGATGTCATGCAGTTGCGGAAAACACCCACTAATTTTGGAGTCTAGATCTTCTGTCTAATATTATAGTGTTTTATTATGTCTGATAAATCTCAGTCATTTATTTATGTGAGTCTCGCATGGGCCCCAGGTGAGGTCCGTAAAACAAATGGCTGAAATTTTATGAGACAAAATAAGACACAGTAAAACTGAACAGAAGATCTGGACTCATAATTTTGATCCCCATGAACCTAACATTCTTAAGGCGTTTATCTTAGTTGCTTATAGGTTGGTTAGATCTTTTGAGACAGATAATAAACCAGATCTGCGGGATTAAGACAAAATGTTTAGTGTAGTGGCTAAGTCTTCAAACTTTAGTAAGAGTTGGATTAAGATAGTTTCTGTATCAACGAAACCATCCTAATGCTTGGTTTATTTTTAATTCTGATCTTTAATTATTTCATTTACAGGAAAGTAGGCACCATTTTCGGGACAAAGGCAGAAAATTTCCAAGAAATTTGTCCTTTGGTTGTTTACATACGACCCATGTTTGCCTGGATACAAAAGCTATTCTCTTAACCAAATAAGCAAAAACCAAAATTGTTCCAACCACATTGAAAGCTAACCACTCCAATGATTCCACAAGTATGCGCCGTTCAACCGTTGATTGATTGTGTTGCATCCGATGATAGATTTTATACATTAAATTTTACTTCATTTATTAAGAAAGAAAACAAGGGTTCCTATTATACTTATCTCCGTACTCCTTTGTGGACTATATACAGTATGATAATAACAAACCCAAAATACAAATTGATTTCATTCCTGCGGGAAGATCGGAGCGTCCTTTTTCTGGTCATTCAGGACTAGAGTGGAAGACTGCTTTTTGCCTACGTGACATTTGAATTAATACTGTGAACCCAATTTGTCAAAGGGGTAATGAATGAGAAGCCGAGTTGGTACAGTCCCGTGCTCTCTTTGATGTCTTCCTTTACGTGATAAGTGAAAGGGGTTTGTCATCGAAAATGGAAAAGGCTAAGCCACCTCCATTACTTCCTTAGCCTAGGCCACGAGGATTCCTTGCTTCATATGGGTAGGGACAAAGTATCCACACATTAGGTTTGGTACCAGCAACTAGACTCCCATTGCCATTGGCATTGGCATTGCCCTGCCGACAATATATTGTAAACTCACGTTAGCCAGAGATCCTATAGGCTTTCCATTAATAATAAACCTAATTTCAGAAGATAACCAAGACCTGAAAGCCCTTCATGTATGAATATTATTCTACATCAAGTTGTCATTAATGGATATCTTGTTTTACATTTGACTAATTATTTTCATTCCCTTTTCTTCATTTCTGTTTCTGGTTGATTGAGTTTCTTTTTAAACCAATTTTGATCAAGAAAAAAATAATAATTAATTGAATTTGCAGACATTTTTTAACAATTTGCTTCTTCATATCACTTTAGGGGTAAGGTCCACATTCAACTTAAATCTTTTTTAAAAAAATTATTGTGCCCCTATTATTAAAGGACCACACGATCTTATCAAATCTTACATCCTATTTAACTCCACTGTATAAAGGGGACCAAAACAAATTCATTTCGTTTGATTATCCCACTTTCTGTTTTATCTTTCCCCTTCTTTTATAATAACTGCATTTGCTTGCAACACACACGTCACGTTTTTCTGGGTTCATTAACTTTATTAGGATTTATTGTAATTAGTTTGTGATATATTAAAATCATCATTAATTTTACTATGGATTAAGAGAGATTGTGTTCTAAACATGCACATCAATCCCAATCCCCTTATCAATTAAAATATCATGTCCTATATAAATTTAATTAACTAGCTTGAAAATAAATGTTAGAATATAAAATGTCTGCACATCTCTTAATTTAATGTAGTGAAAATTATTATAAGATCCAGAGAATGATAATCTAATTCTATATAGTATGCTCAAATCTTTGCACCAACCTTCTCCTTATATGGAATAAATTTTTAAAAATTATGCCATTCTAAGTTCTATAAATGTAGACTTTTATGTCATCCACCTTGCGTTTCATATTTTCCTTCCTGGTCTCTCTGTGTCGTGCAAAATCTGTACAGGCAGATTCTACCTCCATCTTCTTGGCAGTTTCTTAGATATTCAGGTTTTGTTGGGGTCCATCAGATGCCTCCATATATAATCTTCTAATCGAATAAATTATAAAATACCTGTATTTCTTAATACAACCAAAAAAAAAAGAAAATATGAGTTCTTGAACCGATTAACTAACACAACATGAAAAAGGAAACTGTGATTCTAAGTCTTTAAAAATTATTCCAACGATAAGGGAAGAACGGTAAATGGAGAAGGATAAAATGTCGTCCTTTAACCGAGTAACCAAACTACATACAAAGTGTAGTTTGATAAGGCTACGAGAAGCATCAAGCTTTCGCTCGCTGACATCATCGGTCCATAGACAGGACAGTGACGTGGGGAGTACTCAAAAGAAATGGTCAGCCACGAGACACGAGGTCTGGGTCGCACGTGTGACAAAAATGTACTTGCTTTTGTCATGTTTTTATGTGCAATTTCCAATATCTCATAATCTCCACAGTCCACACGAATGGGTATGACAGGCATTACACGTGAGGTTCCACTTAAATTGCTCAGAGGGACAATGACTGTGGAAGCGAGTTATAAAGTGACAACGCCGATGGACGGGTACATCAGATCCTTGCCAGATCTCATATAACATGGAAGAAAGTATAAGAAATAATCACAATTTACAACCCAGGTTTTTTTTTTTCATTTATTCGACAATGAAAATGAGAATACAAACGAATATAGTAAAAAATAAAATAGATATAATTATTATAATTATAATAATTTTTTAAAATAAAGAAATGATTATTATTAACGACGACTGGTTTGTTAAAAATATTAAGAAATAAAAATTTATTAAAATTTTATTTTATAGGAAATTTTAAATATATTTTAAATACTTATTTCTAATTTATGCATCCTAATTATAATGACAAAATATTTAAAACTAAATATATTGAGATTTTTCCTTTCTAATAGCTCTTGAAGAAAAAATACTCTAGTATTTTCTTATATCAACATATCATTAGTTACATAATATCTTCAAAATATAGATTAATCATTCAAAATATTGTGCAATTTATCGACACAACCATAAATAATATCTACCATTTTGTTGCTACAGTAAAATCAAGTAACATAGTTTAATACAATTTATATTCATCCAATAATATAAATGATATTATATTTTAAGTAATTAATTATATTGTAATTAACTAATTAATTAATTATAATTAATGAATAATATTTTGATTAATTATATTGTAATTAACTAATTAATTAAATTTTAATTAATTAATTACATTTTAATTAATTAATCAAATTATTTTAATATATTAATTAAAATATAAATAATTATAATATCTTAATTAATTTAAGTTAT
>JANZLX010000213.1:13597486-13621859 GCA_025531955.1 Erythroxylum orinocense | reverse complement strand
ATCAAAACTAATCGATTCTTTTCTCATTAATTTTCTTAAAGCACAATTTCATCTATAACACTATTCATTTACAAAAACACTCATTCATTTCATTTTAATTAATATTTCTAATTTTCACCAAAAGTTCGGGGTCTAATATTACTTCATTAGCATCAAAATTATGCTATGAACATCATAAAACATCAAAAATAGAATTTTGGATCATAACACATTAAAAACCCTAACTTTGGCCAAAAACTCTTTTAATCATTGGTTTTTCTTTCATTCTTTCATCATTAAACTAACTTCCTAATGCCATTCATTAATCTTAAATCATCAAATGGTAAAATAAAACACTTTAGGCAATAGATCTACCAAGTTTGACCAAGGCTCCACACATTAGTTTTCTTGATTTTTTTTCTCCAAATTACTTCCAATGTAATAAAACCTTCATATTATGTCAAAAGGGTGCAATTCACACCATTAAAACCAAATCTCAACTATAACCCAACAAATCAAAATTTTAAATAAAATTAGTAAGCTTACCAACCCTTTTTCTTCTTCCTTTTCACTTGGATGGCTATGGGATCATGTTGGACGCTTGATTGGAGGTAGAAGATTACGAAATTTTTTTTGGAACACTTCTCCATATAAGAGCCGAAGCTCCCCTCTTCTTCTTTTTCTTTTCTTTTCTTTTCTTTTTTTCTCTCTACCCTCCTTTATCTAACAATGGTTGACATTTCTCCTTGCTTCTCTTATTTTCTTTTAGTTTTTGGGCTCTTTAACGATGCTCTCTCCCGACTACTCATCAAATGAATCTACTTATGTCTTAATTCATAGTTTTATACTCTTTAATGCTTTACACATGTCACTTTCCTATTGGTTGTCTCTAATGTCTCATCATACACACGTCTTTTTCTCATTGGTCATCTCTAATGACTCATCAATCCACTAATATCGCCAAAACAGTTGTTACAAAGGTTTTCTTAGACACCAAAGTTATATTGAAATCGTGCCTACTCCTTTGCATGATAATCTCACTTAGGTTCATTTAAGCGAGACTCAGTCTTCCCATATGATTATTGACTAGCTAACTTATTTTTAAATGCCTCATGGCTCTTGTAGTGTTTAACTCTCACTCTCTTGTAAGAATACTACGTAAATAATGGATAATCAAAGGCAACAATATACACACAAGAGCTACGGTAAAAACTAACCTTTATTACTTCCCCAAAAGTATACAAAGTAATGCTCTCTCTTAATATGCTCCCTTCCCACCTATCTCTGTTCTTTGGGAGCAAAACGCAAATAATCTAATTATAGGCACCTTTAGCTTTACATTCAAAATCTCAATTAAACTAAACTAATAAGATCACATATATCCTTATACATCAAACCAACCAATCGTATGACACTCCCATCTAAATAGGTCTATATTAAATAGGATTTAACTACATGAAAACTAACAAGATCATAAATTACATTTAACTAGGAATGATATATCCATGTCCATGAAAAAATTTACCATCTTCAAATAATGCTCTCACATGGTCTTTATGTTTTGGAGTTAATGTATATCTATTATGATCTTACCTGCCACATAATTCAAGATCTATGCTTGATCTCTATCCATTGATGATGAGTCATCTAAGCGCAATGCCTTTCATAATACACTGATTTGGTCTAATGCTTACCCATCTCAAGTCCATTAGTTATGGTCCATCTATTTGAGCACACATTAAGTCTTTAGAGCTCTCATATGTCTTCCTTATACATGTGATCCAGCTAACCTTCAACCCAAGGCCGATTTCAAGCTATCTTTTGATCTCAAATCTGAATCTTGCATCTCATCGAAGATTTCTGCCAATGTACACTAGTGCATGCCAACTCATCGACAATGCCCATTTTCCTTACCTACTCGCAAGTTTTGCCTTGTTCAGTTGCTCCGAGTGTCAAACATTGGACAAGATTCTCTAATGCTTGCATGATTTTGCAATTAGGACTTAAAGGTCTAACAGTAGCCTTTTAAGTTAGTATTTGGACTATTTGCTTGCATGTTAAGGGATGTCTCTAGTCTCATGTTTGGTTATTCTACCCACAAGTGTTGACCTTATATGATATTTTGAGGTGTGTATAAATGCATTTAGTGGAGCACAACCATTGTTTAAGTGATATATTTACCCATGAGTGGTATAATCATAAAGGTTAATAGGGTGTACTCTGATCAGTTTTATATGGAGGTCTTATCTGCATATATTATCCATTCAGCCCATACGTGTTTCATGATATGTGTGATAAGATGCTCAATACAAATATTATTTTATAGCTTTGAGTATCACTATTGTCTTACATTTGTGTTGATAATTTACATTATTAATGTTGCAATCACCTTTTCTATAAACAATAATAATTTTACCATTGAAACCTTTAATAGTTTTAACTTCAAGAAATGGAAGCAACATGTAGAGTTGGCATTGGAAATGGATAACATCAGTATAGTCATGATTAGGCAAAAACCACCAACACCTAAACCCATCAACTCAGAGGATGAGAGAGTGGTATATACATCCTAGGAAAGGTCCAAAAAATGTGTTATTCAAGCATAAAGAGATCCATTCTAGACCATTTACTTAGTGGACTTTTAGAGACAAACATAGTAAGAGATTTCCTCCATAATGTCTCACAGAGGTTTAAGGTATCCTCTAATGCTGAAATAGGTACCTTATTAAAGGAAATGTACTCTATGAGATATGATGGAGTAGGGGAGTAAAGGAATATATAATTAGTATGGTCCATCTCCAAACCAAGCCGAAGGTGTTAAACATTTGTATTCCTTATGCTTTTATTATACACCAAACTCTGAATACTCTTTCCTTAGACTTTGGTATTCTGGTTACCATATACAATTCTCAAGATGAAGCTTGGGATATAAATCAAATGATTACCCAGTGTGTTGCTAAGGAAGAGAAGCTAAAGAATACAATTTATGCAACCAAAAAATATCATAGAGTCTAAGCAATTAGAGGTCAAATATTTGATTATAAAAGAATTAGTACAAAAAGGTGACATCACAGTGCAACATATAGAAACTAAGCACATGTTGACTAATCCACTAACTAAAAGGTTGCGCCCTATCAATTTTATGAGATGTGTATACAGTATGGACTTGTTAAAGTCCTTAGACACTGCTAGTTAGGGATCACTGTATTTCGCTCCTCTTACGGTTGTTTTATTTTTCATGTATTATAACTGTACATTTTATATGTATATTGATGATCATCATTTTATGCTCAGCCATTTAGTTTGTGGTATATTGTCATAATACAAGTGAAAGTTCTAAAATTTATGTCGATCTTAAGCATTTTAAATGTGGGGGCATAGATACAAATTGACCATGAACTTATGTCTTTAGGAAATATACAAATATATAGATAAATCCATGTATTTGACAAGACATAGGAGGGATATAAGTGTTTAATCATATAAAGGTTTTCTTTAATACAATTTAGCATAAAGTGAGATAAAACAAATTTCTCTAATCCAATTTAGCATCAAGTTTAAAGAAATTGTGATTGACAAATGAAACAATCATGCATTTCAGATCATGTAGGTATCATTGCAGTTTGTCACACTCAATTTTCTTATTCATGTCAGTAAGGTAATACATATGTGTGATTGCATCAGATTTGCGTTGTAAAATAACACATGCATTTGATATTTTTTGGTATTGAAAGCCTCACAGGACCGAATGATAGTTTTGCATTATCTATGAATCAAATGTTTTGTTTTGGTTGACCATTATATTGATTTTCTTAGCCACTTTTATTATTTTCATTTTCATTATAACTATTGTAATTAATATTTATCGAAGGGAGAGAATGTTAGAACTAAAATTCCTATTAGACAATTATTAATTATGAGTTTTTCTAAATTAATTTTGATCTAGATTAAAGATAATAATTGAGTCCAATTAATAATCTAGTTAAATAGGTCAAAAGTTCAACAAGGAAAATAGATCCTTATTAATATAGACATATGTACTTATTGGGCTTGTGATTTAGCATACTCATAGAAGTTTGTAAGCGTAAGGTTACTGTGACTTGTTGGGAGGTTCACTCATTTAGAAAGGCGTGGAAAGACAATAACAACATAAAGGAAGTTGCATAAGTTCATTTATACATCAAAAAGCTTATAATCCAAGAGATTATTCAAGTAACAGAGAAGTTTGTTGGTCGAGTTATAGATAACAAAATAGGTATGTTTTGATATTATCTCCGTTTATGCAAGTTCATGGTAAATCTTGGGCTTAAAATTAAGGTTCATGTTAAGTTTAACGTATTATTGAATATCAAATTGATTATTTTTATAATTAAAATTCTAACATATTTGGAAGTGACGTGCGGAAAAAAGAAACTTGTAAGCAATTATTAACATTCAATAAATATTAGTACTAAATATTACTATTAATTTTCATTTGTCTTATAACATGATGTATAAAATTATTTTCGCAATCTCTTAAAAATAGTTTTAAAGTTAAATTTTATCATAATCTCTAAAATGATATTAAATCTCCGCAGATGTTATGGGCCTGATCAATGTAATTTTATTTATTAGTAAAGGCATATATCATAATATGCAAAAGTTGATGTCCTAATAACTAGTGACCCTAAGTTTCAAACAACTGTAAAATTTCTCATATAGACTGATGTAATGTGTAGGGAGATACAAAAAACTTATCGTCAATATATTTTTGATACAATACTGTCATTTGATTAAAACTATAAAAGGGTGATTGATAATGAATTTTAATAATGTAATTTTCTAATCAGAAACTTAAATGATAAGATGCTTCAATTGCGATACATCCCAAAATTGTTATTTATTATTACAACACATTAGCATTAGCATGTATATGTATATGCGTATATATAGAATGTAAGTATAAATGGAATCCGATAAGACGTTATTTTAATTAAGAAAAAAAAACCCCGTATAATGCACGTCTTGTCAGGTTTCACTTTAGCAGAGAAAAAGGCAATATAAATGCGAAACGTTGATAACTTCTTGGCCCAAATTTCTCGCATTTCATGCACCAAGAACAAGAAAAAACACGATACGAGAAGTAGACGAAGAATAGAAGAAAGAACAGGTGACGCAATCCGTCAAAAGAATTCAGAAGATATCCATGTGCTAGTTACTGTTTTAAAAATTTTTTATTTGTCATATATGTTTCGATTTTCACTGCTGAAAGGTTTTGGTCTGAAGATCTTGTTGGGACGAAATGGGAAGGCTATTTGTGGTGAATCTCGAAGGGAAGATCTACAGTTGCAAGCACTGCAAAACCCATCTTGCTCTCTCTGAAGATATTGTTTCTAAGGTATCTGTCGGATACCTTCCGATTGATTGGTTTTCTAGTTCTTTTTCTTATAATCTGCTGGAATTCTCATCTGGGTGTTGTTCATTTTGTTGGTTTTAAGTGGTTATTGCTTTGACAAGATCCTTGATGGGTTAAGTGCAGATTTTGATACGTTCATGTACTGATCCTAATGTAGGTGGGTTGGATGGAGAATAAGTCAACTATAATCTGATTGCGGATGTTTTTGATTAGTGGTTGTATTACGTGTTTTTTTGTCAAGGAGATCATCAATTTAAACTTACGTTAAAGATGTTGTCCATCTATCTCTGGTGATTTACTTCTTTGTTCCTTTGGTCCGGACTAGTGAAATTATAGAAGAAAACCCAACAGGGTGAAGCTTCTATTTTTGGATCGTTAGATGACACTTAAGTTACTGTGCTGGTTAATTGAGTTGCAATGTCTGTTGTTTTGGAAGTTGAGTTCATAGTTCACTAGTTTTCTTATATTGGATTGTATCCCCATTGGCCAACTATGGATCCTGGAGAACGTAAGCAAAAAGATCATTAACATTCCTGTTGTCTCCTTGCATGATTCAATTGGTTAATCTCATATTTGTTATTTTGGTTTATGATTGGATCTATAGCTGACTATTGTTGGTGATAGCCTTGATTTTTTGTTTGGTGCGTTTTCCGCTTGTTTTTATGTTTGATAAGGATGTGACATTCTTTTGTATTCTGATTACATTGTAGACCATTGCCCTTTTTCTTTTCTCCACCTCCGACTGTATGCTAGAGATTAGATTTCATAGATTGGACTGATATGGACTTACGTTAAGTCCCTTTAATGGATTAAGTTGTACTTTGAAGCTTACTGAGTATAACTGTGTTTCTTTATCCATACAGGGCAGCGCCATAATCTATTGTTATAAACATAGTTTCCCATGCATTAAATCGTATGTAAAATGGATATTTCTATTTCGTATCGTCTGGTCATTGTTTATATATATATGAACTTAATTCTCTCAACAGTTATGCATGGCCATTTATTAGTAAGCGTAATGTGATATACAAATTTAGGCCTTATGTCTCGCAATAGACAATATGACTCTTGGAGATACCATACCCAACACAATCTGACTTCCTGTTTTGCCTGTGTTCTTTATTCAGGATTTCCGCTGCAGGCATGGAAAAGCTTATCTCTTCAGTAAGGTGTAAGTACTTCTTGACTTGAGGAATCTGTCTTCCTATCACGTCATCAACAAGTAGACACCATCACAAATTGAGTGAATGGTAACCCTAAGACTTTGGGGTGCCTTTTAAGAAATTAAGATTAATTTTCTAGTTTTCTTGTGCTTCATATAATTTGAGTTGATTACACATTGCTAATATGTGCCTTTTAAGAAATTAACCTTTAGTTTACAGCCTTAATTTTCTACTTTTCTTGTACTTAATATAATTTGAGTTGATTACACAATGCTAACGGTTGCATGCATATGTTGTTAGTTCTCATCTGCACTGGCAAATCCTAATTTCATTTTGTTAAAATGCAAATCTGTGTTGATGAAACAAAAAAGGCAATAGCTGACGTCCAGTCAGTGTCTTTCTGCTGTTGTATCATTCCGTATATCTCAAAATCCAGGCGGAGATGGATGATGCATAATGGGATAACTGCATGTATATAGTTTTATGGTTACTTGGTGGACTGGGTAGAAAACAGGTGACTGTTATCTCAGCCAAACGTGTCTACAGGCCAAAATGAATGACTAGTCCCTCATCACTTATTTTTGTTTAACCATCTTTCCTTGTTTGACAGAGTTAACACTTCAGTGGGAAAACTAGAGGAAAGAATGATGATGACGGGGTTGCATACAGTTGCTGATATATTTTGCATCGTGTGTGGGTCAATTGTGGGGTGGAAATATGTAAGATAACCAGGGCAATAAAATTCTAGCTTGTGAATGCTTTTTTGGCTTTAGCTAATTTGATGGTTCTTCCAGGAAACTGCCTATGAAAGCAACCAGAAGTACAAGGAAGGAAAATCTGTTCTAGAGCGGTTAGTGATGCACTTGTTTTTTCAGAGGAAGTCTAGGATTCTAGATAGGAATCATAAACGAGTAAAGATGTTATGGTTGTTGATGTTGAGCAGGTTTAAGGTGTCTGGTCCTGATGGAAGCAATTATTGCAGCAGTCATGAAATGCATATTGGTGCAAGTGATGGAGATGATGCTTGATCATTTGTCATTCCCAACTGTAAATTCTCTCTCCCCCGCTTCTTTAACTCTTGTGAATGATAGAACTGAAATCCTTGTTCTGACAGCTTTAGTATGTTGCTTCACTACCTGATTTGAAACATTGATTGTTCATCCTAATTCAGTTCATCTTTCTCTGAAAGTGTCGGTTTATGTTAATGACACAACAATTGGTTAATATTTGATTGCAAATTCAGGGGGGAAGGCTGTTGGTTTTTGTATATGCTGCCACTGGTGAATTTTAGTCAATTAAAACTGAAAGGTCGGTCACACAACTAAAATCTAAATGGTCCTTAATATTTGTAAAGATGACTTAAACTGTTAAAAATATTGTCTTTTTGATATGGAAGACTACAGGATTGTTCTTTTCAGAACAAAGACCTTCCAAATTGCGGGAAGAATACATTTGATTTTCGTGTACAAATAGATAACTGGAGATCATTTTATGAACCCTGATGAGCTGGCTTGGTGGTCAAATCTCAATACGTTGCGCCCTCATAATGTTTCAGCGGTGGAGTGCTACAGCCCAGTAATTTTAGGTTTCATTTCTTCTTCGACCTATGAAAGCGAATAACTAAAGATTAACACAGAGATGTGTTACTCTTTGCACGTAATACGATTACTTCCACAGACAGGCAAATTACGAAAGTCAACTCTCCTACGCTGACAGGTGTTTTGCAGTCGGAATTTGGAGTTAATCAAAGGTTTGCAAGAGACGTAGGGGTCACTGTCGTACATGTCTTATGTAGACCTCATGGCACTAGGAAAGAGAAATAATAATAATAAACAACGGCAGTGAGACTCGAGTGTATTGGATTCGGTAGATTGAAATTGCCGTATGCCCATGAACTAAAGAATAATTTATTGGGCTTTCTGTTCCAATAGATTCTTATTAAGCCCAATGCGACATTCAGATCTTCCATTCTGGTTTCTATACAAACGAAGTCAGCTACCGTAAAGGATATTTTAAGTTTGGAGCTTTGTAACAATTTTGGTTACAACGGAAACACGATCCACGCATATGATGCTTTACCTAACTTCGACGGAAACTCCAGAGAGGGCAATAGAACGAGACCTAAGTAGAAGCAAATATCGGGGAAAACAAGAGAGGAAAAGAAGAAGCGAACTCACATTCATATGATATGCGAAACGTTCGTACGTTGTAAAAGAAGTAACCACAATCCATAAACAAAAGCAATTTCCGTTTACCGCAGAGGCAAATGTATGATATTCCTATAAGTCATAACCATGAATTTAGTTAGGAACACAGCAATGATCGAATGTATGATGAAATGTCCAAGAAGATCGTCCATGATGTCACAACGCTGAAGAATATGGCTCAAACTGAGAGAATGCACATCGGCTTGGAACCCAAGACTGCATCACAGCTGAGAAGAATATGAATCTGTCATGTATTTTGAGAACCAAGAAAACACATTGAAAGAATCGTATCAGCGAAGTGAATAGACTATGCGCTCAAACAGTTCCGCACCCACAACTCGCTTATATCTCCGTAGCTGTGCTTCCAAGTAGTTCCTTTCATTAGTACCAAATGCTCCTTGTACATCCTTTAACAAAATCAACAATGGCGTGAATGTTGCATCTAGGTAATAGAGAAAAGTCAGTTCAAATGATAAACAAGTTTTACGCTATAATATCAACGACCCCCTTTATTCATCGAAACCATCGAAGTTATCCTTCATGTTTCATTTAATAAATTACTATATAAATATACCTTGTATCTGAGACGAGATCCCCTTATCCCAATTAAAGTACCACCTAAATCTTCATTTCCCAGTTCATTTGGTGCTTGATCACCCATTTCCGGATCTAACTCATCATCAGAGCTTTCAAATTCTGATTCTATCATTTCTTCATCCTCATCCATCGCAGGATCATTCCTGTTTTCATCACCATTGTCATTGTGCAGCTCTCCCACCTCATTTTTGGGAACATGCAGGACGGACTCTCCATTTTGCAAAAGTGAACTATCTGACAAGACAACATATGGCTTTCTATCAAGCAAAGGCCTTGCGATTTCAAAGGAAACCCACCTGGGAAAAAAAGAGAATGCTGGCTCATTAGATCATAATAGCAGAAATACCATTCTACCTTCAATATTTTAAGGCAAGATATGCAGCCTAGATAATTCACAGCATCCAAATGTCTTGCCCTCAAATAAAAGTCAGCTTTCCATTAAGATATAGTGATAAATCAAGTCCCAGGATTGCACTTCACTAAGTACCAAGAGAAAGCTGATTAATATGAAATGCATTTTCTTTTTGAGGTACTCCATCCGATGTCCTAATTGAAAATAGTGACGAAAGGGCTCGAATCCTACCAGCACAGAACTTAATTAGTCAATTTTCAAATGTCAAAAAGCAACTTACTGATAACGGAGAGGGCAAAGAAGCTCAGATGGCCGATATGCAGCTTTATATCTCATTTTGCTACAGGAGTGAATATAATAGCCAAGATAATAATACTGAAGACTGGGGCAATGAACTTGATTATCTTTTACCCAGCCTATTTCTTGCAAGGCTGAATACTTCCCTGGTGATAGGAAGGCAAAATCTGGATCCCAGAATAAGTATTTACTGGATAAACATTTAGGAAGTATATCTATTACCCCAACAGCAAATAGCCGACCATTAATTAAATACTGCTGATGAAAAGACCCAAACCCGCAAGGAGGAACTTCGCCATCACCAGATGGTGAGACAGGTACTAGGGGAGTATCAA
This sequence comes from Erythroxylum orinocense, assembly GCA_025531955.1. Lineage (NCBI taxonomy): Eukaryota > Viridiplantae > Streptophyta > Magnoliopsida > Malpighiales > Erythroxylaceae > Erythroxylum > Erythroxylum orinocense. Next base: position 13,611,534 of record JANZLX010000213.1, on the reverse strand, counting down.
CCAGAAACCTCCTGTATGAGCTTTCAGTAACATGATCTGGATCATCATTATGCACTATCATCTGGTATCTTCTATACAATTCAAACTCTTCTGGATCAAAGCTAGATCTTTTCAAATGAATCTCAAGCCTCTGCCTTTTACCCTGAGGATGTTTGGAGGCCTTTCTCAAACAGCAGCCTTTTCTTTTACAAGGTGTGGCAGACTCTTCATAGCCAGCAACAGTTTTAGTACTACTACTGGAAGCAGCTTGTGTTCCAGGAGCATAAAAATTAATGTGTCCATTGCCAGCCCTGATTAATATACCATTAGTTTCTGAAACATGAAGCAGAGCATTAGCTATCTTTTCTGCAATGGTTTTCGCAAACAGATTATCATCTCCTGCACTTTGCATAGCATCTTTCTCAGAGGACTGTGCACGCTTTATGTTGGCTGCTATTTGAAATGCAATGTTACTAGAATACAAGAGATCCTCTGTTCCTTCAGCTAGTAACTTCCTTTTTGCATTTGAAACCTTTTTCACTGAAGCTTTCAGCAATGTCATGCTGGAAGGAAGTTCTCCTTTTTCATTACATGTACGAATTACATTGTCAATTTGGGCAGCCAAATAGTCAGAAAAATCTTCTGCCCCACCCTTCCACTCATTTTTACCAGATGTGGAGCCATACATTGCTGCATTATTTGCATTGTGGGAAGCACAGCTGCATGTAGCCTTTGTCGTATCAGATTCATCAGTAACCTCCCCAGAATTTTGCACATTGAGTGAGCCATCCAAAATCCTAGAGATACAGTATCAATTGCTCAATTTTGAACAGAGAAAATCCTAATACTTGGAAAAAGATAAATATATTTTTCAAATGAAATATCTGAAGCATTATCCAAATGACATATCTGAAGTATGATTCAAATGATATATCTGAAATATTTATGTCAAAAATAGAAAATTATTGCAATTAGCAAATTCAATGATAAACTTAAGTGAACAGGGATAAAAGTGGCATACCTCTGCATTTTTTTAAGCACTCGAAGCTGCTCTTTTGAAGCAATAAAATCACTTGCTTTTAGGCGAATAGTATAGGATGGACAGCAAGTCCTTTCCATCTCAGGTTTGTAGAGGAAGCAGCCAGATCTTCTCCACCCTCGGTCAAGAAGGTCTAGTAAAGGAGAAAAGAATTAGAAAGAGAAAATGGAACTAACGTATTCTATCTGCATTTGCCAAACAAATGGAATTTCAGTCATTTTCTCATGTTAGAAAAAAAAAATTCTCCTCAAAAAATCAAAACGCGTATTAGAACTGTATCAAGAACAACAGACGAATACATCAAAATTGATGCCAGCAACTATACTGTACAAATTGTTACCACATTCGCTCTACATCTAGGACTAATGTTACAGCACAAAATCTAATAGAGGTTCTACTACATCATACAAACCTTGGTAGTCATCAACGGTAACCCTGTCTGCCCATAAACCTGCAACAGCAGAAGCGAATTAATTTTAATTGTCGTTGATACAAAATTTTGCAGACAACTAAAGCTCGCAAAATTGGCTACGTTAGTAAAGCTATACAGAAAAGAAAACACTTCTTTCCTATTTCATTTCCGACATTCTATCGTCACTGCTCTTCTTTTCCTCAAATTAGTCAATATTTTAGCTAAACTATGAAAAAAATGAAGAGGTGTCCAGCTGATCTAATTAAAACTAACCAAGTGATGGCTGAAAATTTTAGGAAAAGAACATCAATATCCGATACTAGTTATCAGAAGACAAGCTAAACTAGCAAAATTGCTAGGAATATCAAATTAAACCGCAAGTAATTGAGTAAGACCATAAACTCGATAATCACGAGAGCTTAAAAGATAGGTACCGTGAGAGATACTGGTCCGACCGGCAGATTGGCAATAACCACAAGAGCTTCTACGGCGGCCCCAGTCGACCACTACGGTTTCTCCTCTGTTGTTGTTGTTGTTGCGGTTATGGCTTGTGCTCGCTTCGCTCTTTCTCACCTTCCCTGCCATTGTTTGCCCTTAATCAGCTACTCACCATCGATTCAATTAAGGCCTCTGAAGTCTGAATGCTAAAATTGTACGGTTAATGGAAACATGTCGATCATATCCGTCGAGTCTCAATCTTTCCCCTTACGCATCTTAAAAAGTTAAATTTGAGAAGGGTAGAATTAGAGAAGGGGCAAGTTGGGATTAATTGCACATTTGTTATTGCTTTCTGGTCCTTTTGTTTTTAGAAAATTATTGACGAGGCCGGTTTTTGGTTTGCTGGCAGCCCACAGAATTTCCAGGGCAAAAGGTACAGACCATTAGTTGGAATCACCGAATTACACAATGCCCGCGACGACTTGTCCTATTCCTAAGACTAGTGGGTTGTTATGTAGTACACCCTTACAAACTCACGTGGTCTAAACATAAGTTAATGAACTAACTTTAAAGTTAAAGAATTTAAGCATTATATTTCAGTTAAAAAAACCCAATATTTATAATTTTCTTAATTATAATTATCATTCAGTAATAATTTTAGATTAATTTACGTTTATATAAATACTATATTTCTTATATCTTATGTAAAATTAGAGGCTAGAAGATGAGCTGAAATGTTATATAAATATTAGAAATGTAAAAAAACAAAGCAATTTTTATTTTTATTTTTATATTATCAAACAGTTTATTATATAAAACTCTTTAATTTTTTTTAAATTACAACAAAACAGTGAATTACATTCTTAAATAAATTCTTCTAAAAATAAATCTAAAGGAAACAGGGCTAAAACATTAACGTCACAGTACTCATTAACAGTTTCTTTCAACTAACTCCTAAAGTGGATGATCATTGATCAATATCCCAAGATTAAAATATCACGTATTAAGGAAGCTCCGACTTGAGACCATCAACAGAACCAGATACTGGGCCGATTATACGGGCCGACACTTACCAGTTTCCACTTTGCCCGCTCTTTATTCAAGTTTTTTAATTAATCTAAGAAATAAAATAAATTTAAATTCAGATTATTTAACTTAATTTAAATTTGACTCATTCAACTTAATAATGAATCCAATTTAAATAATATTAAGACTTGAATTTATATATTAAATTTAAGTTCAAATTTAACTTAATTTATTATCTTGTCGTATTTATAATTATTATTCTTTAAATGTACGAGTACCATAAATTTGATCTAGTTAGTGAACATAAAATCTGGTGATAAATCCACGTGCGTAACTAATAGAAGATGAGTGAGTTGTTATTATGTGAATCTCTCACCCACAGTCCACGGTTAAAATGACAACAAATTGACCCTGGGCATGGAACAAAATGAAGAAATAAGACGAAACAAAGAAATCTCAAATTCCAAATAGCAATAACACAAAAAATTAGAGGGTAATATCGTGAATCCAAAATCCAAAAATCTTGAACTGATATGGATAACAACTCTCGCTCACTTGCATCTGTCTATTATTTGTAGGGGTGAGCATTATTCGGGCCGGCCCGATTATCCGATCCTGCCCGAATTAATTCAGGTAGCAAATTTTTGAATTTCGGGTAATTCGGGTAAAACTCGAATTATTTTCGAGCCGGAGTCGGATAACTCCAAAAAATTTCGAGCCGGCCAATTACCCGAATTACGTTATAAAATTTCGGGTAATTCGGATAATTAGGGTAATTCAAGCAAAAATTTTCGATAATTTGGGTAATTCGGGTCGGGTAAATTCGGGTAATTGAAAGTTCGAGTTCGAGCCAAGTAAAGCAAAAAAAATTTCAGGTAATTCGGGCCGGGCCTGAACAGTGAAAATCCAGCCCGAATTACCTGAAAGCTCACCCCTTTATTTGTTAAGTCTACAGCTGTCCTCTCAAACTAGAACTCCCACCACCTTCACCTAAAGACCCCTCCTCTTTACCTTTTTATCCCCCACTCTTTCTTCAAATTTCACTCACAACCGCCCTTCCTCTTTCTACCTGCATTTTGATCTCTCACCATCTCACCCTCCATATTTATCTCTCTATATTTCTGCGCTTTCTAGTTTCTATACCTACAACTCTAACTCTCTCTATATTTCATCTCGCCGTCGACAAGGTTTTTGTGTCTCTTTCGAGTGAATGAGGAGGCCCTCTTCGTAGCTTGAAGGGACCTTCCCTCTCTAGGATTTGACCTGACAATGGCGACTCCATGGAGCTGTGAACTTTCTCCGTCGTTATCACTGAGTTTCATAATATTAACTGTATTGCAGACGAAATGCAACCATTTGTTTTCTACTTTCGGATCTTGTACAGGATGCTTTTAGGAATTTGACACGGTTGGTGGCGGTGGTTTAAGTGCTTGAATGGCAAGCGAACTGAAGTTTTAGGTTTTAGCTCGTTCGTGGATCTGAGATTTGTGGTTTGAATTAGAGAAATGAATCGTAGTTTTAGGGCTCAGGACTGGCAAATGCAAATGCAGGCGGCGGTGGTTAAGCAGAGGCAACAATTAAGGGCTTCAATGGCAAAGGACAAAGAAGAAGAGCCCGCGTTGTTTCTAGAAATGAAGAACCGAGAGAAGGAGCAGAGCAGTCTCCTCCTTAATAACAGCGAAGAGCTCCATGCCCCTTTGGGTAATTTTATCTTCCTCCACTAGCTAAGTTTACTTAGTTGGAATTAGATTATTGATGAATTTGAAATTGCAGGGTCCAAACATGGTACGTCTCCTATATTTAGTGTTTCTTCGTCCGTGCCTGCAAGAAAGACGATAGCTGACGATTTTCTGAATTCTGACAATGATAAGAATGACTATGACTGGTAACTTGAAGCATATTTGTTCTTGGACTTGAATGCGTTAGTGTCTTTAAGCTGAGTCTAAGTTTGTTATTGTTCTGGTCAGGCTTCTTACACCACCTGGTACGCCTCTTTTTCCTTCTTTGGAGATTGAATCACAAAAGACAGTTATGAGTCAGATTGGAACTCCAAAGGCTCGCGAAACTGCCTTAAAATCTCGGGTAAATTAAACCGGACGGCAGTTTTTGTTTGCGGCACTCTTGATTATTTGAAGTCTGAAATTTACATGATTGATGAATTTTTTCGGAGGGAGCAATCCAAAACTTGTTATCGTCCTGATTTTAGGACAACACACGGGAATGCTACCTGTCAGATTTTTAACCTGAGAAAAATAGTAGACATAGAACTCATGGTGCCGGAAAACTGCTTAAATATGTAGGACAACACCACTCCGTGTTTTAATGTTACTAGTGGAAAGATGATGAAGTGGTTGATGTTTCCTTTACTAGAATCTGTGTGTTCTTAAGAAAATTTGGTACTTACTCTAGATTTTCAAAACTAAGTTGGCTAGTATCAGGCACTAGAAGCTACAAAATAAATTCAAAGCAAATACAATCTAGGAAAGGTAACCCGTGGTACCACTGAATGAATTATGCTGTGGATTGGTGCTTCTTCTCACATGTTGACACCACCAACTATATGAAAACTTTGGAGCCAGTTCCCTGTAGAATTTCCATACCTCCTGAAAAAGGAGATAATCCGTCTTCTCTTGTTGATTTTTGGTGTTTGATATATGGAGAGCCAGTTGATGTTAATCTACTTTTTAGGATTTCTGATTTTTAGGTTGCTGGTATTCGTGTAATATACCATGATGTTAATTTTATTCATGGACTGACGATGTTAAACTTGTTCATGGCTGTTACAGCTGGCAAATCCCCAGCCAGAGCCTACTTCAAAGGGTAACCTGCTGTCCAAACAATCAGCTTCCTCCCCTGGGTTAACTTATTCAGCCACAGGGACGCGTAGGCCCTCATCTTCTGGTGGTACAAGATCAAGATCTGCAACACCAACTGGACGTCCCTCGCTGAGCTCAACATCTAAACCTTTGAGATCTTCAACTCCTACTCGATTGACCATGCAATCATCTAAACCTGCAGTTTCTGGAAGCAAACCAACTGCTTCCTCAGCTAGGTCCACTGCCTTGACAACTAAGCCCATTGTTCCCACGAGATCTTCAACTCCAACTTCAAGGCCCTCAATACCTTCATCCAAGCCCCCATCAAGGTCAGCAACTCCACCTCGACGATCATCCACTTTATCAAGCGCACCAAGGGTGTCTGTTCCTCCTACTAAATCTTCTCCTTCAGTTACTAAGATAGCCCCCTCAACAGCGAAAAATCCAGTGCCATTTCGTGCTGCTTCTCCTACTGTGAAATCCAGGCTGTGGAAACCTTCAGAAATGCCAGGTTTTGCAGTTGATGCTCCCCCAAACTTAAAAACATCAGTACCTGAGAGGCCACTGTCAACTACAAGGGGTAGGCCTGGAGTGCCCAGCTGTAGGTCTTCCTCAGTTGAGCCTGCATTAAATGGAAGGCCAAGACGGCAGTCGTGTTCTCCCGCAGGAAGACGACCATCCAATGGACTTGGGCACCTTAGTGGGAGCTCTGTTCCTGCAACCAATCGCACATATTCTAAAGTTGATGACAATGTTAGCCCTGTTGTAAGAGGAACCAAAATGGTTGAGAGAGTAATAAATATGCGAAAATTGGCACCTCCCAAGCAAGATGACATTCATTCTCCTCTTGGCAACCTTTCTGGGAAGTCTTCCTCACCAGATGGCTTTGGAAGAACACTCTCAAAGAAGTCTTTGGACATGGCCATAAGGCATATGGTATGTTGCTTTGCATGTATTGAGATGTCCTATTCTTGCACTAGCAATAGTTTTCTGTGACTGAATAAATATCCATAGAAGTTACGGACAGTGTACCATATGAAGTTCTATTCAAATGTCTGATTAGGTTTTAGATGGCTATCTTTCAGTTAAATTCCCTTCTAGTTAGGACAAAATGCATCACTGTTTCCATTCTTTCAGTTCAGTGCCGCAAAACTCATTAGAAGTAATTGAGGAAGTGAATTAAGACAAGTAGTTTGCTTATTGATTCTAATTTCCAATCATTTATTGAATGCTGAACAGGGAATAAGACAAAGCATTCATGGTAATTTGCGGCCTCTGGTGACTAATATTCCAGCATCTTCTATGTATAGCGTGAGATCAGGGCCTATACGAAGCAAAACTATTAGTGCTACCGACTCCCCTCTTGCAACTAGCAGCAATGCAAGTTCAGAAGTTAGTGTCAACAATAATGGCCGTTGTTTAGATGGTGAGTTGGAGGATGAAATTGGAAATGATAGAGGCCGGTCACCTTTGCGAGGCAGGTGATGGTTGGGTCCAGAATCTGCGTTATGAAATGAATCATTCTCTGATCATCTTTTCCTTTATTATGGGTCTTAGCCTGCTGGACAACTGAAAGGAAAACCACTTCTGGGAAAGAAGAGGACTGATCGGAGTATTACTGTCATGTTTGCTGTTTGTTAGGTTGATTGGCAACCTGGTGTTCTGTAATCCACGGTCTCAGTATTATTAGGAAAATTCAGTTAAGTAGAAAAGAGTCACAAAGGTCATTGCTCATTTTACACGCGGTGAGGTCTTCTGTACAAGAATTAGAAATTAAATTCTTCTATTGTCAAAAACTGGAAATAGATTTATGACTCACCAATTATTTCTCTTGTGCATTTTGCAATTTGCCATTGTTTTTTTACGTCATGTTGCTTAAAATGGTCATATTTCACATTTTTTTTTATCAAAATCAAGTTTATAAAATTAAGGCTATGTTTAGTTAGGAGTTTTATAATATAATGGAATGTAATGTAATATTATTTCATCGTTTTATGAGGTTTTATAATAGAATTAAATGAAAAAGGAGGGTTTCATTCCATCCTAAACAGTAAAAATAAAAAACTTTCAATTTGAGAGGTTTATGATATAATATAAAATAATATACAACTTTACACTATATTATATTATAAACTCTTCATCAAAACAATATTTTACTATATTATATTATGAACTATTCTATTTTTCCTAAACGGTAATTTTCTAATATTACATTCATTTACGTTCCGTTTCATTATAAACCATTACATTATATTCTATTACATTTCATTCTATTAAAAATTTTACGTCCAACCAAACATAGCCTTAAGTCATTTTAGAAACTAATATGGAATATTTCAAGCTTAACATTTAACAAGAAAGTTGGGCAATTGGGACGAAGAGTGGGGAGTTGAGATAGCAATAAAAATAATAAAGACTTATATTATATTTTCTTATTACATAGGGAATATCAGTAAATTAGATATATAATTTTAATTATAAACATATTATTCTAGTTGCTTAGGACTTAAATTTATTTAAAAATATAAAATTTTTATTAGACTGTAATTTAATTTTGTTTTAAACTTTTTAGTTAGAACCCCTTTACTACTAGAATAAAGTTCTAAGAAATTTTTTAAAAATATTTTAGTTAAGAATTTCTTTATTATTAGAATAAACTTATTATTTTTTTTGGTGCACTTAGGGTATCAACCGACGGAATCAATGCCTAATCTCTTCGTTGCGGGAACATCTCCAATATGGGAGAGTTACAGCTGGCCCAGGAGCTTGCTGCATTCCCAAGGGTGAGATTCGAATTTCCAACCACTTGGTTAAGCGACGAAGGCATGTACCACCTACACCAACCCACTAGGTTGAATAAACTTATTTTTAAAGTAAGGTCAATCGCTGCTGAATGAATTTTTTTGTATGTATTTTTGTTTTGAAAAATGTTCTAGACAAATCCTTATCATGATCGTATCTTGTCTTTTAATTGAATTCTAGTAATTGAAGACGTTGATCAACATATTCTTTATAATTAAAATTGATGGTTATTATTTTTTGTCCTTTAATTTATATATATAGGAATGTTTCCAATTCCAGAATCTTGAAGGTATGCCACAAATCACTTCAAGCAGATTAACAGTTTCAGGCAGCACTAAGCAAATTGCCAAACCAATAGTTCGTATGAAGTGCCACGTATGCAGATGAAACCACGGTAGCTGGACCATTGAACCAAGCCCCTCCATTACCACAATTGCTGTATCGTTGACTACTGAATATTATGTGCCTAAATTTCTTTCTAAACATTAGAAAACAAGATTTCAACCGCCTTCCACATGACCTCAGGCTGAAATAATTGGTCCAATTGTACTCTCGAATCGTTGATAATTCAAGTTTACTGTCTAGAAGTGAGACATGAACAATGTCTTGTTCTGATTACTTTTGACAATATTACTTTTAAAATCACACCAAACAGCTGTCAAGACCATAAAGAACCAGACAACCAACTTAGCTACTCAACTAACAACAACGTTGTATGGTTCCATGCCTTCTTGATGCCTGTATGATTGAACCACCATCTTTCCATGAAAACTGTCCGAGAAGCCAGCAGAGGATCATGTTTTATGATCCTGCAAAAGTGCAGCCATACCAACAGGTAGCAATCAGTATCCCAAATAACTTTTGATCTGACTAATCTTTTGAACATGTTAAGACCATAAATTGAGTGCAAGGGCTTGCCTTGCTCAAAACCAATAAAAAGGAAAGCAAAATACTTTCCTATCCATGTCTTGTGCAAATGACTTCAAACGAATGCACACGTACAGTGCAAACCACCCAAAAGTTTCAAGTTGAGGAAAATGAATTTCAAAGTTACAGTGCTACTAGACAGGAAAAGAAAGCATTGGTATCTAAGGTTCAAGTTAGAACACTTACCTTGTCCTCATTGGCTATAATTTCCTTTTCTCCTAGTTTCATTGCATTCTCTCCGAGTGTCAAAACATTTGATCGATTACTTTTAAATTTTAGCTAGATAAATAAGGTCAAAATTCAAGTGGAACTAAAGTTGTCATAAACACAAGTTGCCACGATACTTTGAAATCTTCAAATCCATATTCAATGGAACAGAAATAGATATAATACTAATACAACTATACCTTGTTGGGGATCATATCACCACTCCAAAATCATCCTTGATAAATGAAAATAAGTGATTAGTCAATTGGATAACACAAACCTTTGTTCAGTTTCTCCAGTTTATACATAGTCGTATTGAAGTTCTCAATTAAATTCACTCAATTTTGATTAAAAGAACATCAAGATTTTTCATTTTTACATTGACAACAATCAAATGGAAGACGATCCTAACAACAAGAATGAATCTTGTAGCTTCTTCACTCTAAGTGTTATGGGTCCAGCCTCATTTTAGGCATATTTGCTAGACTAGTTCTACTAATTTCGGCTTTGAAAGTGTTAGTTATCTTCACAGATCAAAAGGAACGAAGATTGGGTAGATTTGAAGTAGAAACCGATGTGTTGAAGCTATTTTTGGATCACATACCTATGTATGTGATAGAATTCTAGCTTAGTATGCAAGAGATAGTATATATTATTGATTATAATAAAAGATCTCTACTGCTATTACAAGATGATTCTCCTGAACATCTGAATATATCTCCTCAGAGAGAATACAGATTCCCTCTGTCTATAGTGTCACTCTTCTCTATCCTTTCTTCCCAAATGTCCCATCTCTCTGTGTTAAGTAATCATTTCACCACAATAGTTTAAGCTGTTGTGTGAAGCCAACTTAATTGGTTTTATATATTCTCTAACACACCCCCTCAAGTGAAACCCTTTGGGCTTGAAACTTACACAGGTTCACTCTACCTTGTGCTGAATAATAGGTGGGTGGCAGGATTTGAACTCATGACCTCTTGGTCACAAAGGCTTTGATACTATGTTAAGTGACCGTTTCACCATAATAGCTTAAGCTGTTGTGTGAGGCTAACTTAATTGGTTTTATATATTCTCTAACACTCTGCTTCCTATCCCCTCTTAACTATTCATCCGTACATTCTGTTATAATCCCAACCTTGTGCCAATTCCTCACTACTAACTCTAACTAATTAACTCATTCCTCTCAGCCCCCTCTTTCTTTTTCCTTGAGTATACTCTCCATATCCTAGGCTTATTTATGTTTCTGTTATTAGTCCTAACATTGCTCCCTTCTAGAAGAGCAGCCTTGTCCTCAAAGCTGCAATGAGAAAACTGATTGCGAAGAACGAATTCGTCCTTCCACAACCTTCGCTAGTTGAGACATATGAAACACTGGATGAACTCTAGAATGTGGTAAAAGTTTGAGTTTATATGATACTGCCCCATATTTTTCTAGAATTTGGAAGGGGTCAAAATACCTTGCCGCTAGCTTTTGATTAATACGTCGAGCCACTATCAGTTGTTTGTGGGGGTCGAGCTTAAGAAATACCCATTCTCCCACCTATAAAGATAGCAGATTTCTTTTCCTATCCGCATATTTCTTCATCTGATCTTGTGCTCTATGCAAATTGTGTTTGAGTTGATGCAGTGCCTCATCTCTATCCACTAACTCTTTAGCCACTATCTCTATCTTAGTTTTTCCTTGCAAATACTGAACCAAGGTTGGGGGTTTCCTCCCGTAAACCATTTCAAAAGGAGTTGAACCCGTAGACACATGGAAAGTGGTATTGTACCATAGTTCTGCCCATGAAATCCAATAAGACCAATGCTTAGGTTGTTCAGAAGCAAAACACCTTAAGTAGGTTTCTAAACATCTGTTGAGAACTTCAGTTTGTCCATCCTTTTTGGATGATAAGAGGAGCTCATTTTAAGCATACTACACTGTGGTCGAAACAATTCACTTAAAAAATAACTCACAAACAAAGGATCACGATCATTTATGATTGATAACGGAACTCCATACAGACGTACTACTTCATTGACAAACACTGCAGCCACACTTTTAGTAGTATAAGGATGCTTTAATATAATGAAATGGCAATATTTAGATAGCCTATCCACAACAACCAGCATTGTTTCATATTCTTTAGACCTAGGAAGTTCCGTGATGAACTATTGAGATATCTTCCCAAATCTGGTTGGGAATTGGTAAAGGTTGCAGCAGACTCCTAGGAGATGTGACAGCATATTTCTTCCTTTGACATGTGTCACAAGACTTGACAAAGTCTTGAATGGATTTCTTCAAACCAATCCAATAAAGATTGCTTGCAATTCTCCTATAGGTGTGCAGAAAACCTGAATGGGCTCCTATAGGAAAAGCATGAAACTCTTTTAGGAGTAAAGGAATAAAAGTGGATTGAGCTGAAATCACTGACCTTCCCTTATATAAGAGAACTCCTTTGTGCCATAGAAACCCTGTTCTTGAAGTTGGATTTCGTTTTTAATCTTTTATAATACGACTTAAAATAGGATTTTGGTCCACCTCTTGCTGAAGGATTAAGCTATCAACCCACAATGAATAAGAAATAATGCTCTTCAATTCACCTTCTTCATGTACCAGTGACAAAGCATCAACAACTTTTTTTTCTGGACTTGGTTTGTAAATGACCTCAAAGTGATAATCCAAGAGCTTAGCCATCTAACATTGTTGGTCAATAGTGGACACCCTTTGTTGCAGTAAATGACGAAGGCCTTTTTTGATCTGAATAAACCACAAATGGTATGCCCAACAAATAATAGCGCCAATGATGTACTGCTAACACTAATGCCATTAGTTCCTTCTCATAAGCTAATTTAGAGAGATTTCCTTCAGATAAAGCTTTGCTGAAGTATGCAATCGACCTCCTATTTTACATCAAAACCACACCTACCTCTTGCTTGAATCATCACATTCCACATCAAATGATTGGGAAAATTCTGGTAGAGCTAACACTAAAGATGTAGTCAAAGCCTTTTTTAAGGTTTCAAAAGACTCCAAAGTTGTTAAGTTCCAATGAAACCCTTCTTTCTTTGTTAGTTTCGTGAGAGGTTTTGCTATTTTACTATAATTCATAACGAATTTTCGGTAGTATCCTATCAATCCTAAGAATCCCCTTACCCCCTTCACATTTTGAGGAATATGCTAATTCATAAAGCTTGAAACCTTAGCTGGATCAACCGCTACCCTTTGTTCAGAAATAACATGACCCAAATATTCCACTATTCTCCTTCCAAAACTGTATTTCTGCTTGTTAACCATAAACTGATTTTTTAAGACCTTCAAGACATTCATTAAGTGCAAAAGATGTGTATTCCAATCAACACTATATATTAGAATGTCATAAAAAAAATTTGAACAATCTTTCTAAGGAAAGGTCTGAAAATATCATTCATTACTAGCTGAAATGTGGTTGGTGCATTGGTTCTTTTGAAATCCGTTTTATGGATGTCCTCATTCTTGACCTTAATTTGGTGATACCCTAATTTGAGATCTAGTTTAGAGAAGAATCCTACACCATGCAGCTCATCTAATAGTTCATCCACCACCAGAATAGGATACTTGTCTTGTACGGTGACCCTATTTATTGCTCTATAATTGACACACATTCGCCATGAGGCATCTTTCTTCTTGACTAAGATTAACGGATTGGAATAAGCACTAGAACTAAGATGAATGATGCCCATCTGTAACATTTCCTGCACCGACCTTTTAATCTCATCTTTATGATGGTGTGGATACTTATACGCTCTCACACTAATAGGATCTTGTCCCTGTTGCAAAACAATAGAATGAGAGTGGTTTTGTTCGAGAGGTAACCCTTGAACCTATTGGAATACCTCCGGAAATTGGTTCAACAGCTGGTTTAGCTCCTCTTTCTCTTTTCTGTAAAGCTAAATCTGTTGCTCCTCCATTATAGCTACTTCTTTAGCTGATATGAAATTATTACTTAAGATTGCAAGAAGACCATGTAAAGATACCGAATCCTTAGGGTACACATTTCCTCTTCTCGGTGTTCCCTGGAGTACTGCCTTGCCACACAATTGCACCTTTTGTCCCTCATGTTGGAATTGCATGGTCATCTCCTTCCAGTCCACGATGACCTTTCCTAAAGTCTGTAACCAAGCAACCCCTAAAATCACATCCATTCCTCCTAAATCCATAACATAAATATCAACCTTCTAGTCAATTTCTCCCACCGAATAGGAGCCCCTAGACACCTCCTTTAGTAGCCACCTTATGTCCATCACCCAATGTTGGACCCCGAACTTTTATTGGAGAGTTTATTTATTAAATGAAATTAAATGAGGAATTAGTGGTGTTAAATGTTTTATTTAGGTTATGTGAATTGGGAAAAGTTCAATGATATTTGAGGTTAATGTATGG
>JANZLX010000213.1:13554742-13567956 GCA_025531955.1 Erythroxylum orinocense | reverse complement strand
CGAGCAGATCCGAGGAGGGAGGAGGGAGGAGCAGATCCGACGACGGTGAGACCAGATCCGACGACGGAGGAGCAGCGACGACGAGAGGGAGGAGCAGCAGGCCAGCGGCGACGAGAGGGAGGACCGGAGGAGAGAAACCGAAGAAGAGAGAAGAAGCAGCAGATTGTCGGGGGAGGGGGGCGATTGCGGGTAGATTTTTAGGTTTAAAGTTTTTTTATTTGCAATTTCGTCCCTGGGGTTTTTTTTTTGCGAAACGGTCCCCAAAATTTCGGTATTGACGGTACCGGCCGGTACCGACTGGAATCTATACCCGGAATGTTTAAGTCCGTTCCGGTACCGGTTTCCAGCCGGAACGGAACGTTCTGGTCGGTACCGGCCGGAATGGAACGGAATCCATTACATTGCCATTTAGTTTCACTTTTCTTTTTTGTTATGATTTTTAGTTTTTTTTTAAAATTTTTTTAGTTTTTATTTTTAAAAATATATATTTAATTGTGAATGCCTAATAATTATATATGAGATAAAACTTAAAGATAAATTATTTTATAATTAAATCAATTTATTTTAATCTCTTATATAATATTTAATAAATCATTAATAAAAATATTGTTTTATTAAAATAAGTAATTTAATAACTAAAATTAATATTTATTTTTCAGTATATATTAAAGAAAATTTTATTTAAAATTTATATATTTTTAAAAAATTAAATTATAATTGATTTTTAAATTAAAATTATTTTATTTTAAAATTAATAATTAAATTTAAATTTAAATTATTTATAATTCTTATTAATAATTAATATTAAATAATAATTGATAATAAATCACATCATGAAACAAAGAAAAAATTGAAAATAAAAAATATTTTTTACAGTTTTCATAAATAATGAAAATAAGAAGAAATAAAACTAAAAACAAAATTTAAAATATAAATAAATAATTTTTTAAATTTGAAAATATTAATAAAAACAAAGATGTGAACTTATTTTAAATTAAATGTCCTTTTTAAAAAGGATATGAGAGGAAATAAGGGGGAAAAAAAGTCCTAAGCTGCGTCCGCAATAGAACCAAAACACCTTTTTGTTCTCCCTCACCTACACATACAATCAACTCCTATTTCTTGTCTGATCCATGGCTTCTCTTTGGCGAGCAGCGACCGCCCTAACACAAAGCCAGACGAACCCATCGGACTACGAGGGTGTCGAGTTCTGGTCAAACCCGGAACGGACCGGATGGTTAACCAAGCAGGGTGAGTACATCAAAACCTGGAGGCGCAGGTGGTTCGTTCTAAAGCAGGGCAAGCTCTTCTGGTTCAAGGAATCCACCGTGACCCGAGCTTCAAAGCCACGCGGCGTCATCCCAGTGGCTGCTTGCTTGACGGTTAAAGGAGCCGAGGACGTCCTCAACAAACAGTACGCGTTCGAATTGTCGACCAGGTCCGAGACTATGTACTTCATCGCTGACTCAGAGAAGGAGAAGGAGGATTGGATCAACTCGATCGGTCGGTCCATAGTTCAGCACTCCAGATCTGTGACCGATTCCGAGATCGTTGATTACGATAGCAAGAGGTGATAAGGTGAGTCTGATCTTAGTTATCACTAACCAATATATATATATCCACCCATGTTTGATCCAACACGAGGTGAATTCTTGTGTGTATCTGTGCTGTAAATTTTGGATTTTGAAGTGTTGCAATTTCTTAATTGCAAAATTCAATAGTTGTCCGATTTATTTGTTAAGCCTTGTAATTTACGATTGTTAAAGCCTTTTGCTTTTTCTTTGGTTTAATATTTACATTTGCCATGTTGTAAAATTGTAGCCTTAAGATCTACTGCGTTATGATGAACTGTAAAAGCTTTAAATTACTTCTTCATTTATGTAAGTAAAGGACACTAGACTAGTTAATGGCTATGTTTATTTCTATCGAGGAGATATCTGTTTATCTGCCAGTAACTTAGACAAATAGCCAATAGCATTAGCATTCCTGAATGATTGTCATTATCTGCAATACTTTGGATAGCAGCTTAGCTTCTTTATTCCTAGGAGAAGTAGCTGCATTTCTCAAATCACATTTCTTATCTCATCTGATGCAGAACCCGTCAAGTTCTTTCTTTTTCTTGTTTAGCTTAATGATATTTATCTACTGCTAGGAAAGATGCTATCAAATTAACCAATCCATTTCAAGAGAGAGATTGGCTTAATCCCACTGGAGGCCGTGTCGTTTCAATCAAGTTAACATATTAGAGCATGAGAATTGTTCCGGGTAACATAGTAAGAAGAACAACTTAGAGCAAAATACAACAAGAAGAGTTAAAAAGTATATGATGTAAACAGAAAAAAGCAATCTACATATGATGATGATGATGAACCTGGATGAAAGCTGTCTCAGCTAAGTCAATGGCTTGAGCAACATGAGCAACTTCTGATTGACACTTACAGTACTTACTTTCAGGATCCGTATCAACACCTATAGTTGCGGCAGCCTGAAGGTAAGCGATCCATTGACGGCGTGATTTTCCCTTTTCAGCATCTTGTGTTTCAGTTGGGAAAACCATGATCCTGGAAGCCACTGCAATTTCCATGTCTCCATTGAAAGAAATAGAGCCACACCCTCCCCCATAAGGGCCACGGCTTGTCATCCCCAGCTTGTCAGTCACTCTCATGGCCATAATCTACCTTACACAGGTTCAGAATGATTAGATGATAAGTACTGTTAAGACTATGTGGTCTCTAAAAGCATATTGCTTGCTAGCCCTTAGAAAAGTCATTTGGAAAAATGGGTAATCCCCATGACGGAATGATAAGCTTATCATAGAGTGCTTGAGACAGAGCTACTAATGGACGGGTATGAACAGTATTGGAAAGCCTCTACGTAGCCTAGGAAATCCTTTAAAAACATTAGAATCAATCTGTTTAGGATAAAAGACCTTGGGTGTTCCACAAACTGTACAGACCGGCAGAGCAGCTCGGAGGACATCCCAGCACGTTACATTGTGACGCAATTCCCCGGAGACCTGCATCCAATGCCATATAAAAGCTTCTTCCTCATGGCTGTTTAATAGCAATGGTCTTATATATTCCTACCATGAAAAAGGTTGCAAATATTGGCAAAACTAGATTGGCGAAACAGATATATAATCAATTGCATGTCACAATTATATGCTGCATATATTGTGTTTGTCGATTTTGAATCTTCTGTCTGAATCTCTTTTCCACCGTGGACTTTCCTTAAAAGAAAGTCAGTTGGCGGGAAAAAAAAAATCAACTTCAGTGTTTTACCTTCTTAGCACAAGTCACAACTTCTGGACTGGAGGCAACTAGAATACACCCTCCGCCCTGCAATCACGTATTCATATTTACCCTTACGATGGTGAGCAAAACATCATAAACTCTTCGGTATTTAGTAGTTTGAGTGGGCTCATACTTGCAAGTAAGTCATACAACGATCAGGACTCACTACTCTCAATGCTCTGTACACTTCAAATGGAGCAGTGAATGTTGGGCGTTCAAATCCCTCACTTAAAACTATCTGGGAAACATCCCCTGCTAGAATATGTTCTTTTGCTCTTTCTACTGCTTCACTGTATTGTTTGCTGGAGAGTTTAGACTTGATGAATGGACCGAATTGGTGATTGCGAGAGGTTACGTAGCCAGCAGGCAGCCTGGGGCTGTTAGTCACCAATTCAGCATTAAAATCGACAAGGATATAGAAATCACCCTCATCAAAGCAACAGAGTAATTACATTTACAACCAAGTGAAAGAAACAGAAAGGCACTCACGGGTTTATGTCATGCACTTTTGATACCAATTTTTCAAGGCATTTCACTCCATCAGAATAAGCACTCTCAACACATGGGTACCTATCTACCATCACCCAGTGGATTACATGTGCTTTCTGAAAACAATATGCAAAGAACTACATTGATATTCCGGAAACAGAAGCTAAAATCCAACAGCAATCAAAGAGGAGTACCTTTTCCACATGATCGAAAACAATCACATCGACGTACAGGCCAAGATGCATATCTGCAAGATTTATGTCATCCTGAGTTGCCCTTGAAAATGGCAAGTTTGCTTTCGGTGCAAGTCGAACCGTATCATAGGAGAAGTAACCAATCCAACCACCTATAATTTTGCCCGAATGAGGAAGAAATCCCACCAACCATACATAGATATGCAACTTTTACTTGAATTCTTAATTGTATGACCATTCAAAACTTGCTGGAGTTGGGAATAAAAAGGTCTACATAATCTGAGGAGTGGAGAAACTCGTTTTTCTCACCACAAAAAGTATCTGGAAGTCGGTCGGTCATTTGGGGTTTCCAACTCTCGGAGATTCTTCTGGGGATCATCAATGGATCATCAACAAGCTCCTTACTCAAAGTGCCTTCTCTGTGGTCCATAATAGTGACTATGTTTTCTCTTGCCGCAATCTCCATAGCTGGCTGAGCCCCAAGAACACTGTAACGTCCCTACTTACATTATACATGTACCAAGAACTAAAATCAGAGGACAACCATATATCTCTATGTGTGTGTGTGTGTGTGGAGCAAACAAAAGAAGTCACGCAGGTCTTTTACAACAGTTGAAGCCTCAACGCCATGCTCTACGGACTCGAAGAGAAAGCTTGGAGTTTCCGTTTCATCTTCCTTAACCAAGCATCGGTAAGCAGTAATTGGGGTGAGCTTATCAGAGAATATTGACTTATGAAGAGGCACCAAATTTGCACGCGTAGCAGCTTCCGAGAAATTTATTGCGTCGTTGGCTGAAGACCCTTAAAATCAAGTAAAAATAAGTTACACGGGAGGACTCAAAAGTTCCTCGTATCGTATTGTATGAGGCAGCAGCAGTGGACTAGACAGCACTTTTCTGGAGACCTGAACTAAGGTCAGCCCATAGAATACGGGGCTGTAATTGGGCATAACCTTAAACGAGGTTCGTATTAAGCCAGTCCATAAAAAGAGCCCAGAAGCTCCTTTCTTGAATTTGACTTGACCAGACGCACTAAAAACCTTGGCTAAGAAGGAATGTCTCTTAAATTTTCTGATTTCGTGAATAAAATATATTCAGCTATGGATTTACCTAAAAAGAAAAAAATGGACAAAATCTTGGTTGATATGTAAAATAAAAAACAAAAATATCAAAGAAAAAAATGATTGACGTATCAATCATAATAAATTAATAACAAATACATTCAAATGCATTAAATAATTATATATGATATTTTCAAAAAAAATAAAAAATTAAAGCTAATTGAAAATTTCAGGTCAATCTTGTATTTTCCTTCATTAATTTTAATTTACCCGAAGATTGGGTCGCAAGAGAGATGCACTGCTGCTGCCTACGGATACGGAGGGACGCACGAAGAATGTCAGTTGGCGGAGACATGAATAAGGCTAAAGATTGCATTCTTCAACTTGAAGCACACAATTTCACTCCCAAGTCCCAACTCTCTTTATGTTCAGTTGCTCGCTCTTAGCCTCTGTTCATGTATATTTATAACCCCATCAATGGGGAGGGTCGGGATTTAAAAAAATTACCATGACATATGACATTATAAACTTAATAAGAACGATGACTTTAACAACATTAGCATACTAGTCAATACCAAATCCTTGCACAATATGAGTTTCTTCTTTTCACTTCTCTAATTTTATTCCTTTCTTCGTGGACCATATCTAAAGACGATAAAGCCATTTATGGAAAGAAATTTGTTTAGGTTAGATGAAAGATGACGTTAATTTCCTTTATTTATTATGGTCAAGGGATTACACAAATAGGGTTACCCTGCTTGACAAATTAAGATATAGGAACTATAAATTGACCGTCTTTACAAATGATAGTTATCTAATTAAAAATTAAGTTGAATATACATGTCTACGTTACAACCACCGTCATGAAAACTACTTGATCAGGTTGTTTACTTCTCCCCAGATCACCGATACAATAATAAACTAACAGCACAACATAGATATCTGATATCCAGAAGACTCAGTCCCTCTTCTTCTGTTGTGAAATCATTGACAATCCCAAAATAATCCCTCGCCTACTTCAGCTCTGTGGCTGTGGCAACAGTTCCAAATCAACTTAATTAATAGCTCTTGCATTTCTTCCATGATCAAACTGTTTCTTGAATTCTCAAAATCCTGTTGGCCTCATGGTAGGTTAACGGGAACACGGTTTCGTCTGACATTTCACAATCTTCCAATAGGGACTTGACTAGTCCGACGTCCATTTCAAAACTCTCCTCGTTCTTGGATTTGAACGTAACTTTTCTGTCAGATACTTGCGCAAGTAGAAAAAAACAAGAAAACAGATTTGTGATCACCTGACGCATAGGGAGGAGTTTTGAGTCTGTGTGGCTTGTTTTTCCTAATTGGTGGTCAACTCTATATAATACGATTCCTTACCCTATCAAAACTTTGAAATAGGATATAAGGAAAAAAAAAAACAACTTTGAATAGTTGCTTTTAAGTATTAATTTTGAGCCTAAAGCTCTAAATTTCATACTGTTTACCTCATCCCTCAGCGCATAAGTACCAACTGTAACTCATCTACCTATTGAAAGATGAATGATTTGAAAAGGGAACTACACTATATACCCCGAAAAAGAAACTAAACTATAGATTCATGGGTATTTCTGTACATCGACGAAGCATTAAAAGGCAAAACTATATCTCCCTTTTTCCCTTCTCTTCCCTCTTAAAGAAACTCTTACTTGCAAAGCAGGTTGCTCTACATGGAGAACTGTGGCCTGTAAGTCAAAAGTATCTACTCGAGTTTTTTAAGGTCTTATTTGACAGTCACTGATTGCAATAGTTATTAAAGACCTTATTTAATAGTCACACGATGTATATTAAAGGTGTTTGGTAAAATTAACTATTTAATATTAACTGTTTATGTATAAAATAATTTATAATTTTAAAAAAATTATAAAAGTATGAATATTATATATCTTAATATTTCGTTGAATATTTTTTTAAATTTTAAATATTTAACTCTACAAAAATTAAGTTTATAATTATAATAAAAATAAAAAATATATAATAATAATAATAATAATAACAACAACAACAACCACAACGACGATGACAACAACAACAATAATAATAATAATAATAATAATAATAATAATAATAACATCCAAACATAAAATATAATTATAATTAGGCATAAATTGACTTGCAAAAATTAATTAATATAAAGCTTTGTTTATTTAAGAGAGTATAATTGATTTTTCACTACCACATATTTAGCTAAAAATGAAAAAGCTACTCAAACGCTGTTCAATAGCAGCTTTTCTAAATTCAGCGTTTTGATATACATCAGCTAACTTTTTATGTTGATACCAAGCAAAACTTTCAGCTGTTTGAAATAGTCAAACAGCTGAAAAGCATGAATCAGTCAAACAGCTGAAAGGCATGCATCAGCTAATTTCATTGGTCACCAAACGCAGCCTTACAACAGTCCCTTGATGAAAGCTGATTCCGCCAAGTCAATAGCACGAGCAAGGCCTGCTGCTTTATTTTGACACTCTTGCTGCTCGTCCTCAGGATTGCTATCAGCCACTATACCAGCCCCAGCTTGTAAGTAAGCAATCCATTCTCGACAACCTTGAAGAAGGTCTTTCTTATAAGAGTACATTGTGTCGAATCGAGCCCCAGTTGGAATCACGATGGTCCTCAAAGCCAAGGCAATGTCCATGTCCCCAGTGAAGGAAATACCACCGAAGCCCCCACTGTAAGGACCCCGCTTTGTTACCTCCAGCTCATCTATTAGTTCCATGGCTTTCACCTGCATCATAATGCCAATGATCATTATTACTAAAAAGATGGTTCAAGAAAAATGTTGCATCCTGATATCCCATATTCCTGCAATTCCATTAAGCAAGGGCAAGTTATCCAAGTCATCAGTGACTATTATTACAGGACACAAATATTGGAGAGATTACGCATATCAGAAGAAAATGAGACTATTAGTAAAAAATATGCACCGTAAACATAAGCATACTCTCCTGATTTGAAGAAAAAGTTTACTGATTAGCAGAATGATTAGGACCATCACTCAACTGTTTTATAATTATGCAAAATAGAGGAAATCGCATCCATAACCCAACACTGAAGACATTTTAATAGCAAACCTTGGGTGCTCCACTAACTGTACCAACGGGGAGGGCAGCACGAAGTGCATCCCAGCAGGTGAGATCATCACGTAATTCTCCAGTGACCTGTATTTAGGGAAGAACATAACATTTTCATCATCAGTGAGATATGCAGTAACACTCAAGACAACCAAATAAGATGACTAGGGTCCATAAATGTTATGCAAGTAAGTCATATAGTATGGTCCTCTCACTAAACATTAGTACCCCAAGTTATTTAAGTACACGTGCAGATAACGGAAGTGATCTCAGCCACAACTTTTGGTGGAGAAATACAACTCTAAATTCTATTAAAGGTGACTTTAAGCTTTGTTTATAAATAAGATATTCCTCATATCCAACATTCAAGTACATTACATGAACAACTCCAAATTGATAAGAACCTGACGATGAATTATGCACTAATCATATGTTTCTATGTAGAAGAATGAATTTGCATTTCAGTATTTCAAGGAAAACATTCTCACCGTGGAGCTTATATGCATCACATGGGAGTATCGTTCAATATTCATAAGCTTTTCCACCTTCACAGAGCCATATTTTGAAACCTATTGACAAAGATGTTACCAAGGCGAGTTATTGTAACTAGCACATTTGAAAGAAAGCAACTCTCACTTAGAGAAACATTTGCCCGGTGAATTATTTAGCATGAATGACAGCAACAAAAATTTTTCTAAACACAAAACTGCCCAAGAAGAACCTATTATACTCCTTACAAGGAAGGAAATAAGCAGCATTCAGTTAAATTAATACATCATATGCTCCTCTACACAGAAATGGAGCCGTGTGGCAGATAAGGACCAAAAACAAATCTGTGCAGTGACAGGCAGAAATTAGTGCATAAGGAATGTAACCATAATTTGACACCGATAGAGTTTAATAGGAACCCCTATATGAATTAAATTTGTCCATGAAATCAGACCTTTCCAACATCATTCCTGCCCAAATCAACCAGCATGATGTGCTCTGCGCATTGCTTTGGATCATTTAACAATTGCAGCTCTAATGCCTCATCTTCTTCAGTTACCTTCCCTCTTCGGATTGTTCCAGCTAAGGGCCGATTGACTACCTTGTTCTGCTCAGAATGAAATGAAAATTTCCAAAATACTTTCATAAACAAAATCCTTGAAAAGAGACCTAAAACTTAAATTCATTAACAAAAACAAATATTTTGAGAATATCTAAAACTGAAAATTAACTGTTGGCTCAGGAGTCTTAACAGCCAATATGCAGTACCAAAATATGCTATTTGCAACAATATACCTTCTTTACACGCGTAAGAATTTCTGGACTGGAGGCAACCAGAATGCACCCCCTAGCCTGCATAACATAGGAAATTTGGATTAGAAAACACATGTTATTAGCTACTGATGATGAGGCAATGCAGAAGGCTTGATAGGCACGCACTTGCAAGTATGCCATATAAGGACTGGGATTCACAACTCTTAATGCTCTATAAATTTCAAATGGGTCGGAAAATGTTCTCCGCTCAAAACGTTGACTTAAAACTATCTGGAAAATATCCCCGGCCAGAATGTGCTCTTTAGCCTGTAGTACAGCCCTCTTGTATTCTTCACTTGTCATGCTCGACTTCGTTAACAAGGGACCAAATTGACGAGTTTGTAGTGTCACGGATCCTGCAGACAACCTTGGGCTACAGATGCCATTCAAGTCAAGTTAGAAATTTTGATTTAACTGATGATAAATAACAGATAAGGACTAACTACTGTGACAATCACTTACGGGTCAATATCCTGTACTCTAGCCAATAACTTTTCAAGACTTTTCATCCCATCAGTGTAAGCACTCTCAATAGAGGAGTGCTTATCCAGGTTCACCCAGTGGATTATGTGTGCTTTCTGAAAACAAATAAAAACACCATCTCCATGATTTCAAAAGTGATAAGCTGGGATGAAATGGTTACAAAACCACTTCTCTACACTGAAAACATTTTATGTAAGGTCAATCAAAAGTAACCGATTTTGACCATGACTAACGAATGGGAAAACATAAATCAGATAGCCTATTAAACGCTTACTTATTGTCTATACAATTAAAAAAATTACCTTCTCTACGTGATCAAAGACAATGACATTATCATAGAGGCCCAAATGTACATCTGGCAGATTTCTATCATCCTTTGGAGCCCCAGAAAATGACAACTTTTTGGTCTCCACATAACGGACTGTATCATAGGAGAAATAACCAACCCAACCACCTAATCGTGAATGCAACAATCAGTATGATTGAGAAAATAGCAAGAAATTCAATGATCACTATAGGTGAACAGAACATGGAAGTTATGTCAAGTATTAATGGACTTGAAACCTTATAAAAGAGAAACCCATAAGGCCACTAAACAAAGCAGATGAAATTTAAGACTGCAGCTATTAATCTGTTCCACAACGACACTGTTTCTCTTTTTCTAAAATCCATGTAATGATGTTTGATACGAGGATGCTATGCCAAAACAAAAGATATTCATTAATGACACTAGAAAATCTCGGCTACCATGGGTTTATGACACATACCAAGTCATTGAATATGGAAGCATACACAAGACAAGATTTAGCAGCATTATGGAAACACTTCATAGTTATAATGGCCACATGTAAATCACCCCCCAGCAGTTCAATGCAGCATCATTAAATTTGTCGTTAATGTACCATGGAAAGAATCCTCAATATTTAATGTGAATAACTACTAAGAAAATAAATATTGAGCTCATTCCAAAAACAATGGGAAAACAACTTTGGAATCCAATTTTGTCGCGACAATGTCGGATTTTCTAGGTTAAAGATACCTTACTTTTACATGCATCTAATAGCAGTCAAGCATGTGGAATGCAAAAATGAAGGAGATCTTCAGAGCAACCCAACCATAAAATAACCGCGCTCTATGCTGTTAAATTAGCAGTTAACGGCCAAACTATCCTACATTTTCTGGATTTCAACTTGAGCAGAGAAAATCTAGCTACAGATAATTACCTAAATTTTCAACCAGTCTAATATAGCGCATACTGAGATGGTTGTATTTTAAAAACAAATTTTTCTTTTACCACAAAAAGCATCAGGAAGCTCATCAACATGTAGGGGTTTCCAACTCTCTGATATTCTTTTTGGTATAGTCATGGGGTCCTCGACAAACTCTTCGGTTAAAGACCCCTTTTCATGGTCCATTATAGTGACTCTATTTTTTCTAGCCACAATCTCTATTTTTGGCTGAGCTCCGACCACGCTATAGCGTCCCTGAACCCACAAATGCATACACAAATTAAGGAGATAAGCAGAGAGGCAGGAAGGCCATTCATATCCAGACAAAGAAGCAAACAGGAAGCTTACGACTTTTGAAGCCGGATGACCAGGCTCAACAGACTCAAAAAGAAAGCTTGGTGCCTCTCGATCATCTTCCTTCACTAAACATCGATAAGCAGTGACCGGAGTAAGTTGGTCAGAGAAAATACAACAGTGAAATGGTATTAAATTTCCATTTTTAGCAGCTTCTGCAAACTTGATTGGATCATCGACTGAAAACAAGAACACCCAAATAACAACAATTAAGTTAGAAACGGTCATGTGATATTATATCAGAAACAGTGAGGGAATAATAAACAAGACCATAGAACAGCCGCCTTAGGTCAAACTCCGGCAAAGTCTTAAATGTGCGTTACATGACATAAGTTTCTACACAAAGAATAAACAATTTTCAAGAGTCGACACTAAGTTTAAGCGATGATTAGGACTCAGACCACCCAAAGATATCTTG
Source organism: Erythroxylum orinocense (assembly GCA_025531955.1). Lineage (NCBI taxonomy): Eukaryota > Viridiplantae > Streptophyta > Magnoliopsida > Malpighiales > Erythroxylaceae > Erythroxylum > Erythroxylum orinocense. The sequence continues at coordinate 13,556,027 of JANZLX010000213.1, read as the reverse complement.
AATACCCTCAAAAGAGAAGAAATTAGAAATTGTTTGTAACCAACGCCTAAAGATTTCTTGTTCTATTATTTTCACTCCGACTTTAACAAAACAACAATAACGAACAGTGTAATTTATGATATCAAATGTCGTTTTCTATCCATTTCCTTATTTCCTCCTTTCCTCTCGTTTCTCAGAAGTCAAACACTTTAAAAAAAACACCAACGCAGGACACCATTTCTAACTTACCTAAGGACTGGCTCTTAATAGACATGCATTTGACTCGACGGGGACATGCAAGTGATAGTGATCTCCTATAAAAAATGTTCGTCACCGGAGATAGAGCAGAAAGCCGGCAAGTGCCCGGAGACAAGCGAGGAGAGTATGTTAGGGATTGCATTGTGACGGCTGCGCGGTGGTGGACGGAGAGTTAAGGTCGCCGGAAGCCGACTGGAAACGCTCGTTGTCCAAACGTAACGGCTGGCCTTCTATCGGTTACAGTATATCTGGTGCTTAGCTGACTTGAGCATTCTCGGCCTCTTCTATTTATATGCCGGGAAAGGGCAAGTGTTGAAAATTTGATTATTAAAGATTACTCGGTTTCAGTTAAACAAGTGTCTCTCATAAATTTAAATCTTGCTTTAATGGAAACTACACTATACCAATATTCAAAAGTTTGCAGTAATGAATACTATTAAATGTAATCCATTGAATCTATTTTAGTTGTTGAAATCTACGATTTTAAATTAATATAAACCATTAAACGCTCCTCATTATAAATGACCTTGTTCATCTTTTCATGCAATGTTTCTTCAAATTAGGAGGAGAATCTGAAAATCTTCGCAAAGGACACTCAGACCATTGGATTCGTACGATCATGAAACGTAACATCCTACCAGCACAAGGACAGACTTCTCACATGCTACTGGAAACGTGGGGATATGTCAACATGGGTTGTACTGCTCAAAATGGTGAAAATTCAAAATCGCTTCGGAGAATGTTACCGAATCGGATTTGGTACTAGATTGAGCTTTGGAACAAAATTTTATCGATATTGATTAATATAAGGTACCGTTTCAAAATTTTTTTAAATTTATAAAATAATTCTTAAATTTTTTTAAAATTGTAAAATAGTTCATATGGTATATTATACAGTTGTACTGTATACTTTACTAGTTTACTATTTATATCAACCATACTTTCAAAAATCTTTATAATAAATAATAATAACAATTAATATGAAATAACAATAATTTTAAATATTTTACATATAAATAATAACCACAATTAATATAAACAAAGACAA
>JANZLX010000213.1:13509739-13522815 GCA_025531955.1 Erythroxylum orinocense | reverse complement strand
ATAATGCAGCTAATTATGTATCAGTTGGGTACTTATTACAATCAAAGTATGGGCATATTTATTGGTCTCCATGCGCTACTTATTGTATAAATCTTATTTTAAAAGATTTTTGATGGTATGAACCATATTTCTAAACTTGCTTCATGCACATCTAAGATCACAATTTTTGTGTATAATCATGTCACATTTTTGTCTTTGGTTAAGAAAACAAAAAGATTGGGTTAAGATCGTACGTCCTGCTGCTACCAAGTTTGCAACTATATTTATTACTTTGAAAAGTGTTTATGAACATAAGCACTGCTTCAAAATTTAGGGACAAGTAAACACTTTTCAAGTCATAAATTATCAAAAATTGAAAAAGGAAATGAAGTTTGTGCTATTATTCTAATTTTTGAATGCCTGCTTGATTATTGTGAAGATTATGGCTCTGCTTATAAGGCTATTGAGGATTGTTGACTCAGATGAGATGTAACAGCCCAGACCATCTGCCCACAGATATTGTCCACTTTGAGTTGTCCCTTAGGCCAAACCCCTCACGATTTTGCTCTTCCACTCATGGGAAAATGCGTCTATGAGGGAGAGATATTCATACCCTTATAAGGCATACATTGTTTCCCTCTCCAACCGATGTGGGATCCCACAATTCACCCCTTCTTAGGACCCAACGTCCTGCACTAACACATTGGGTCGGGAACCGACTCTGATACTACTTGTAACAGCCCAGATGACCCTCCTACAAATATTGTCCGCTTTGGGCTCCAAGCCCCTCACGGTTTTACTTTTCTCGCACTCGGGAAGACGCATCTGAGGGGGAAGAGCAAAACCGTGAGGGCTTTGGCCCGTGGGGCAACCCAAAGTGGACAATATCTGTGGGAGGGTAGTATGGGCTATTGCAAATGGTATCAGAGCCGGTTCTCGAGCCATTGTGCCAGTGTAGGATGTTAGGCTTTAAGGGGACGTGGATTATGAGATCCCACATCGGTTGGAGAGGGGAACAAAGTACGTCTTATAAGGATATGGATACCTCTCCCCCTCAAGACGTGTTTTTCCAAGGGTGAGAAAAGCAAAACTGTGAGGGCTTTGGCCCAAGGGACAACCCAAGAAGATAATATCTGTAGGTGGGTAGTCTGGGCTATTACATGAGAAGCCATCTTTGGGGTATATATATGATAGTATATATAGAGCTCACAAAACAATTTTAATCTTTTTCAAAGAAAGGAGAAATTGTACAAATCTTATATGGATATTATTGATCGACGATGGGATAAGCATCTTACTCAAAAAATCCACTTAGCAGCTTATTTTCTTAATCCTTATTGCTTATATAGTGGAGAAGCACGTGCAATTAATATTATGGGTGGTTTATTTATTGTGATTGAATGCAAAGGTATTTTCTCTATTAAAGAGCAATCATAAGAGATAAATGAAATTAAATTGTATCATCAAGGTTTAGAGAGTTTTGCTAGATCATCAGCAAAAAGAGAATCTATGAAGAAAAAAATACAGCCAGGTAAGTTTTATCCTTTTAATTCAGTAGTTACTTATTAATAACATATATTTTATCATAACTATTAATTTAAAATATGAATAAGTGGTGAAGATTATTCAGTGACAGTACTCCAATATTGAGAAAACTCGTTATTAAGTTACTCAGTCAAACACCTTCTGGATCAGGTTGTGAATGTAATTGAAGTGTTTTTGAACGTACTCATACAAAAAAGCGAAATCGTTTGGAACATCAAAGACTTAATGATCTTGTTTACGTTACTTATAATCTGATAATGAAGAACAGGTATTTTATAGCTTTATTTTTATTTCAATAATTTTATTTTTATTATTGACTTTATAATTTCTCTATTATGTATTCAAAACGCTTAGTAAGAAGAGAACATACCATCCAATTGATATTGATTGTATTAAACATGCTAATTTTTGGATCGAAGAAAAAGAACGATTGCCTTATCTTGATTATAATGAACTTGAAAAGACGATTTGTGAAGAAAATGTATTTATCACAACGAATTAATTAAGAACATCTGCTGATTATCAGTTCATATCTTATTTTAATCGTATTTAAGTTAAAAGTATACTCTATTACAAGTTTATAATTGAGCATAATTTCATATATTACTAATTTGTAATTTATTTTAATGTAGTAAAAGAAATTGATACAAATATATTGGATGAAAGTGTAGTTTACGATTCTTTAAATAACGTTAGAAAATTTAGAACTTTTAATAATGATAAAACACAACCTCTTTCAAAAATGCAATTTTAATTTTTATTATTATTAAGTTTTATATTAAACTCATATTTATTTATTATTATTTCATTATATAATAATAGACATTAATATTTTTTTATTCACTAAAATATTTTATTTTTATTTATTCCTATAAATTCTACTTGTTATTTATTATATACTGATTTTATAACGATTTACCAACCTTTAAATTTTAAACCTTTCATTCAACTGATTCAATGTTCGATCCATTTTTTAAAACATTGACTAAAACTCGTTAAACGCAAAGAATCGCAACAAACACAATAATGCAAGATTTTAAGAATTTCATAAATAGAAATGGTCTCTTCCAATTTTTTTCAAATGTCTCGACCGATAATTGTTACCTTAAAGGCCAAGTTCACTTTCATATAATCTTATACCTTCACTAATTAGTAATATAAACTATGGATTTAAATAAGAAGTAATAGACTTGAAATTTTATCTCAAGAAAAAGAAAAAGAAACATGTAGATAACAACACAAGTATTAGTTTGTAATTGAAATACAGCATTAAGGCAATATTCATTTAGTAGTTGTAAAAAGTAGCAGCAAAACAAGGTAGAAAAGTGAAAATTAAAATACTCAGTGATGTTTGTCAGCAGCTAAAGAAGACGGGCACTGGTAGCACTTAGCGAAGAGACCAAACGTGTCAACTTGTTTAATAAAATTGGACATACTAGCCCATCCTCCCAATCCAAAGCCGACCACAAGGACCCAACCCACCACAAATGCATTCACTGCGTACATCGCTGTCCAGCTGGGCAGGAAAGACGGTGGCTTCTCAGCTGCGTTCTACATTTCAGAAAACGATGTCATTTCAGGATTTAATTGTCAAGAGAAAGGGCAGGGCAGGTGAGCTCCTGCCAGCTATTTCCAAGGTATGGTTAGTACATAAGGGTAGAACTATAGCTGAATGACAAGGAAATGCCACCAACCTGATCTTGTCTAAGTTCCAGCCAATAAAGCTCCCATGGTGGGTCTAGACCCTAGACTATGAAGTGAGTTTTAAAAACTCCTGACCAAAATTTTGACCAATCATCAAACTGTTGCTTTAAAGATTAGCTCCCCAACTATTTACGTGACATCTTTTTAACAATAATGATACTAACTGTCTGTGACTGTGTCCCTCTCCAATCTCAACATTTGTCACCAAGTTAACCGAGTTCAAAACGTGGAATAAGCTCAAAAGAGGAAAAAAAAAGAAAGGGGGCTGGGCATTAGACAATTTTACCTGTCGAGCAGAAGCGGATCTGTAAGTGAGCATATGAGCTAAAGCAGGGATTATGTATACAGTAAAGCTGACGAGAAGAGCCCCAACAGCTGAATTGATGGGGCCAAAGAAAGGAAATATAATAGCCAGGAACCATATAGGTATCACCACAGGTAATCGAGTGAGTGCCCTCAAAAATATGCTCTTGGTATCATGCATCCCCACCACTTTCTCCCATACAAAATACAGCGGTGTACATGCGAACCCAAATGTTATAAACTGAGAACAAAATCAACCATGGTCAAGTAGCTACAAAACAAAATTTAAGAATCTGATGGAACAGTAGACGATTATTAAAAAGTTTAATGAGAAGAACCTGATGGATTAGCATTAGAACAACTGCAGCGTCACGCCATCTAGAGCGAGGTAGAAGAGAGAAGGCATTTGCGTGGTCGAGCAGTTTGTCCCCAAAAGCCCAATGCACGGCAGCTGCTGATGGGATTGTTAAGGTGAAGACGTACAAGGTTGCCAGAAGATAAATGTACTTGAATTTCTGAGGCTTCCACATTGCATGCATTATTTCCCTATAAAGTTACTTAACCCTTATCATTATTAATACCAACACCAAACTAACAGTCCATTATTTGCTATTTTTTCAAAATTTTTCCTTTCTTTAAATAGACCTCATCAAGATGAGAAGCAGTAGAAATCCAACGGTGAATAAGAGAGTAAAGAAACGCAGTACTTACACAGTAACGGCATGTCCACCGAAAGTGTAAAGTATATTGGTGGCGCCGGTGAAATAAAGAACCAATCCTTTTGGGCCCGAGTGAGTCACTCCCTCATCCTGAGAAATAGTAGTCAGTCAAATTTGGAAAAAGGATGCAAAAATCCGATGCAAGTGTTCACTTTTGATTTTAGCTTAAAGTTACCTGGCCGTGGACTAGAGCTGCAATGGTCAAGTACCAGGCAGTGTAAGTGGTCATTCCAAGGCCAAGAAAAGACCAAATTCTGTAGTTGTGAAAAGAGGGTATGAACACAGTGGTTGCACAACACGCCCCAAAAATGTACGTCCACGTCCTCTTGTCCAACTTGTCATTTATGTAGTATATATTGCTGTTGTTGCCCACCAATAACATCAATATTTAAACATATCTCCTACGTATATAGACACAGTTCCCCTCTACCTGTAGTTAATTTCTTTATTTCCTTTTCTTTCTTTCTTTTTTTGCTTATTTAGTTCCCGGAAACAGATGAGGAGAAGAGAGAGGGGGTAAAGAACTGACCTTGCGCATGCTATAAGCTGAATAACAGAACCGAAGAGAAGAAATGTACAGTTGAAGGCTAAACCCACAGCTTTCCATGTTGGACCCAGTAATCCATCCAACACTTCGAACCACTGTCAGCTCCAAATTTCAGACAAAATCAGATTGATATACCTGGAATCATACTTCATGCAAATATTTTAATTTTACTTGCTTAGTTCATTTTAAGGCTCTTCTTCGAATACTAACCTGTATGACATGGTTCTTGAAGCTAACATTCTGCTTCTCCTTCCTGGTTCGGTACTCGATATAGAGAACACTTATGAGATAAGCAGTCCAGCTTCCAACTATACCATAAAATATCTGCAGAATTATGCCTGAAAGCATCCCCATTTGCGAGAAAGAATATGGAAGTGTCAGCAGAACTTGAGCAACCTGTAGCCACCACGATAACGGTAAAAAGAAAAAAGCAAAAAAATCCATTATCCCTGAGCCGAAACTGCATTTAAGTTGTATGAGCAGAAGTCCTCCGGGTTCTGTTTTTTACCTGGTTTGATGCACAGCTAAACCAGGCATCATATACTGAACCGCCATGCCAAAGAAGGCTTTTGAAGCTAAAGAAGGATTGATCTTTACTTTCTTCCTCTTTCTCTTCATATTCAGTCTCAGTGAATGTAGATACCATGACTTCCTCTGCTTCCTTTTGGGGCAACATTTTGATCCCCTGCTCTGCAGATCTGAAACAATTGATGCAGCACCAAGTAACACAAACTTTTTAACTTCTAAGGCAGACCAGAGATAAGAACCCAAAAAAGAAAGGAGAAAAAAAAAAGAAACAGGGTATGGGGAAGATAAGAACCTGGAGTTTATCAGTACCTGGCTTTGGAGTTCAATATGGGACTTGTAATGGGAAAGCTCGGATAAAATAAAGAGAGATTTTATGGACAAATGTGCGACCGTCCCAAAGACCTGCTGCTTCTTTAATTGCTTTCCTCAGAAAGAGAGGCGGTGCAGTTCTCGTTTCTCGACTTTGTAAAGAGCAAAAGATAAGTGAATTGAGTGTAATTCAGCAAGAGTTACAGCTTTTTAGCTGGAGTCGTTTCAACCCTGCAGATAGATGTGCAAAGAGCATTTAAAATGGACACTGTTCAAGGATTAGCCACTGCATTAAATGTCCGTTTCCACTGCACCCAATTGCTCTCTGTCAAGTTAAATACCTGCTTTACCTGAAAGAATTTGGCATCCAAAATCTCTTACCACTGATATAGTCTGTCAAGAAAAGGACTTCTAGTCCCTAAAAGGAAGGCTCTGAGGAAGAGACAATAAAGAGAAGATCTGACCAAAATAAAACACCCGAGAGACAGGCGAACTAGGAGGTGCTTTTGGCAGGAACAAATATTTCAGTTCCTGTGCCTACGGAGTGAATAGAGGAACAGGCAGCTATAGAACTTTTGAGTTTTCTTTTTCCTGCTTGGGGTGGTTCCCATGCCACCCTCTTTATAGACTTACCGCATAAGTTGATATTTGTTCATTAGTAGAGCATTCAATCATGGCACTTAATGTCCTTTTCTCAATCTTCTAAAGTTTGTATCTCTTGCATCCACTTTCTTAACTCCTTTTTCTTTTTTTTTAATCATAAATTTATATTAAACCACTGTTAAAAAAAATTATGCAGCAATTCTACTTTAAAGAACATAAAACGGAAATAAGATTTAAACTGAACAAAACTCAGTAAACAAAAAGTTTCATCTTTTACATGGATTTCATGTTCCAAAAAAAAACGTATATTTACATGGCCATACCCTATGAGTTTTCCGTTTGATGTGTGTATGATAAGCCAAACACATCAACAACTCGTTAGCGTGATTAAAAAGGTGAAACTTAATGATTAGTCAAGTAATTAACCCTAAGAAAATACATAAACAATGATAAGCATAGAGATCATAAATTGTCGCTCCAATTTGAATGTTAATGGAGCCAACTTTTATCTGTTATTTGTTTTTTTTCCGGGTTTTAATGGATAGATCCACTATGTTTTTGAGAGAGAGTAATTTGCCATGAATTTGGCAAGCCAACCCTTTTCTGGGGGGTCAAAAGTTGGGAGTACCTAATACCCAATGTGCGTGTAATTTCTTATGACCTGTCAATGAAGGTGTGTGTTCCCAGTCTCACCTCGCCGTCAATTAAAATGTGTTTAGTGGATGGCGGGACCTATCTAAATATATCTATCTTCATCTTCTCACTCTGCTTCTTCTTTATCAACCTTTTGCATAATATGCTCTGTCTCTCACTTTTTTTGTGACTCTTGACTAATAATTCTACTTAATCTTCCCATTTAACACCGCTATTATCCTTCCCTTCTCTTCCTTCCTTGTTAACTCCTCGTTAAAAAAAAAAATTCACGACGAGTAAATACCAACCTTCACTGCCAAAAATAAGTATTTGATTTGAACATTTGTTTTCTCCTTTTTGACATTTTATTTTTTTTATAAAAGAAAAGAAAAGTACTATAAATTACATGATAAATCTAGGACGACAAGCGTCCGATATATTTTCTAAGAGTATTGATAGACATCTCCTATGTGAGAGCTCAAAAGTAGTGATATCTAGTTCGAACTGGTCTGCATAATTAACTAGTTAATGTGCACATTGTTTACCTTTCTTATATATATGTTAAATTACAACAACCTAGTTATGAGTAAACAATTTATTAATGCCTAGCAATAAAAGATTTGACATAGCATGCTTAGCTGGGGATGAAAGCAGATTGGTCACTATACTTGAATCCACATCTAATTTTATATGACGGTATTTCAAGTTTCAGGCTAGTTTAAAACTTGAGAAAACACTCCAAAATTCAGCGGCCAATAGGGAGCACCAACCAATGGGAAGCTGATCCTTTGTCCCCGATTACCCAGGCTCCCCAATCAATGAATGGCTTGGATGCATGGGATATAGGGGAGCCTGGATAATTGGGGACAGAGGATCTCATGGGCAACCAATGTTCTATACAAAGTTGTCAATGGATGACTTAGATGCATGTGATACAAGGGAGCATGGGTAATTAGGGACAGAGGATCTCATGGGCAACCAATGTTCTATACAAAGCCTCCTAGCTAAGCTCCCGAACTGTCTCGAATCAGTCCATTTGCTACGGCCAGCTTTTACAGACTCCATCCATATTTAATCTCACCCAATCCTAAAACGATTTGCTCCAACCTATGAGTTGATCCAGCTACTGCCACGGTCCATAGTTAAAGAACATGGGCAATGCAGTATTGGAAGTTAATTGCCAACCCTCGTGGATCATGTCATTTTGCAAATTTTGTCAATAATCCCCTGCGTAACTTTGGGACAGAGGAGGGAGACCTAATGATTAAAAGGAATCAGTTAGTGAGACACCCCAAATGCTGATGCACCCTAAAGGACCTGGAAAAACTGGGACGAGAATTAGAGAACTGGAGAATATCCAACATTACAAAAGGTTGTGAAAATCATTTCCTCTGTGTCAGTATATATGATTAGAAGCTTAATTTTGGCAGTTTTTTTAAATTTATAATTTAAAATATCTTCCAAATATATAAATTTTTAGAATGCTTAATTCTTTACATTAAAATTAATTTATATTAATAAATGTTTTTGTAAAAAAATTATACATTTTATTTATTTATATTTATTAGTAGATATTGTTTAAATATTTTAAATAAAAGATATTACATAATTAATTTATTCCTATTTTATCTAGTATTTATTTACTTATCAATAATAAATACAATTATGTTAACAATTAAGAATATCTTTGCTTTTTTTCTTTAAAAATAGCAAAAAAAAGGACTGAGCCTATAAAATGAATGGAAATGAAACCAAATGATTACTAAAGTAATCTTTAAATCAAGGGGTATGAATGAAGGTATGTGGTGGTTTGTATATGTTAATCAAGTGTAGTTTCTTATATAATGGTTAACAAAATTATTGAACGGAATTGCTTTGTCTTCCAATTCACCACTTATTCTACCGTACTGTAATTTTAAATTAAGTTAGGCAGCCCTTCTAGTATTTTACAGCTCTTGAAAATGTAGTTCCATTCAAGTTATGAACAAGGATAACTTATTTTAATGAAAATTTTATATTTTCATTTGTTATAGCACTGGAACATGATTTACTTCCTCTGTAATGTATCCCGTAACTATGAATTACATATATGTATACATACGCCATACCAAGACCACTGATCAGATGGGAAATGATCCCCTGCTCAAATTATTCAGTGCCAACCCTGTCCAAGTAGATCTAAGCCATCTACTTGTGTGGATTCCACACAAGTGGATGACTTAGATTCATTTGGACAGGGTTGGTACTAGATAATTTGGACAGGAGATTTGGGGTGCTGATCAGATGAGGATGACTGGGTTTTTTTTAATATATATATAACTAGCAATATTCTCGATAATGAACATTACAAGTTGGAAGCCTACAACCGAAGAATATATTGATGAGAATGGTAGTGGATTTACGACTAAAAAGAAAATAGTATATCTGTTTAATTAGGCTTTTCCTTTAGATCTGTTGTGAAATAGCAATAATCCTTTCGTGTCACTATAGAGGTCCCGAGAATATGTATTATTTAGGCTGCCAATTAATGTTCCACAAATTGGCTTCCTACCGCATTTTGGTGGGGTATAAATGCCGCTAGAAATTCTCATCAACTTTATTCTTCACCAAAGTTTGTTATGACCAGATTTTCTGTGCAGGACATGGAACCTCAACTATGTCCTTATCAAACCAAGAATTTGGTTGTACTAATCATTTAGCTTTTTTTTCCCCTAATTAAAAAATTCATGAATTCAGCTTTAAGTAATTATTTTTCAAATTAATATTTCTTCAAAATAATAATTTAGCATATTTTTATAACTTGAAAATTAAAAATAAATATTTTTTTAGAGAAATCTCTACTAAGGAGACAAATAACTTATTAAGAACATTAAAAAAAAGAGAATATTATTACTTCAATTGCTTGAGTCGAGTGTGTTAAATTATCAGTGAGTATAGAAAATGACAATTATTAGCTCCCGCGGCGTGGCTACTTGGTAATCACTGCCCTACAAAATACATAATTTGTATGGGGTCCTGAATTATAGACAAAATAAAGTCAGATATTGGTGATCGATTAGGTAACGATGAATTTCGTATAAAGCATATTTTCATGATTGAAGAGATAACAATGGAGGCAAAGGAGAGATTATAATTACGATTTTCACGTCTCAGAGGTCAGAAAGTGAAAGGGTATGTTCGATGTATGTGTCAATCGAGGATTGGCTCCAAACTCAAAGAAAGAAATCCAAAAACTTTTTCTTAAAATGTGGAGTTCTCATCCAACTTGCATGATAAGTAATCATCAAATACCCGTCAATCGTAACAGCGTTGTCTCTATGTCCATTTCACTGCTCTGGTCTGGGTTTTAGTTTGGTTGTAAACAAAACAGAAGCTAGCCCACTAAAGGTGTGTCAAGTTTTCATAATAGGTAATCAATATTCGAATCCTCAGCCAGGATATAGAAACAGAGTAGATTTCTTTCCAAACTTCTTAGACAGGATTATTTAAGTGGTTTGCACATTATCAAATGTTAAAAAGGAAAAAAACAAAAAAGAGAGATAATTACTCTGCTCTTAATCATTCTGCTTAGGTATTGGATGCCCATCACTGTGTTACGTTAGGTATGGTTTAGAACAAACGATGAAATAGGAATTATTAGGTCTATTCAGTCCTTTTTCACGTTATATATACCAAATTATGTCCAAAAGGCCTATTTACCTGGCGTATGTTTGTCAATTATACTCGAGCGTAGCCCTTATGCGTTCGGTGGTTGAGTTTAATTATGTTTTTTCTTTGTTGATTTGGTGGTTACGTATTATAAAGTTATTATTATTATACGGACCGTGATGAAAACCTTGAAACATGTATGATGCCAATTGAGTTAATTGTTAAGGAAACGAATTTAGATGTTTCCACGTAAAAATCATGAACTCTGCTATCTCAAGGCACCAACGGCTGGAAGTTTATAGTTATCCAAAGCTACTTTCTCATGACAACCTCAAACCATTCTCGGAGAAGTGTTGGTTAAGCCTTTCCCACCTAAATTACTTATCGAGTTTCATCCCTCGATTAGTTTAAGCTATCCTTTTGGATTCATAATCTCTATAGAACAATTAAAACAAAGATGACAACAATTTGATAATAGTTGGTAATCCAATAGGGCCACGAAACAAGAGCTGAAGAAATCCTGAATTGAGATCTGACTTTAAGGAAAGTCATATTCTACCACTTCTGTAATTACGCGCGACTTGTCGTTTCCAATTTTATGTCTCAAGAAGTCAAATACAGTCTTAATGTGGATCTGGAATTACTTAAAATTAAAGAAGAGATAAGGCAGGAAAGGGTTATCAGATGATAGAATTGTAAGAAGAAAACCACCAATAATGAACTGAACTCAACGTGGTCTCATGTCCACCACAATCGTAGTTTTGGTTTCTCCCAAAATGTCAACTCTACCTTAGCGCTAAAACACCCATTAGCGGGTTTTAGTCCCTGATCAGTCTCCTTGTCGGATGGATTTATTGCATCAAATATGACCATGGTATAACGCAGGTGAGTATGATGTATCAACTCTTGGCGTGTCTTTTTCAGGGGCATTCGTCTTCCAATTCCGGCACGCCAAATAGCATTCTGACTTCATGATACTACTGTCGGCCACTGCTAGCTAGGTTGCTGTCGAATGATTTTTATTACAGAGAAGAAACAAAATAAATCTGTTCAATCTATTTGTTCCTACTGTGAAAAGGGTTTAAATTAGCCAATTCAGCTACCTAGGAACCCATATTCTTAGCAATATATGAGGCCTCATCTTTATAATAACAACAATGGAACTTTGAAACTGCGAAAAGAAGAAACCTTTGCACCTTTCACCAACTCTCCATGCATAAAAATCAAAAGCCATTGTCTTTTGTATGAAACTGTAATTTCGTTTGTACTTCGTAGGCCATCGTCAGTTTCTAGGGTTCATAGTGAAAACAAGCTCAAAGTGGAGCACAGTTTTGGTATCCATTTTCGCTTGTGATTGCCAGATTCATTGTTCAGTTGTATTGCAACTTCTATTTTCGGCCGTAACCTCTTTAAGATTGGGTTATCGCAAACAACATATATTGACTCACCCACTAAGAATTGCTGGTGCGAGAAAAGGAGATTCTTCAACCAATAAATTGGATGATTCTCCCACCTTCTCATGGTCAATAGATCATTATGGGCAATTTTACTCGTCAGCCAATGATTTGATTTAAGTGGTTTGGTTGCTTCTTCATCAGTTTAACTATTACTTTTATTCCTCAAGTTTAACACTTTATTGGGAAGTGAAAAAGTATAGAAGTATACGGACCAACAGCTTACATTATGTAGCTATGTAGCCGTCGATCATGAAGTTAGTAGTAGAAGTAGTTGATGTTATCAAATTTTCTCAATGTTAAATCTTGAAGGCTTTTTGGTGCTTGCAGCTCTGTGTATTGGAAGAGGAAGATAATGACTAGGAGAAAAAAGAAGGGAAAAATGAAGGTCCTGAAAGCTATTTGCCACCTAGAGGAGGTTATCACATCAAAATCCTGTGGCAATGGGGTCACTCTCGCATCTCATTGAATAAAAGTTTAAACAGGTCCAGGGATTAATTTCTTCCAGGGGCACATACGTTCGCTTGTATGGTTTCTGAAAGCAATCAGTATCAGAGTCTCATTACGTTAAAACTACTTCAGATATACATATATATAGTATGCATTTTTCATCAAATTTTACTTTTTGGCAGCTTAGAACGGGACAATCTTTCTCGGCTACCAAGTAGGGGCAAATAGTGCCCGTGACCCCCAACCCCACGCGTGGTGTATCATTCCACTGCGAAAGTTCAACCCTTTAAAAGCCCATTACTATCATCTTAAGCTGAAGTTGAAACAATTCCTAAGGTCCAATCATTGATGTGTAGAAGTTGCCTAGGCATGTCTATACCTCTATTTCCGCAAGTTGTAGTCAATCCATTCCACTAACTAAAGCCAAAGTATGAAGTGGAACTCCAGTGAAATATAAATCACGACAAGATTCTCCTAAACATGGTAAATAATTATGTGGGAAAGAATTTGTGTGTCCTACTCATTGTTTATATACAGTATATGCATCTACCTACCTCCCTAAAATATAGAACTTAAATAAGTATACGAAATATCTTAAGAATATTACAGATATTGACATCCATATTTACTCCTAAATATCTTAATACTCCCCCT
>JANZLX010000213.1:13471020-13491203 GCA_025531955.1 Erythroxylum orinocense | reverse complement strand
AAATCATGTATGGTCTGCAAGGTGATATTGAATGACTATGTGACATGCCATGATATGTGAGTATCTGAACAATACATATATGCTTAAGTTGAGTAATTATGCAAAATGTGATATGTGTATAAGATCTGGTGAATTCATCGATGATGGTTACCTCATTGAGTTCGCAAAACTCATCAAAATTGCAACGTTGTCTTTTTAGGACCGAGAGTCGACTCTCATTACTGAGAGGCTCTACTGTCGTGTAGATTGTGTTTTGGCAAGTGAAGACATGACTCAAAGGTCGATTAGCTGGGACTTTTGGATGGCTTAGATAGATTTGATACATTTCCTCTTTCATGTAATACTTTTGTATTAGGATTTTGATGATGTAAATAGGCAAAATGGGAAAGTCACAATGTAGCTTTTCAATTTTGTAAAACGAAATGAGGAAAAAAAAAGTTGGGTTTAGAAATATTGTGATCGTCTTATGATGCTTTATAAGTGATTAATGATATAATGCCATATGAAGTGAATGTAGTGATCGAACGTAGCTCACCCTTATTGTAGGTTATATACTGGAATGACCTCCGGGCGTCCCGGTGCGTACCCTACTGTACGGGGACGCTACAGTTATCATAAACAAAATATGTTATAAGTAGCACGAGAACAAACTAATTTTGACATTAATTACTTTGTTATGAGACAATTCCAAAGATTAATTATACAATAATCATAATAAGAAATACATAAATATATAAGTAATATTCTATTTAAGATCTCTATAATCTAGCAACTTCAATGAGCTTGATTTTTAATAAGCGATCACAAGTTTATTTAAATATCTCTATTTTTTAATATATAAAACCAATTATTTTTTCATAAGAAGAAAACGTAAAGAATGCTAGTTTTATCGTTATAGTAATATCATGCTTTGACGAAACTGTAATTATGAATAATACATAAATATATATTGAATTTTGCAATTATATTCTCATCATAATTTCAATCATAGAGTGATTATCTTAAGGATTTTGCTTTTAATATTAAAAAATAAAAATATTAATAAAATATATAAAAATGTAATTACTTATGTCATAAAATCTATAACTAATTGATTTGTTACATGAAATACACCAGCAATTACGACAGTCCTACTTAACCCAAAGGATAATTAGTTCACCATACCGTATCAGTCAGAAGCTAGAGGCTAAATATTATAAGAAAATTATGTAATAAATTCATGTTAATCCATTTCGGCTAAAAAGAAAAAACCAGTCTAAGAAACACTTGACAGAAGCTGGTGAATTGCTGAATGAATTTGACCAATAAGCTGGCTCAATTTTTTTCCGAATAAAAGGAGCGAACCCAATAGCCATGACAACTACTATTTGCCACAAACCTCAATTCTCGTAGCTGACACTTCTTGAAGCTCTTCGGTAGCTCCCCTAAGTTTCTTCTTCAAGTCATCTCAAACTGCCATAGCATCCTTAACATTAACAGTCCGGCAACCACTCCGACGTAGGTCTCCAGAATTTATTTGGTCTCATCAACAAAACTTACTTCGGCTTGAAATCACCTGTATCACCTACTCTGTTCTAATTCATATCAACCACACATTTATGTGATCTATTTCAGTCCATCTCAACTACACATTTATGTGAGACCCACATAAATATGTGATTGAGATGAACTAAGACAGAGTTGAAACAGAGTAGGTGGCACAGATGATCACGTCCCACTTACTTCCCCGTATAAAACAACGTGGCAAATATCTGACCAATCTGGCCTTGAGATTCAGCCCATTTCCAACTTTTGACAAATAAGGAAACGTGGCCTAGTTTGATTGAATGTTGGACTATTTGAGTGGGCCATCGCTAAATCGAAGCCCATTCACAAAGGAATCTGCAGTCGCTGGATCTAGGTCAGCAAGAAGTAAACCCTACCAACTTTGTATATAAATAAACTGAAACCCTTGTGCAAGCGTCGCTAGAAAAAACTCTTTAAGAGACAACCATAACACGGAGGTTAAAGAGACGGCGCTGCAGAGCTGTCCGCCTTGACCAAGCCTTTAGCTTAGTTTTGGCCCTCGGTTGGTTTTGTTTTCTGTAATCTTATTGACAAGTTGTTTGAGTTGAAATCAGAAAATGGTAGGAAAACTATCCAAGGCCGACAAGAAGCTTGCGTACGACGCGAAGCTGTGCAAGTTGCTGGACGAGTACAGCCAGATCCTGATAGCCGCCGCTGATAATGTGGGATCCAATCAGCTGCAGAACATCAGGAGGGGTCTTAGAGGTGACTCGGTGGTGCTGATGGGGAAGAACACCATGATGAAGAGGACAGTCAGGGTTCATGCTGAAAAAACTGGCAACACTGCCTTCCTTAACCTCATCCCTCTTCTTCAGGGTAATGTGGGACTCATTTTCACAAAAGGTGACCTCAAGGAAGTCAGCGAAGAAGTTGCCAAGTACAAGGTGCACATGATACTAATTCATTTTCTTTACCTGTACTTTGCTCTAATTTTGATTTGGAGTTTGATGTTTAGATTATGCAGGCGATCTGATAACGTGGTCAACTAATATGAATGTCAACCTAATGTAGTCTTCAGGTCATTTCCCCCAAAAAGAAACTGTTATCTCATTGGGCAATGAATTTTCTTGGAGTGGTTCAAGAAACTGTTTACTCTGATATAATCTGGAAAATTGTATTTGTTGTTATGGTTAAAGGTTGTAGATTAGGAAGGTTTCTAAGGCAGCTTGTAATTTGTAAGATTGGTATTTATAGAATGACATACTATAAGGGTTATGATTTAGCAGTGGGAAAGTGTTTGTTATGAAAACTGTTGTCTTTCTCTGCCCCCTTTGTGTTGGGGAATGTAAGCATATATTGCATTGCAGGTTGGAGCTCCTGCTCGTGTTGGCTTGGTTGCCCCAATTGATGTGGTTGTTCCTCCTGGCAACACTGGATTGGATCCATCTCAAACATCTTTCTTTCAGGTCGTTTGCAATTCCAGTTTTGCATTTTCCCCGCCCTTCTCTTTTCTGCTTCTGCTTGCCGAATTATAAACAAATCTCCTTTGACATGTTTCAGGTTCTCAATATTCCTACAAAAATTAACAAGGGTACCGTCGAAATTATCACCCCTGTTGAACTGATTAAGAAGGGTGACAAGGTGGGGTCTTCTGAGGCTGCCCTGTTAGCGAAGTTGGGCATAAGGCCTTTCTCGTATGGTTTGGTTGTTTTGTCTGTTTATGACAATGGATCTGTATTCAGCCCAGATGTTCTTGACCTGACTGAGGATGACCTTGTCGAGAAGTTTGCTGTTGGTGTCTCGATGGTCACCTCTTTGTCATTGGCCGTCTCGTATCCAACTCTGGCTGCTGCACCACACTTGTTTATCAATGCTTACAAAAACGTCCTGGCTGTTGCTGTTGCCACTGAGTATACCTTCCCTCAGGCAGAAAAAGTCAAGGAATTCCTCAAGGTTTGTTTTTCTTTTTCTTTTTCTTTTTCTTTTGATAATTGAATCATCATGATGCTTTTCACAGTAATATCTTTGGTGATCATCCTCAACCTTTTATCAATGTGATTGCAGGACCCTAGCAAGTTTGCCGCCGCTGCTGCCCCAGTTGCTGCGGCTGACACTGGTTCTGCCCCAGCTGCTGCCAAAGAAGAGGAAAAGAAGGAAGAACCAGCTGAGGAATCTGATGATGATATGGGTTTCGGTCTGTTTGATTAACACTTGGATCTCTATTGCCAGGAATAGACCCTTTTATTTCTTTAGATATGTTCTTTGCTTGAATTTTTGTTTGATCAGTTGGATATTTTGAATTTGAATGTTGTTATTTAACTTGTTTTTAATTTAGTTACAACCTTCATCTTTAAAGTTTTCATTTAGTTTCTTATTCAACCTTTATCCAAAATGAACATACTTGCATTATTCCAAAATGCTAACCAAAATGTCTGCTTATACACTTAATTTATCATTCAAGTGAAAAGTTTTTTAAAAATTTTTTTTAACTTATGAAAATGGTTTTCGTTTTTCTTATTTTATAATTTAAATAAAATTTTGTTTTAATGATTATAATATGTATTTAAAAAGTAATATTAATTATAATTAAATATTTAATCATCTAATGCTAAATAGTTTATAAAAATATAATAATAATCTAAAATTATATAGAAATATGAACAAAATTAAAAGTTTTGTACTTTCTTCAGTTTTATAGATAAAAATAACTCTTATAAACCAAAGGAAAGAAATTCATTTAAAAAGGGGGTGATGATTTAATTATGTGTAAATTGACTTATTTATATAATACTTGTAGATTCTCATCCTAATGTGATGAAGCTCGGCTGATCTAATAGGACGTGATCTTTTGTACCCTTTCTCTGTATTTACTCTATGTCTATTACATATCCGATCGGACGTGATCTTTTGTACTCTTACTTTGTATCTACTTTATGTCCATTACATCTGAGCCATTTATTTTTGTAGGTCTCACATAAATAAATAGTTTAAATACAAAGGGTTGGTGCATAATAAAAGATACAGAGGATTTGAGGGTTGATCGATTGCGGGATAATTTAATCAGACGAAACGGTTAGATTTGGACTTACCGACACGTTACTCATTGTGCTAAGTGCTACCATTTTAACGGCGGGAAACGTCACGTATTAAACGATGCGATATTAGAAGCTCCAACACCAAGAGATGCCATTGCCAATTTTAGTATCAATAAGCTTAGACTTCGCCTGATATATTCACATCTAGTTTATATCTACTCCTCAGTAGGTTTTCATTTTATGTTGGGCATTTACTTCATTTGCTAATATAATGACAAACGAATCCAAAAATTTGACATAAAAGAACGGGAGCAACCCTGTTGGTTTTAACAAATGAAGATACCATACCATATTCTAGTAAACCTTAATATTCATATGGCTACTAAATGTTGTATGTATGGTGAAGACGAACCAGAAGACGAGAGTGTTCAAAATCAAAAGTTGCTGCGTTTGAAAGAATGACGGGCGCTGGTAACCAGATTGCTTTCAATCACAATCCCATGAACTGGCCCTTCCTTCCTTCCAAGCTTTGTGCGGGAACTTGCTGTAGCAGAATCGAGTGACCTAGCATTGGCAGGTATAGGCATTTCTGCAGAGTGGCCAGAAATGCAGAGATTACCACCATCATCTTGTTCCCAGTATACTTCAACCATAATGCCTCTAGGATTCTCTGCACTTTCTGTTCCTGGGATGCCCACAAACTGAGCTCCTACTGGTATCTATAAATGAGCAGAAGTAGAACAGTCAAAATCTGTGACTTCGTCATCTGGGTTGCGCAGAAATGATGTCCGTTAATGCTTACCTGTACGGAGGTCCCAGATGATAGAGTCAGTGTTTTTAACCGGCCCTCTTCTGCTGCACTTTCCAACTCCGCACGTTTTGCTATGTTCAAGAAAACTTCCTCAAGAGTTGTAAGCCCAAGCTGGATATCTGATATACCAAATTCGCTTTTTCTGTCCTCGAGTTTTGCGAAGAACTCCTGTTAAAAGAGTTTAAAGGCTAAGAACTCCTGTAAATGCCTTTAATATATGCTTCTAATAGGATAAGGGCCATTCAAGTAATGCTTAGTGCTTACCATTAAAAACCCCTCTTTGTCACGAGGAATGACATAAGTCAGGAAGGATTTGGTCTCCTCGGCAGGTGATACATTCAAAAACTGCCACAAATAGCCCAAAGTAAGAAAACAAACCAAAGTTCTTAAGCCAACAACTTGGTCAATCATGTTATTTACTTAACATACATCCTTAAAGAACTGCGTCACTGGCAGATGATCAGTCGCAGATTCTCCAGTGGCTTCAGAGAAGCTGATGTTGGCAACGAAACCGGTACCAAATCTTGACTTCAATCTGATTGATGTTCCTATGCATCGAAGCCTACCCTTGGCCACGATTCCAATGCGATCACTTAGGACATCAGCTTCTTCCATTGAATGTGTTGTTAAAACAATGGCGCGACCCTTCTTTGCATTCTGTATTATGTCCCATACTTGCCTTCTCGATATTGGATCCATACCAGTTGTCTATACGTTGAAGAGCCAGAAAATAAACATATGCTTGTGCAGTCAAATCAAAAGAAGTATTCAAATTCCCGTACCGGTTCATCTAGAATCACCAACTTTGGATCACCCATGAGAGCAATAGCAACACTGAGGCGACGCTTCATTCCTCCACTATAGCTCCTGGTTCTAACTTTAGCTTTAGCAGTGAGTCCTACGTTTTCTAATAACTCCTTGGCCTCCTGGAATTGTAGTAGTTATTGTTAAACGACACTCTTGAACAAGAAATGTAGGACTCACTGCTTACATAGAACAACCGGAACGTACCGAACTTATTGAATCTTTGGCCAGACCTTTAATATTGGCAAAGAGGTGGAGATGCTCTTCGCCAGTCAATGCGTCCCAAAGAATATCAAACTATGAAATAAAGAAAAAGCCATACATAATTCAGGAGGGAAATATAAGGCCTACACTATACGTCGTGCTTGACAATTGCTATGCATGCATAAACATAACTCTCACTAGCATACAAATAGAAACACCAGGGTAGAAATGTGTGTAATTGTTAGAGTTCACCTGAGGACAAACTCCGATAATCTTTCGAATGTTTGACATGCCGGTTGAGCTTCTAATGGAATGTCCATAAATCAAAGCTGTTAATAAGGCAGGTAAGATGAGTTCCGCAGTAATTGGATTGAAGAAAATAAAAAAGGAAAAAGGAAATTAGCTCATACCATCTCCACAAGTCACAGGTAAATTGCCAGTCAAACAGTTGATTGTCGTAGTTTTACCAGCACCATTGGGTCCGAGCAGACAAATCAGCTGATCCTTTGAGAAGTTTACCCATAAACCCTACGAGAAACATGCGGTCAGCAGTGTGTGTCTTTGCCCATATAATATTCATAGTTGAGGAAGAAAATTTGTTCCTTCCATTTAAAACAACCCACCGGACGTCCCAGTTTAGTTTCATTTAAAACTAATTCAATTGGGTTCGTTCCATAAGTTGACAATTTTCTGCTCACCTTAAGAGCTTGATAAGGTTTAGTCGTTTTGCCTTTGGAACAACAGCAACAGCTACACATACTGCGGGTGCCAGGATACGTCTTAACAAGGCCTTGTATCTGAACTGCAACATTCGGATCAACCGTGCCTGCTCTCGCATCTTTTTTGACAATGTTTTCCTCTTCAAGTACATCATCATCTAGAGCATTGTACTCCTCCTTTGGGGCTGAATCTATGTCCTCTAAAAGAAGGGAGCAAAGGGCTGTCAGGAAATCGAATATAGTTGTGAGCTATCGATTAAAGTAGTAACCCTTGTCACCTTTGACCTTGTTTACTGATGTCCCAGTCCAGTACCCGGGCATTAAGAAGTAAAAACAAGGTTTTCCAACCCCTGATGCGTTTGGAAGTATGTTATCCAAGTAGATTGCCAAAGCAAGCCAGAGAAAGAAAGTGCTGGTCAGCCACATGTAGACATCATTCTGCAGTTGATTGACAGTTGGTTTGTCGGTCTCATAAATGAACCCAAATTAAGAATAATGAAAAGTTTTCAGACTTTACGCACAATTGTAATAACACATTCTGGAAGACTTGGTAAACAGTTAGCCCGAGTACTCCAACTAATTCCAATAGATTCAGGATCACTACTTGCATAGGACAATTGGTTCACGGCAACCGCAAGAAGATTAGGCGGGAATAATGACCATATTGTTCGTGTGGTAACAGAAACTGTTTTGGTATACGGGAATCCTGACACTGTAACAAGCTGAAATACCAACAATAAGAATGGTTAACCCACAGATACTTCTAGCTTGAATTCTGATGATTAAATTTATAACGGAATCTTGCCTGTGTCAAGAAGCTAAAAAGAAACATGGAGAACCCCACTGTATTGGCCGAAGATGACTTGCTAAGAAAGGCTGACAACATGTATGCAAAACCAATCTGGCGTCAACAGAAGAAAACTGAAAGGGTTAACTACGGATAGGTATAAGTTATTAGTCATTTCTTGAGTAAGTAGTAAAAATTGTTCTCACCATATTCAGCTGGAAAAGGAAGAAAGCCAGAAACACAACTTCAAAACTGTTCTTCGTGAAAAAGTCAAACCGAAACATGATCCCGAAAAGAACCAGAAGAAGTGATGAAATAAGCACAATCATTCCCTCCCATGTGATCCAGGAGAACCAATATGCAGAGTCAAAAAGACCCATCATGCTCATTGCCTGTGGAAGGGAAAGTAGCTTAATTAAAATCGCTAAATCATGAATATAAAGGATGCTAAGCAAGAGCCACTAGTTAAAATCCATAAGCCAAAGGAGGTAAAACCTGGCGAAGTTTGAGCTCTTTCTCTGCAACCAACGAACCCATTTGTAATACAAATCCAAACATGGCAAAGGCCAGGAAAAAGGGTGGTCCAATGACGGACAATAGAACGACAGCATCTTTTGGAGGATGAGGGAATTCCTTAAATCCAACAGTCCAGCCAAAACTTGCATCTGAATATCCCAGAACATAACATATGAATCAATTTTTAGATCAGATAAAATAGAAACTAAATATCTTTCAGGCTTTTGAACCATTTGCGAGGACGTCCACACCTCCAAGAATAGAGCGAGCAATCTCACGCTCCGCCGCAATTTGAAGTGGGACTTGGAATTTGAATGTAGGATCTTCAACATCTCCACGCCGAGAAACTGTGGTGGAATTAGTTTGTACGCCGTAACTGATTGCGGTGGAATTTATTTCTCTAAAATGCAGTGCTCCTGAGCAACGCATGGGATTTTGAAGAAGCCATGCATCCACGTCCTCTCGTGTTCTGAACGACGTCACCTGCATAAACAAAAGCGAACAAAACTTGACATGCTGAAGTGCAGCGGAAAGCCAGCTGGCTCCATCTGGAAGAAAGTCTGATGCGTTGGAGCATGTAAAAAGTACAATTTGACATCCTTGATACCATACCTTACTCGTGGGAATAGGCCTACCAGGGTTATTATCCATAATGGAACGCACAAGAGTGTGAAAGCGAGAGGTGTCGTTGCCACTCCAAATGAAATCAAAGCAAGGAGTCCTCGCGAAGAACTTCTGCTCGCAAGGAGGTATAGGGGGTGACACCAGAGGTTTGGGGTCGGTGACTTTGTCGTCGGAAGTGGTCTTAGAGTTTCTAGACATGGTGGCCTTGTTGATGCAGAAGAGTAGTAAGATGAAGAAGAAGGAAGAGAAAATCTGCAGGAAACTTGCGCGCTTGTTCCTCCACGAAAGAAGCAAATTCTTGAGGAACAGTGCCTTGAACTGTTGCAACATCTCTACGGACAAAAAGTGTGGAAAGGTAGGTTGCGCTTGGCCTGGGCGGGGGTTATGGTATGATATGGTTGTTGACAGGAATTAACACGCTCATTTTATTTTTTTTTTGTCTTTTTTAAAAATTTCAACGTTTTTTCAGGAGATCTTTGACCGACCCATCTGGCCACTGTCAGCTAGCAGATGATTCATGCGGGATCCTCCCACGCTAGGAGTAGGATCCCAACATCCGGAATGGGATTCCATCTCCAAAACCGTGTTTTGTCGTTTGTACATGATGAAGATATTAATTAGGATTTTTTACGCGTCTCCAGTTCGTTTCTGGATTAAAAAGCAATTTTCTTTTAAATGCAAAAATTCAATTCTTTAATACCACCAGAAATCCCAATCCCTGGATCGTCAACGGATTCCCTTTGAACCGGAGATGTACGCGCCTGTATCAATGCATGTCCTTTTGTGTATAAATAATTTAATTATGGTACCGAATCATTCGCCGCACTCCCAGATAAGGGCTGTTTGGTACATTAAATGTGTTGTGATACTCAAAATGTGAAAATTAGATTGCATCCTGTATTATATTTATAGTTAAATCTGAACATGATCGATACTGTATATTATATTTTGAAGATACTTTCACCAAATCCAACTTTAATTCCAGTATTTTGAAGATACGTCCCAATAAACCTTCCAAATTCTTCATATACCTGTGCTGTGCTGTGCCCATTAATATCCTCTATTGACTATAAAAAATTATAATCCACATTGGATCTGATTGTGCCCATTAAAAGTTACCCAAACAAAGCAAGACCGTCCATTACGTTAGCACGGAGCCTTGTCAAAGGTTTGAGAATGGCATTTGTGAATTTCAGATGGAATACCATGGGCACATGTGGGTATCTACAAACAGACATTTAGGCTTTATCCCAGCCGAAAAACATACCCTACCCGGAGTTGCCATTTAGAAGGTAGTAATGAGGTCTTTTGGTTAATCAATGTGATGCACAGGGGCAGAAAAGTCATTTCGTATCTTACTCATCGTTCTCGACATTTAACATGCGTTCATGTCTAGGAAAAGGGGAGAAAAAAAACACTGAAACGGTGGGAGAGACAAAGTGAGTCTGTTACACAACTTGTTTCATCACTCTGTATTTCATATCTATCCAGACGGAGAGGAGAAGAGCGGGGAGGAGTTAGTAGGGATTGATATATGTGTATACATATATAGATTGTCGGGAAGGAGAGTGTTCTTTAGATTACAATGCCTCAAACGGACCTACCTGGTATTCCCATGGCCAATACGCCACGTAATCGTGCATCTTTCGGGACTCAGGCCAATGCTTTACTTCGAAAGAACTTAACTTTCCAGGTCGCTCTATGCTCTATATATTTCTATATCGGTGTTCGTGTTTGTATGTAATCTTGGTTCTCATCATCTATAAGCCTGTGACGGTGATTGTAGTGATTGATTTCACCTCATTTCGGTTGTTTAACATGTTTGTGTTAAATTCCTGAGAATATTTGATCTTTTGTCTTTATATGGTCTATCTTCTTTTGGAACGGAAACTATTTGGGCTAAGTTAGAATTTCCTAAGCTTTGTGTTCTTGTAGTTGAATCTGGATTTTAGGTAACACGATTCATAATTGATGAAATGACATGAAAATATAGTATATATGTGATTAAGGTAAAAATTCTCTCCAGATCTCATTGTGAATGTGATTAAGTTAAGCCCCTTTTGCTTTTGTTTTCATTTATTTCTCCATTCATTGTGGAGATCTTGGAGATGTAACGGTTGAGAGAAACGGGTGATTTTGAATTGCATGCCAATGCGTTGACTTGCACACATGTTCGAATGTCATGTATCCTTTGTTTTTCTTTTACAGAAACGCAAGGTTATGACAAATTGTCGGCTCATTAGCTTTCCATTTGTACTCTGCATGCTGCTTTCTCTCATTCAAGCTTTAATTAACAAAGGGCAGAGCCCCCCTGGAGACAAAGACAGCAACTGTCTCTCAAATCCAAATAAAGTTGGGTGTCCAGTGCCTAGTCTCCCTGAGTGGCCTCCTCTCTTGCAAATTCCGTTGACCGAGTATCGTGCTGTGAAGACCAATTTTCTTCCCTTCACAGATTTGCCAGATGAGTCATGCAGAAGTGTCAAAGGTTCCTGCCCTGTAACCGTGCTTATGACTGGAAGTAATCAATCTCTTGGAGAAAGTATGCATACCTTTTGTCCTCCTGCCTTCAACTGTTGCATCATTGTTTTTATTTTATAAAATTTTGATAAATGAAGTGGATACGAAAGAATTACCTCTAACATTTTGTGCAATTCATTCTTTCTTGATAGTCTTGGCTGGGAATATGTTCTCAAATTCTCTCAACTATGTGCTGGTCAGTTGTTTCCTCCATTTCCAATTTTCTTGCATATGCCATAGTCATTGGCTACCTTGCTTATCTCTTGTCAACAATTAATTTCATGTCTTTTGTAACCTTAAATGGTTCAGGGTGTAGATGGCGACGCTGACCTAAATAACATAAGTCCGGTATTGGATGGCAACATGTATTATATTCAACCGAAGTGCTTAAACGACTCCAGCGCTTTCATCCAGTTCCCGGCATTAGACAATATGCAAAGTATGTAATGATATATATTGTCCAACTAGCAAGTGCTGGAAATTTAGTTGTTGCAAACAAATGTTTGAATGCAGATAACCTATATGTTAGGCAATTATGGATCTGAATATGAGAACTGTTACTCAAAACCTTATTTTTCTTACTTTCGAGGACAATTTGTATGCAATATTCTGTAACCTCTGATTTTTCTGTTTTGGTCTTTAAATGTAGGGCTAACATGTGCTGAAGCCTTAAACTTGTGGCGAAATAGTTCTTCTGAGGTGAACAAAGAACTGTACCAAGGTTATAGCCAAGGAAATTCAGAGGGGAAGATTAATGAGATACTAGCAGGTGGACCTACCTTAATTGACTGTTATTTTAATCTCTGGACTGTAATGGCTTTCTTTAGGAATATAACATCTGCAATGTCCTGCAGCCTATGATTTCTTAAACTCTGATCACAAAACGTTCAATCTGAGCATCTGGTACAACGCAACCTCTGAAGACAACAATATGGGCATTAATTTTCTATCTGTTCCGGCCACGGTGAATCTGGTATGAACTGGAAATATAGATGTTCCGTATGTATTCATATTGATTTAGTACTTGCCGGGTTCGAGGCTTTAGTCTGAGAATTTTCTTTATTAAAAGTGTTGTAAAATCATAAAGTCCTTGAAATTTTTTTACTTTTCATGACTACTGCTCCTTTTTGCCTTCTTTCTTCTTCCCTTCTTTTTTGTTTCTCTTGGAATTGCTTGCTGCTTTTTATTGTTTCTCCACTATTTCTCAAAAATTTTGAAACTCTTCCTCTCTGGAAAGTTGCCCATCCTTCTTAAAAGGGGCATATGTTTATGACATAATATTTCCCTTCTTTCATGTTTCATGACAAATTGCTTTCAGTTTTGCATTGCCTGAATTTTACAATTCTACATCCACAGGCGTCAAATGCTTACCTGAAGTTTGTAAAAGGGCCTGGTGCACAGATACTACTGGAACTTATCAAAGGAATGTATCAACCTGTTGCCAATGGTAACATAGATATTGCATCTCTTCTTGGGACAATCTTCTTTACATGGGTTGTTCTACAACTCTTCCCCGTAAGCATCTGAACACTTGGTTCATTTTAATCTATCATAAGGTTTGAACCCTATGATAAAATTGCTTTCATTTTAATCTATCAATGTGTAAATTCTATTGTTTAATGTTTTTACGGTTTAGGTGGTGATGACATCTCTGGTTTACGAGAAACAACAAAAACTGAGGATTATGATGAAAATGCACGGACTTGGTGATGGGCCTTATTGGTTGATTACATACATGTATTTTCTATTCATATCCACGCTGTACATGCTGGTTTTTGTAATATTTGGGGTTGTTATAGGTAATTTCCAGTCTTTCTATCTTTGTTCGTCATTTGCCTTAAGTTTCTGATCTTTCAGTGCAATTGCAGGTTTGAAATTTTTTTCAACGAATGCCTACAGCATCCAATGTGTGTTTTACTTTATGTACATAAATCTGCAAATTTCCGTGGCTTTCCTGATGTCTACTTTCTTCTCAAATGTTAAGACTGCCACAGGTTTGAAATAAATCAGAAGTTATTTAGGCTTCTATCCCAGCATTAATGTTCATGAATATGATGGTTGACTTTTGATGGGTTACAGTTGTTGGCTATATAAGTGTCTTCGGTACTGGGCTCCTAGGTGCTTTTCTATTCCAGAATTTCATTGAAGATTCACAATTCCCCGGTAAGTAGCAGCTATCTGCAAAAGCGAATAACATGGATGTTTTGCAGATGTAAACATCTTTACAGATTAGTGTGTAGACTTCGCTCATTATGGTGTCATTTCCTGCTGGTTGCAGGAGTCTGGATCATTGTAATGGAGTTATATCCTGGTTTCGCTCTATTTCGTGGGCTATATGAGTTTGGGCAATATAGTATGAACGCAAATTTGGCGGGGATTGGTGGCATGAAATGGGAAAATTTGGATGATCCAGAAAATGGGATGAAGGATGTACTGATTATCATGTTTCTGGAGTGGTTATTCTCGCTTTTTCTTACATATTACATGGACCAAGTTTTTGGGAGTGGGAAAAGTCCTCTGTTTTTCCTGCAGAACTCTACCAAGAAAAATCCATTATCTCTTCGGATGCAAAGTATGCAGAGGCAGGGATCAGAAGTTGTTAATATGGAGAAACCGGATGTCGCTCGGGAAGTAATATCTCATTTGTAGAAGTGGTTGAGTTTCTTTTCCAAGGGCCAAAAGACTCGAATTTATGTTTTCTTTTCTGAAATGCATGCAGAGGGAGAAAGTTGAGCGTTTACTACTGGAACCAAGCGCAAGCCATGGAATCGTTTGCCATGACCTTAGAAAGGTGTATCCAGGGAGGGACGGAAACCCTAAGAAAGTTGCAGTGAAAGGATTATCTCTTGCTTTACCTAGAGCTGAGTGCTTCGGTATGCTTGGTCCCAACGGTGCAGGGAAGACATCTTTTATTAGTATGGTCAGTCAACATTTTCCTGAATTATGTAAACGGATGTATGTACTTAGGACTCACTCATTTACTTTTTCTGTTAATTAGATGATTGGGCTCACAAAGCCTACTTCAGGGTCAGCATACATTTCGGGTCTGGATTTACAGACTCAGATGGATTGCATTTACACCTGCATTGGTGTATGTCCCCAGTACGAGTAAGTCAGAATCCTAAAGACCTCAATTTCATCCTCAACTTCATTTTCAACGTTGTCTTTCAAATCATAACCTATTTATTCTCTGACATTCTTAGCTTGCTTTGGGAATCTTTAACGGGAAGGGAGCACTTGTTATTTTATGGTAGACTTAAGAACCTAAAAGGCTCTGCATTGAACCGAGTAAGTTTCGTGATTCTCATTTCTATTAAGCATTTGCACCGAAAAGACCTTGTTTTGAACGACTCTTTAAATTGGGAAACACAATCACGTATTTCTTCCTTGGTTTTGTCTTGAATAAATAAGATGTGTTTTATAATTTCATATACGAAAGAACTCCCAAGTTTCACTTTTCTGCTGTCTTTATTATCTCTTACATAGGCTGTAGAAGAATCCCTTAAGAGTGTCAATTTATTTAATGGTGGGGTTCCTGACAAACAAGCTGGGAAGTACAGTGGAGGCATGAAGAGAAGGCTAAGTGTTGCCATTGCACTGATTGGCGATCCCAGAGTGAGTATACATCAAACTGGATTATTGCATTTGTAAAAATCTTTATGGTCTGCCTAATAATTTGAAAACTTTTCTAGGTGGTTTACATGGACGAACCTAGCACTGGACTAGATCCAGCTTCAAGAAACAGTTTGTGGAATGTAGTGAAGCGTGCAAAGCAAGATAGAGCAATACTTCTCACAAGTACATACTCTTTTTCTTTTGTATGGCTGATCTATTTTGATCGTTAAGAGCTTGTTTTAACTGGGTTGAACATGCTTCTTTCAGCACATTCAATGGAAGAGGCAGAGGCCCTTTGTGATAGGCTAGGCATTTTTGCTGATGGCAGCCTGCAATGCGTAGGAAACCCTAAAGAGGTAACTTTGCGAAAAATGTTCCTTGCTACTTCTGCAACTTGCTTAACATTTCTCCTTTTCGTTAATTTCTTCAGTTTAATGGTTTATACATAATGCTGTAAGTTGCTTATTTTCTCCCTCAAGTAGTATGTGGATTTTACACAAAATTGAAAGTAACCCTCTGTAATGCATGACAGTTGAAGGCTAGATATGGGGGATCTTACGTGTTTACTATGACAACAACGGAGGAACATGAGAAAGAAGTTATGAAGATGATCAGACATCTCTCTCCTAATGCTGAAAGGACTTACCATATCTCTGGAACACAGAAATTTGAGATCCCAAAACATGAGGTCAGAATTGCAGATGTGTTTCATGCAGTTGAGAATGCTAAAAGTAGATTCCCAGTGTTTGCCTGGGGTTTCTCTGACACCACCTTGGAGGATGTTTTCATCAAAGTTGCAAAGGCGGTCATAGTTCATTAGCAGCCTCTCCAGTAATCTTCACCTAGTTTTATAAACATTTTCCATTGTCAATTTAATCTTAATAAGTGAAACAAAGGACGTCAATCATTTCGTGAACGTGAATTCGAAGCTATTTCAGTAAATACCTTTTTCTTTTCTTCCATTCCTTTTCTAGGATTTCCACAAACATAGTATTTGAACATGTTGAACGCGACCAATTAGTTGTTTCTTTCCCATGATCCTAATTGTCTTGTTTCCATTTCAGAACTAACGAGCTTGACAAAATGGACGTGAACTTTTTAAGATCAATGTGAGATTACCAGCAAGTGATTCACCAAAATTTATCAAACACCTTTATACCATTGACAACTAAATACCTAATTCATTTCTTATATCCTTTGAATCACATTTGCATTCATATGAACATCTTTATATCATTGATAACTCATCCTTCTCAAATTCATATACATTGATATCAATCATTCCATTCCTTAATTTATAACCTCAATTAATAACTTAAACGTATCAAACACTTAATCACTTATTCAAGCAACTTTCTAGGTTCATTTCTCTAGGTTCATTTCAAGCCCCAATCAAGTCCAATTATACCATTATAAAGTGTTTTAACCTTATATAGTCCAAAAATTTCCCAAAACTAACCCTTTCTCCTTTCAAAGTACTTCCCACAACCGTGGGAAAGAGTCTTATAAATTCCATGATCGTGGGATGAGAGAACCGAAGGTTCACTACCTGTAACCTTCATTTTGCTCACTACCTGTAACATTCATTTTGCTTCCAATTTTTACTCCTTCATACTCTATCCAACACACCTTTACCAAAGTCCATCAATTTTACTTTAATTCTACCTTATTCATACATCAATCCCTTATCAAATTCATGACCAAACCTAATTCAAAAATCATTCGTTAGAAAACTTACAAATCATTATCTTTCACACATCAAAATTAAAATAAAAACTATCATTAACTATCAATCATGTATCCTAGTTCTGTTGCCATTTCAAGATTACTATATTAGCACCTTTCTTCAATATAAATCTACCTTCATTATACCTCAAATCCTAATCTAATTCATCCATAAAACAATCCATAACCTATTGTTCATACATCAAGAACACAATAGAAAAGTATACACATTCATGCAGAAATTTTCAGCACAATTCATCATCAATATCATATACAATTCATCCTAATTTCATCATCATAAATTCTCTATTATGACATGCCATAAATATCAATCTTTTACTTACTTATTTAGCTCCAATTTATGTCAATTCATCAGGTCAACTTTGCCTTAAATGCATGGAAGATTCATTATATGTTCAAGGTAGCAATAGGATGATTTTCGACTAGGATAAGAGACAACAATATTCTGATTTTTTTAACTATCTTGTGAAGGCTAAAAGTTTGGATTATTGATGTAGCAATTGGACACAAAAATAGCAAAAACATAGGGATGTAAAGGTTAAGAGGATTTCGGTGGTGTGTGAGAAGAAGAAAGATGAAGAATGTACATAACTGTGATTACTCCTGCATGAGCTTAACACTTTAGGTGCTAGGTGACACCAAATTAATTTAACATATGTCCATTCCATTTATCATGTATATATGTTGTCATATGTCACTTAATTACTTAGTCCATTTGTCACTCCATAATCAATACCATTTGTCAATTAATTACCTATACCAAATGTCACTCATTCATCTATGTCAAATATCACTTATTCATATGCTTAATCATCCTAATTTTTCATGTATCTATTTGTTTTTATCACTTGGCATTTTTCCTAGACCAAATGTACATTTAAATTCATCAATTTTTCAATTGTACCAAATTAATTCCAAATTTACTATTTGCAATCAATCAAACCAAAATGCAGGGCATAAGTAATACATAATTCATATTATGATCATTTTAAACTTTTCATACCTGGAATAAGTCAATTGAGTGTATATACATTCTTTGCAATGTGTACTAAATCATAATTCATGTGTGTATGCTATTGATATGCATGTGAATGAAATGCAATTCATAAATTTTCAATGATATAGCTTCTATGCAATAGTCTAGGGTTATAATACCTCAATTTGAAAAACTAGCTATTACATATGTTACTAAGAACAAGACATATAATGGCAAAAGTGGACATATCAGATTGAGACATAAAATTATCTGTACTTTAATTAGACATGGTATAATTTCTCTAGACTATGTCAAGTTCGAGAGAAATTTTGCGGATTTGTTTACTAAAACTTTGAGTAGAAAACTAGTTTCAGAACATGCTAAAGGGATGAGGTTGAACCCAATTGTGTAGTAACCTCATGATGAACACCCGACTTGGGAAACTAAGTTCAATAGGTCAAACAAAGTTATGAAGTGATTACTTACTTGTACTTTGTTTCGGGAATAATAATAGAATATATTTAGTTGTTGAATTGCATCCTTAGCAAGACTTTACTGCGTTTGATAAGATTGGATTGTATAATCCTTAATGAGTTCCACAACCCAAGCTTGGGTGGTGTGAGCAGTCCACACTTAATGGACTCATCTGCGTGATTGTGGGGGGCTAGCTACCCTCTTATGAGAGTATTTAGGCTATCTCTCTAGAGCGATCATAAGACCAAGACATTTTGAGATTGTTAATTCTTTAACAAGTTCTATCTCTGATTTTCTTAAACAACAAGTTCAAGACTTAGTTCACCTATTTTTCTCCTAAATTGTTAAATAGGTTTATCAATTTTTGGACCAAGTGGGGATTGTTGGTGTTATTGGTCCATAACTTGGACCTTATAGTTGTCAACCTCATTATTATCCTTTAACAGTTATAACGTTTAGCCATTATTATACTCCATTGCCAACGTATACATTGTTTCTGTTATATATAAGAGTCATGCATCTGCTCAATAATGAGACGGTTGAACACCGCTCATTTTCTTTGATTTTCTTCTCTCGCGCATCTTTATTTGCTCCATCCAACTCAAGCATTTTCCTCTACATACAAACATCTTCCACAAGTATTTTTTTTCTTACACACAAATTCTACATTTATCTGCCTTTCTTTAATTTTGGAGACAGTTCTTACTTTACCCTTTGGAGTGTACCGAAGCTGATAGAAAAAGCGTTAACTCTGAGGTCAGATCCCATTGTCCTACTGCACCATAGAGGAAATTTTTTTGACTTAGGGCAGTGATTTTTCATCACGCTTTGTATTTCAGATAAGCCGATCCATTTTAATTATTATTGTACTTTCACTAAGACAACATAAAGTCTAGATTTTTAACAAGTTCATAAAGAGCAACAATTTTTTCTTACAAATTTTCGAGATCTTAACAATTTTAACTTAAGCAATTCATGACTTCTCTTGAGTTTAGGAGTCATAATTGGCTAATAAAAAAGTTTTATTCTCAACACCAACATATGAGACATCTTTAGTTTACTCAACTACCACAGTTTTAATTGGATTTTTGGAGGGCAAAATATTTTCTTTTCCTACCATTCCTGCGTTCAAGACCTACATCTTCCCGATTCAACCTATTAAAATTGTATTCATTACTAATATGACTAATTGAATCCTTTCCAAAATTAAAAAGGGAGGGATTTTATAATATGATAATTACATGAGAGTCAACTTTAAAAAAATCAAAACGCATGTCATTATTAATACAACTAAAAAATTGTGATATTAAATTGATAAGAATTAATTTGAGGACTGTCATTGAAAATTTTGAGAAGGTTTCTAGTTTTTAGTATAAATTACCATATAAATGGAGAAAATTGAAGTTAGGTCGTGGATCCTATTGAAATGATTACAAATTAGATGACACATATACGTTCGTTTCAGCGATTTTATCAGTGAAGTGTCCCTGCTGGAGGAGTTTAAATCACCTGTCCATTTCTATTCTGTCTTACTCTGTCTAGGGGTAAAAACGTTGTCATCCTACTTACAAAACTTCACAACTTTGTTAGTGTTCCAATTTTGGTGGCTTTACGAGCCAAGCCGTCAGTGAGACATCCAAGTTTTGAAAACTTATTTTCTTTTGCTCCCAACACATTATAATACAATAATAATAATAAAATTAATTAAATTTTAAATTAAATTTTTATAATTTATAAATTAATTAAACAATTTTAATAAATTATCAAATTTTAAATTTTAAATTTTTATTTAAAAATTAAATTGTGTCACAAAACAATCATATTTTAAAAAATAAAAGTTAAAATATAT
>JANZLX010000213.1:13441804-13457522 GCA_025531955.1 Erythroxylum orinocense | reverse complement strand
TTAAAATTTGATAATTTATTAAAATTGTTTAATTAATTTATAAATTATAAAAATTTAATTTAAAATTTAATTAATTTAATTATTATTATTGTATTATAATGTATTGGGAGCAAAAGAAATTAAGTTTTCAAAACTTAGATGTCCCACTGACATCTAAAGCCATCAAAATTGGAACACTAACAGAGTTGTGAAGTTTTGTAAATAGGACGACAACGTTTTTGCCTTTAAACAGAGTAAGACATAATAGAAATGGACAGATAATTTGAACTGAACTCCCGCTAGAGGTCCCTCCCGGTCTGATCGTAAATAACGGTAAACTCGATCACTTCTTAGATCCTTTAGAAGTGGAAATTTGCTGGGACCCTCTCAAGTGCCCTATTTCCTGTTCGCCATCAATCCTCCATTCTTATCTAAAAGTGCATAAGTTGCTCTCCTGACATGTCAAGCTACAAATGATTTTGAATGTGGATTTGGACTTATTCCTAAAGATAAATTAGTATTAAATTTGATGCCATCCATTTAAGTAGTGAAAGGGCCTACGTTTCCCTCGATTATTAGCAGAATAGGACATATATATCTCTGCTTTGGCATTGTAAGACGATTCTTTTTGCAAACCCAAGAGGCTAATCAGCTAAAAAGTCTTCCCATCTAATCCATATTCGGCCTCTCACTCGAAAAAATAAAGATCCGGAGAACAAACTTTACATGTTAATCACCATAAAGTATGAAAACCCTTATCTTATACAACAAAAAAAAGTATGTTTCATCTCAATATTTCCTCAATTTACTCTACAAAGCTAATAAATATGTGTGAAGCTGAAACCCACGTCGAGAAAGAGAAGGAAAAAAATGAAAATTAGTGCAACGAACCGGCATGCTTAGCTAGCCCTGGACTGCCTTGAATTCATAGTAGGCAATATTAATGATGTAATTGACTTGAAATGAGGAGGCAAACGGTCTAGTGATTCGCATGTAATGTCTATCCACTACGTCTTTATAATAGAACAAGGAGGCAGGCGAGTGACATAAAGTTCGTATTCTAATCTTTTTGTCTACGAATAACTTCTCTGCGTCATTATTAAATCAATTAGAAAGGAGCGACAATATAGTCCATTTTATGATTTAGCGTTTCTTGAGGGGCATAGAGTTTTGGGATAATCATACAAGGAATCCCAACATTATGAATCTCGATGTCGATAGCAAATGGTTGAAATGGTCTATATGACGCAAGACGGGGGAACGCAATCTTTCCATTTTTCAGCCAATACATAGCTAGCTTGTTTGGTGGTTAATCTTATAAACAAAAGAAAAGTGTTGTATTAGCTATATTGGAATTTCGGTCTCACTGTCTAACTTGGCCTGATCAAACAAGCAAAGAATCAACACTCGTGGGAGGAAATGGGGTGGCAAGAGATTGACACGAAGAGATATTCATATTGATTAAGCAACATATTGTTTTAAGACCCCTGATATTAAACATGACTTACAATTCTTGCATCAATAGCTTTGATAGTTCTAGATAACTTGGTCTTTTAAAATTTTATACGACAAAGTCTGCAGGCTCTCAAGGCAAACTCGACGACTAGCTTCACGCCGCGTGTACATTAACCTCTCGAGGAAGCATCTTAGGTAACATACTCATATTCTTTCCTATCCTACGTAAGATAAAGCATTTAAAAGAGATGTAGAAATTATTAAAGTGAGAAAAATAGGAGACGCTGGATAAATGAGTCGACGGACCATTAGTGGCCTACAAGAAGACCCCAAAACATGCTTCCTTGCCATGAAATCTGTCCCTGCTAGCTCACATTCCACTCCTTTCAAAGTCATAAAAGAAAAATACACAAGAAGCCAAAGCAGAAAACATATTGGATAACACTCGGCCTTTTTCCTTAATTTAAGAATCAAGAAGACAAAGCAATGACATAAAGGGGGTCTCTTATCATTTGTGTTCCATAAGATAAAAAGTTAACCTCATACTCCAAATGTAAGAAAAGAAATTCGGTGATATCTCAAAAGATTTAGAAAATAAAAAGATTAAAAGCTTAAACTATTTGATTTTTATAATGATGGTATTACCTATACCAAACGTGGAAGGCAATTCATCGGTAAAAATGTCCAACTGGAAATGCCACGCGGTCAGTTTGGCACCGCCGATGTGACATGGAAGTGTCCACCTGTATGCTGCCAGGTTGGGAGTAGATAAACAGTGGTTGGAGCACGTGATTTTACGCCCACGTGTTGGGGTTTGAGATCACACTCACGTGACAGTAGGCGTGATTAGTTGGGCTGAATAAGGGGTGCCGAATTGGAGGCCAGCAGGGCAAGTCTGCTTTTGCTGAGCAATAAGGAGTTAACACGTGTCCAAAATTGTGGCGGTGCGATTGGCAACGGAAGCGGTAAACGCGGAGACGGAGTCCTCCAAACTCAACTTCTTTGGCCAACCTTTCTGAACTCCGAAGGAAAGGTGTGGAAGCACCCAAAATAAAGGTCGCTCTTATCCGGAAAATGGCGGTCGTAATTCCATATTGGCATACCACAAATTTGACGTTATTTAAAAGTATAATATTTACTGGGTTCACTTTTGGGCAATGTCTAGAATTATTATAGACAAGATATGGATGGTACCGTTGTCTGTTTTTAAGGAAGATTTGGGTTTGATTCACTTAACTTGTGCAGCTGTCATGAGAATTGTGTTGACTTATCAATCACCGTCTAATTGACTAAATTGAATAATAACTCAATTCATTCCTGTAGGCCGCAAAATTGATTAAAGATTGGCATTTTGCACTCAAAAATTTCCCTCAAATCATGGATGCGTGAAAGTAAAAATAAAAAAAAAGTTCCACAGTAACAACCTTTCCGCGATTCAAAATTCATGTAAATCATAATATGATGTCATGTCTGTTCGTAGTGTCCGCGGTGTCAGTGTCCATAATTAGACGGCAAAAAGGAAGCCAAGTCTCGCAAGTGTCCACGTGGCAGTAGTGGTAGGGAGAAGCAATTACCGACAGTAGCGGACTTAATTGAAGAAGTTCAGAGGTAAAACCAAAGACCAAAGGTCTCCGAGTTGGAATGGTTCCACTTCCACTTGCATCCATTCCCACTATATTCTAACATTAACCTAACACGCCCAGCTAACTTCCTTCCTGTCCTTGGACCTACACAAACACGACACCTTCCACGTTAGGCCAATTGTGGATAAGCCTCTCTCTCTCTCCCCCCAAACTGTTTCTTCTTTTCTATTACCGAACAACTACAATAGTTCCCAATTTTCCACGACTTTCAAATTTCAAATTCCTCGTTCTTCATGCGCTTCCTTATCCTCCCACACGCCCTGTTCCCTCTTCCTTCCCCAAGTCTTCCTCCTATATATACACCATCCCCCCTTCTCTTCGTTTCCGAGCGTCAACCAAGGTTCATTATTTCCCACTCTCCATAATACACAAAACTCCTAAACCTTAGTTTTCATATTCTTTTTCTCCCAGGAAATGATTGATTTAGACTGCAAAGCAAAGATGGTCTCCTCTGATCTGCCAAACAAATCCCCAAAGCTCTCTAAGAAACCCAGCATATCGATCCCAACTTCTCCGTTTCGGGCGGTAACTAACACTTCACCGGCTCCGGCTCCTGAATCGGCTTGTTCTTTGTACGAGTACTACCTTCGATTACCAGAGCTGAGGAAGTTATGGAGCGAGAAGATGTTTCCCGAATGGAAAAATGAATCTGTTTTGAAACCGGCCCTACAAGCACTTGAAATCACGTTTCGGTTTATTTCTACGGTTTTGTCCGACCCGAGACCGTACGCAAACCAGAGGGAATGGAAACGGAGGCTCGAGTCTCTCGCAACTTCTCAGATCCAGCTAACTGCTACGCTCTGTGAAGACGAGGAGGAAGACGGTGAGACACGTGGCAGGGCTCCGATCGTGGACTTGAGCTCATCAAACGGTGTTGTGGCTCGAGACGGTAGTTACGCTGAGGTGTGGAAAGTTCGAGGAGAATACGCAGTGATCCAGAGAACAAGTGAGGCCAGCCTCCTACCTCGACTTGCCACGTGGCAGAAATCCGATGATGTTGCACAAAAAATCCTCTACTCCATCGAGTGCGAGATGAGGCGATGTCCCTACACTCTGGGCCTCGGCGAGCCGAACCTCTCGGGTAAGCCTAATCTAGACTACGACGCCATTTGCAGACCAAACGACCTTCATTCCCTTAAAAAGAATCCGTACGATCACGTGGGCAATCACGAAAACCAAACACTTTACACAACTCACCAGATTCTAGAGTCATGGATCCAAGTAGCCAAAGAGATCATCAAGCGAATTACAGAGAAGATCAACGATAAGAATTTTGAAAAGGCGTCAAATGATTGTTACATGCTCGAGAAAGTCTGGAAGCTTCTCGCAGACATAGAAGATTTACACCTTCTGATGGATCCGGATGATTTCTTGAAACTGAAGAACCAGTTACTGATGCGATCACCGGACAATTCGGAATCGTTTTGCTTCAGATCAAAGTCGCTGGTGGAAATAACGAAGTCTCCTAAAGACTTGAAACACAACGTACCGGCGATTCTGGGCGTGGAAGTAGACCCCAAGGGTGGGCCCAGAGTACAAGAGGCGGCCATGAGAGTGTACGCTGAGAAGAGAGAGTCAGACCTGGAGAAGATACATTTGCTTCAGGCTTTACAGACGGTAGAGTCGGCGTTGAAGAGGTTCTTCTACGCATATAAGCAAGTTCTTGTGGTGGTAATGGGGAGTTTGGAGGCTAAAGGGAATATGGTTCTGGTGAGTTCAGACACTTGTGATTCGATAAGCCAGTTGTTTCTGGAACCGACTTATTTTCCGAGTTTGGATGCTGCAAAGACATTTTTGGGTGATTTTTGGAGTCACGAATACGTTGGAAGGTTGGAGAGACGGCCTCGTAAGAACTCGGTTGTCCACGGGTGAAGGGGAAGTCTTAAGGTCAAAAATAGAAAACTGTTATTCTTTGTAGTCTGTAAAAATTTATTTCTTACGTTTGTTTGGATTCTAAAACTCTTTGTAAGGCTGGTTATACTTTTCATGCTTATAAAAGTACAAGTTTTGATTTAATACATTTTTCCAAAGTTTAGATAAATTTATTGAAATTTAGTAAACTTTAAAGATGAAATGATGATAAACCAATGCTTCAAAAGTTGAACGTTGCACAGTTTGTTCAGACGGGGATTTGAATTGAAGACTCGGTAAAATAATCTTAGTTCTAATTTATCTCTAAACTGTCCCACCGTTAAGGTCAACCCGCTCAATTAGTTTGTACAAAATTGAAATATCTATGTCATCATCCGATGTTGGGAAACTACGATACATTAGTGGGCGGCTCCAGATAACCTAGGAAGGAGCGACTTTTATATCTTCAAACTCGGTTTCAATCAATGAGAATGTGGACCCAATTCTGTTATATTATATATATATTCTTACCCCTGTACAGTTTACACCCACAAGTTCGGGTGCTGCTATTAGTACTCCTCTGGTTTATAATAGCACTCTCACCATTGTTTTAAATGCAAACAGATAAAATTGTCTTTAACATAAAACATTCTTCCAAAGTCAAATTGAAAACATAAATTTTTTGTTGTAAATTTGGCTTTCCATATTCTTGGTCTTAACAAAATTAATAATAATCATGAAGCACCCGACATTATTTAGTATAATTAAATATTAAATAAATTATTAATAATAAGAATAATAGTAAGCAGAAAAGTAATAATTATCAAAAATTTTAACAATTAAATTAATAAGAATAATAGTAAGTAGAAAAGTAATAATTATAAAAAATTTTAACAATTAAATTTTTTATTCATAATAATAAGAAAAAAAATATATGCTTATTTTTGCTAATTCATTATAATCAGTAATAATTTTTAAATAATTATAAACATTATATTTGTTTAATCATATTTATTATTTTAATTATTTTGATAAGTGTATATTCCTTATTATTATTAACTATTTTATTATTGTTAAAAATAATTATGATTCTTTAATAATCAAATTAATTTAATTGTTTAAAGTTTTGATATTTATTAATTGTCTACTTACTCTTATCCTTGTTATAGTAAATAATATAATAATATTTAACAGTAATTATAATAATAGAAATAAAATTAATTAGTAAATTTACGATTGATAATAATTATATAAATTATTCACCATTATATAATTATTATAAATTATTATGGTTATTAAATTATTCTTATTAATTTAATTGTTAAAATTTTTGATAATTATTACTTTTCTACTTACTATTATTCTTATTATTAATAATTTATTTAATATTTAATTATATTATATAATGTCGGGTGCTTCATGATTATTATTAATTTTGTTAAGAATAAGAATACGGAAAGCCAAATCCAAAACAAAAATTTTATGTTTTCAATTTGATTTTGGAAGAATGTTTTATGTTAGGGACAATTTTGTCTGTTTACATTTAAAACAATATGGTGGGAGTGCGATTATAAACTAGAGGAGTGCTAATAGCAGCACCCTGTTTCCTTTGTTAATTAAGATCCTATAATTTAGGATCTCTTTCTCTTGTTATTGTTAACCTTTAAAAGAGGCTATTGGTATTCAATAAAGAGAAGCAATTATTCTCCTAGCAAGTTAGCCTTAGAGGGGCTCTAGCAAGGATGAGTCTACCTTTCCAAATTCACCTAGGTCCTAAGAAAGATTCTTCAATGTCTAAGTCAATGACTAGATCTCATGCTAAGGCTCATAACATTTTTGGTATCAAAGCATGTTATCATGGGTGACACAGAATTTGGCAGCCAAGCTGGATGCTTTTATGAGACAAATGGCTACACCACAACATGCATGAGAGGAGTGGATGGCAAAACTCGCCCTCTTAGTTGGAGGACCCTGTTAGAGATAATGCAGAGGGACAAGGCAGTGATAGCCTAAGTTGTAGCGAAAGGTCGAAAGACAAATCTAAATCACAGTTGGGTTGATCGTGGTGTCGTGATACTCCAAAGGTGGAATTTCCTACTTATGATGGCATTGATGAAATTTTGGGGTGGTTGTAATGATGTGAGAAATTCTTCGCCAATTAAAAGATTGTTGAAGGGACAAGGTGGGCTTAGCTGCATTTAATCTATTGGGTGGGGCATAATTATGGTTTGATCAAGTGGATTAGGAGGAAAAAGAACTAGATTAGGGCATATTAAGGAGTGTTATCATGTGAGATTTGTGCTGCCTAAGAGTAATAATCCTTTAGGAGAACTTGTGAACCTTAAGACAAATCGGTTTTATTGAGGAATATCAATGCAATTCTAGTTATCAATGCCTAGGACTTCTAATCATAAACCTTGCTAGCAAGTGGACTTTTTTACCTATTGTTTTGTAGGAGAACTTAGGATTGACATTGAGATGCAACAACTAGGGAACCTTAGAATTGTCGTGAATGTGGCTCAAGCATTGGATTGTAAGTAAAGGGTTTCTCAAGGAATCCTAACATTGTGAACCATCAAGAGCTCAAATGCCAAGGGAAAACAACTAACAACAAAACTAATAGGTAGCAACAACAGGGTAAGCTCTTTTGCACTTCTTGCCAAGAGATTGACACGAGTGGAGATGGTAGAAGGGAGGGCAAAGGATTGTGTTATAACTATGTGAATCCTATTCAGTAGGACACAAATGTAAAAGGTTATTTTGGATTGCGGTTTCAAATGCGAAAGTGAATCAGAGGAAGACATTGTGGGAATCCTAAGGTCTCTCTACATGCCATCAATGGAAAGGAGGTGTTGTGGCAAGGACAACCTCTAGATGTAGAACCACAACTATGTTTGATGCAAGGATAGAATTCAACTACAGTAAATCTTGAATAAATTATTGGTTGAGTTTGCAAATCTATTTATGTAGCCTTTCGGTTTGCCTCCGAGTCGTGAGTGTGACCATCACATGCCTCTCAAACGGTTGAGACCAATCGTAGTAAGACGTTATGGGTCCTTGCATTTTCAAAGGGATGAGATTGAGAAGCAATGTACCCAGATGCTACAACAAGGGATCATTCGACCAAGTAGATCCCCATTCTCTTCCCTAGTCCTCTTGCTCAAAAAGCATGATGGTTCATGGTGTTTTGGGCGGATTATCGTGAATTCAACACTCACATTGTTAAGGATAAATTTTTTATTCTAGTGGTTGATGAGCTATTGGATGAACTTCATTGAGGGAAACATTTTACAAAGTTTGATTTATGATTGGGCTACCACCAAATCAGGATGGTGCTATTAGATGTGGAAAAGATGGCCTTTAGAGCTCACCGTGGGCACTTTTAATTTCTAATCACGCCCTTTGAGCTTACCAACGCCCCTTCAACTTTCTAGAGTTTGACGAATGAAGCCTTTTAACCTTATTTGCGTAAGTTTGTCTTGGCCTTCTTTGACGACTTATTAATTTATAGCAAGACATTGGTTGAATATATGCAACATATGAGAATAATTTTCGAACTCTTGCGAGCTAACATGTTGTGCTCAAAGAATTGGCTCATAGGTGGTCTATCTTGGACATGTCATCCATGTTGTTGGAGTGGAATTGTTTTAACCAAAATTAAGGCTATCATTGGTTGACCAATTCTTCAATCCACCAAGGATCTTGGAGCTTCCTCGATTTAGAAAGGTACTGTAGGAAATTTATCAAAGATTATGGATGAGTGGCCACATCCTTAACGAATCTCTTGAAGAAAAATGCTTTCCAATAGAATGCAGAAGTTGACGTTGCTTTTCAATAAATTAAAGGCCTCTCTTTCAACAATCTCGATCTTGAAGTTGCGCAATTTTGAGGAAGAATTTATGGTAGAATGTGATGCTTCTAGTAGCAAGTATGTTAGCAATTTTAAGGAAGAATTTATGCTAGATGTGGAAAAGGAGCCTCTTTGGCTTCTCTCTCTTATTTAGTGGGTTCTACATGGATTGAAATAGTTGATAAAGCTCTCTGAAAGAGGGATGCAATATTCCAAGTTGCTTGGGATAGGCTTTTGCAAGCCGTAACAAAGGATGAAGAACACTTATGATTCGAGGAATAGATAGTTGAGTTTTGCAGTTGGGGATTCGGTATGACTGACTTCAACCATACTGTTGGCTAACAATAGCCAGATAGAAAATCACAAACTTCTGACAAATTATTTTGGCTCTTTCAAGGTTGTGGCCAGACTAGGACTTCTTGTTTACCAGCTTGAGCTGTGTGTAGGAAGTAAAATATATGATGTGTTCCATGTTTCTCTCTTCAAAGAATATAAAGGAACCCAACCAGCTGTTGCAGGAAATTTGCTGTCAATGTGTGATGTCAAAGTCTTACGAATTCCTCGGGTTATTTTATGCAGTAGGTTCAACGAGGCCGATGGGAGCTATTAGTGCAGTGGGTAGTGTGTCCTCACAAAGATGCAACATGGGAACTAGTTGAGCACTCTTAAGAAGCTTATTCAGAGTTTGAGCGTGAGGACAAGCTCAAAGCTGAGAGAGGAAGTGATGATGTGGATAATTTTGTTGGATGGCAATATCAGAGAAGGAAGGCAGTAGCAGTAGATGCATCCTAGCTTACTCAATCGGAGTTTATTTTGTT
This sequence comes from Erythroxylum orinocense, assembly GCA_025531955.1. Lineage (NCBI taxonomy): Eukaryota > Viridiplantae > Streptophyta > Magnoliopsida > Malpighiales > Erythroxylaceae > Erythroxylum > Erythroxylum orinocense. Next base: position 13,447,926 of record JANZLX010000213.1, on the reverse strand, counting down.
TCTTTTACTTGTTGGACTTTCTATTCAGTAGAATCCTTTAATTGGTTACAATCTGGGATCTCTTTCCTATTTTAGTTAAGTTCCTATAATTTTGGATTTCTTTCTCTTGTTGTTACCGGCCTTTAGAAAAGGATATCAGTATTCAATAAAGGGAAACAATTATTCTCTCTGCAAGTTAGACTTAGACGTGGCTCTGTCATGACGAGTTGCCTCTCCAAATTCACTATAGGTCTCAAGGAAGATTCTTCCATGTCTAGGCCTGTGACTAGATCCCATGCTAAGGCTCACATCATTTTGTTGTATCATCTTTTGTGTTGGTAACAAGTCTTTTTTAGATGGTTATGAATCACTGTTTGGTAGATATGCAACTGTTCTTTTCTGAAATATCAAAGCTGTCCTCCTAAATTTTGACTATCCTTCACCTAACCTGTCATCTTCTTTATTCTTGATAAAATATTTCCCACAAGTTTTGATCATTGGCTATTTAAATGGGCATTTAGTATTATTAAGTTTGATGAATAGTGGATTCTACTTGTGTGTTATTTGTTTGCACCTATAAACTTTCTATCCTCTCCAAGGAAATGTGCTTTTGATTACTTCAAAGGTCTCATATTTTTGTGAAAACAATAAGCTTAGTCCGTCCTTACTAACCAGAGAACTAGGAAAAAGATAGGGGTTCTATTATGGTATGGAGAACTTATCTCATAAAGTGTTTCTGAAATATCAGAATTGTCTTCAATTGGCTAGTTGTCTCTTACTTTGGTAAAGTCCCGAAAGACTACTGATCCTGGAATTTTGGTTATTCTCACTAAGAACTTAGATTCACAAATGCAAACTGTTTCCAGTAGCAATAGTTCCAAGGCTTCTTGACTTTGCTGTCTGCTTAGAATATAAATTGAAAGTTTAATGATGATGGAAGTTAATTATTTAGGGGAAGATTCTTTCAAAGACGGTAACACCACACCTGCAAGATTTCACATTAAGAAGGGTTTGAACCTCAAGCGGTTGAAATACAAAGGTAATTTTATTTTTATCATTCTCTATTATGGCACATTCTGTCAGTATTCTATGCTTCCTTACATGAGCTTTACCTTTTCTCTTGAGCCATGACCATTTTCGTTTCTGCCTAGTAAGAAGTCTTAAGATCTATGTGATTATCAATATATAGGTAAGAGGAAGGGAAAGTCCAAGCCAACTGCTGGAGCTTCAGCAGATGCCATGGAGGAGTGAAGTAAGACGTACCTGTTGGAAATATGCAATATATTCATTTTGGCTGGGGCGAAATTTGTAGTCTAACTTGCCTGAGGAAATCGGATTGGTCACTTCCGTATCTCTTTGTCTTGCATCATTTGAATCAACTGGATTTTATGTAATTTTATATTATGTTAACCCACATATATAGGAAATGTTGGTAAGATAGGTGATGATGTGGAGGAATCGATGTCTTCAAATATAGCTAGGTGGGGTAAGAGATTAAAAAATAGCTAGTTCTGTAGTTTGTTTTCCATAAGTTCAATTCTATTTGAAGTCGACACTTGGTTCTGGTAATTTATACTATAAGTTTGTCAACTCCCTCCTATTTTCCCTCGAGTTCTTGGAAAGTTCCTATATATTTAGAAGAATTGAATTGGTGGAAAGTTGCGTTTCATTTGTTGGAGCTGGCCAGTGCTAGTCAAGGGGAGAGAGCATGAAAGCTGCAGGGTATACACTTGGTTAGACCAACTCAAATCCTCCTCCAAAATGGAGGAAAAATTGGCTCCAATTCAGCACTTTTTTCTTTTTACTGATTTTTTTTTCAAGTTTTCAGCCATTTTTCATTGTTTTTTCTTTTTCTCTTTCATCGTTCCAAGTCATTTTCTTTCCTCCTTTTATCTCTTTCTTTCCTGCATTCTTTTATTTATTTTTTTCTTTGCTTGTTTTGTTATTTAAATAATATTCTAACATTTTTATTGTATGTTTATTTAAGTAATTATAACTTTATAATAACTTTATGGGAGTAATGCACGTCCCCTCAGTCTCCCTACTGATAACTACCCTCACTTATTTTAGGCACATGTCAAGGTTGAACATCAACTTTCAAAAGAGCTACCTTATCCTTTCAAAAAGTATAGATCACTTAGCAAATGCTTTACAAGCAGTTGCTAGAATGACAATCAAGCAGCCCCACTCTTTTATCTAGGTATTTCAATATCTTCTAGGAAACTTAGGTACTGTGAATGCTTTCCATTAATTGAAAAAATACAGAAAAGACTGGTTGTTTGGACAAATCGAGCTTTTTCCTATGGAGGGAAGCTTCAGCTATTGAAATCAGTCATCTCATCTATGCACAATTACTGGTGCTCCTACCTTTTCCTTTCCAAAGGAATTATAAAAACTATTGAAAAGTTGATGAAGCAATTTTTATAGGGGAGACGGAGTGGCGAACATGGCAAAGTTAAGGTTAATTGGAAGAGTATTTGTTAGCCTAAGGTGAGAGGGGGTTTGGGGTTGGAGTCAATTTGGAGAATCTTCAGTGATAAGCAATCAATGTGGATTAGATGGATTCATGCTTACATACTCAAAGAGAGGTATTTTTGGGATTTATCCTTCAAGAATAGTTACACTTGGTTTTTCAATCAACTTTTAAAACTGAGAAATGTACAACCTCGCGTGTCCTGTAAAGTGGGGGATGGGAAAAGATCATTTCTGTGGCATGACAATTGGACAGGACAAGGTGCATTGATCCATAACCCATTGGCGAGAACCCCTCTGGTGAGATTTCCTAGGCATACCAAGCTTAAGGAAATCCTAACTAACGACAGATGGTTATTCTCCAGGGATGAAATCAGATTATTATCCATCCCACCAATCAGTAGGCCTGGAGAAAATGATATTTTCTTATGGCAGGGAATTCCAGTCTCAAACATCACAATGCAGGTAGCCAAGCAACGGATAGGGGTACTTTGACTCCGGTTGATTGGTCTTCTATGGTCTGGAACAAGTTTCTGAGACCTATACATAGTTTCCTACTATGGTTGGTCATGCTGAATAGACTCAGTACTATGGATCGGCTTCAATTCCTAAATTACTCACGGATGTGTATTCTTTGTAATCAAAGGGAAGAGACTAGGGATCATATTTTTTTCGAGTGTATTTACTCTACAGAAATCTGGACGAAGATCCTTAGATTGAATACTGAAGCCCATCTGCCGAACAGGCTCTATGAGTTACTATTAGAATTGCCTCACCTATTTGTCTCTAATTTCGACATAGCAGTTATCCTCATTTTAGTGGCTACTTGCTTTCATGAAATGTGAAAGGAAAGAAACCTACGAAGATTCCAACAGAAGACTACTCCCCTATCCTCTACTCTAAAGCTTATCATAAGAAACATCAAAGAGCAGCTGATCTCTACTCAACTACACTTCAAATGTAGCAGAGGACTAGCACTCACCTGGAGAGTCTAGTATCCAACAAGGCAAACAATACATTAAATCTACGGAGCAAGCTAGGTACTAACCTTATCCTAGTTGCCTCCTTCTCTCCTCTGATCGATGTTGAGCTTTTAGAGGCTGACAAATGAGAACAAAACGCTCAAACTAAGGAAGCCCCATCTTTCCCCTCCGCACTCCTGCAATACAGTCAACCATCGTCAATTTTGAGTAGACTCTTCTGTCACGCAATCATTTGGACTTACCGTAGGCATCCCCCAACATGTGGTAGAAGAAGGGGCTCAGGAAGCGCCTAAGTCGTCGTCTAGCCCGCTCCCCTGATTTTCCGAATCGAGTAGGTTCTGGGTGGGTTGCGAAAGGATCGACTCGTTATGCCCTAATTTGGAGTTTCCCCCTTCGCCTATGCACAGCCGGTTCAAGTGTCCCGGTTTAGCTGCATTTTGTATTCTTTTGTTTGTGTCAAAACGCACGTATGAGTTGGGTTTTGAGAGTTGGGTATTCTTACGAAGGTTGAGAGACATTGTACCATTCTTTTCTATTTATTCAATACAATTTAAATTCTCAAAAAAAACTTTATGGGAATAATATAATAAGTCAAAGGATTTGTGGATTATACTGTCTATTTTTTGTAGCAAAATTATCTTTTTTTTTGGTGTAATAAACATTTCTGTGGTTTTTTGTCAAAATGTTTTTGATTTATGAAATTTAATATAGTCATTTGATTTCACTTTTGTTTTTTTTTTGTAGTTTTTACTTTTACTTTTAGTTTTTTTTTAACTTTTTGTATTTTTAAAAAAACTTATTAGTTAAGATTTGTAATATAAAAATTACAAACAAAAACATATTTGGTTAAGATGCAAAAATTAAAAAAATGCAAATAGCGAAAAATTGTAGAACCAGTAGTGTGGAAATGCAGAAATAAAAAAATTAGATATATAGAGACCAAAAATGTTAGCCGCAAAATTTTTTTTGTATGAATAAGCATGTTTAGATTCTTTCTTTTTGGAGTATTAGTAGTTTGTTTTCGTGGGAGTAATTAGTTTGTTAGGTGAATAAGGTTTTTGAAGTGAGTAAATTGAATTTAGGTGTTAGGATGATAAGTTTGTATAAGGGGTAGTTTAGGAAGAACACTTAATTTGTTAAAGCTTAAGGCTTACAAGGAGGGGTATTTAGGTGATTTTAGCTTCTTTTAAAAGAAAGAAAGAAAGAAAAGCATTTACTTGTCTTGTTTTGAAAGAAGACAACGAAATTTGAAGAAAAGAAAGGGAGAAAGCTTCGGTTGAGAGTGAATAGAAGAAAAGAGGAAGAACAACCTAGGGTTTTGATTTTCTTTGTTTTGGAAGAGTATTTTTTAGAGTTTTTCAAGAAGGAAAAAGAAAGAGGAAGATTTAATCTTCCATTGGAGACAAGAAGCAAAAATCGTGGGTGGATTTCTAAGGTGATCAAGATAGATTTTGATGTTTTGTTAATGATATTGGGTTAAAATAAGCTTGGAAATGAAGTGAAAGAGGTGTTTTAATGTTATGATAGGTTATATTTGAAAGATTGGAAGTGTATAAGTGATGAATGTTAGAAAAAGGTCTTCGACATGAGTTTCTGGGAACGTTCGCCGCGGCAAACTTTTGCCCTCGCCGCGACGAGCTTCTGATTCCGCCGCGGCAAGACCCAGTTTTTCTGCACAAACACATTTTGGTATTTTGGGCATAACTTTTTTTATACATCTCCAAATTCAGGGATTTTTGATATGGTGTAAACTAAAGACATAAGGCTACAACTTGTATGAAGGAATCAAGTCTAAATTCAGTCTCTAAGAATCTCAAATTTTGGAGCGAAGTTGAGCATAAAATTTTGTTTCATGCATAAAGATAGTCCGAAATTGTTTAGGTAGTAACTTTCCGATTATTGAACCAAATTGAATGAAATTTTGGTTATTGTTTAAGGAAATCAAGTGAGGCAAGATATGCAAGAGAAGCAAGAGGAAAGACACCCCTAAGCAAGTTTATAAGCAAGGAATTCAAGTTGGGTACATGTTTATAATATAGTAAATAAGCCACTAAATGTTATTTTTGAATCACGAAAGTTTAATGATTTTAATTGCATCCTATGTGTTGCATTTATTGCTTCTTGAATGAGTTGAGAAATTGTTATATGCTTGCTACATGAATTGTGTGATGATTTATGAAAAGACTTTGAAAGTGATTTTTGTTTGAAAAGATAACATGTTTGTGAAATCAGGTTTTCGGAAATGGTTTTCGAAATATCTCAAGTTTATGAAGAATCAAGTTTCGAAAAAATGCCATTTTGGGCAACAAGTTACAAATTATGAAATATATGTTATGTGAGTTTATGGTGATCCCCTAATTTACGTCACGTGCACGTTGACCAAGTTAAAGGCTTCTCCCGCTGGCCCGCTAGTGGCATGGAGCTCCTTCATGGACTCCCATAAGTTCACAGCTACTCAAGACCATTAAATGGGATTGCGATAGTATGTTCTGTTCACGGCTACACAGGACCCTTAGGAAAAATGTGTAGTACGTTCTGTTTTGGATCCACCCAAACCATTCTGATATGCTTATGTGCTCATGATATGTTTGGCATGATGGATGCATACATTATTTGTACTATTGTAAATTTTTGACAATTTGAGAATTGCATGAAATAAGCGTTTTATGATTTTTAAATGCCGAATTA
>JANZLX010000213.1:13410896-13422146 GCA_025531955.1 Erythroxylum orinocense | reverse complement strand
CCATCTTTATATACTTTCATTTCCTACACTCATCTTAAACACCATTTCCTTGCTATTTCTAACTCCAAAAACAATTTCCACAACATCAGATCGCTAGAAATCCATCAAAAACTAAATAACACTATAATTAAAATTTTCAGTCCACCAACCCAATATTCATGAATATATACACGTATATGCCATTTTTAATGCAAATGACAGAAATTCATCAATTTCATTTCGTAAATCCAAAACTCTAGAGGATTTTCTCAATACTTACTTGTTAAAGATTCCAAAATCTTTAACTATCTTCAAGCCCTAAACTTATGCAAAATCACGTATTTCCTGTGTAATATAACCAGCTTTTGTTTTTTTAGGGTGGAAGACTAAATAGCAGTATGGTAGAGGAAGGAAAAGCAAAGTAATTCCTCAAAAGGAATTTGATGGAAAGCGTTGTGTAATGAATAGAATCTGAAGGAGGTTACATCAAAAGAGAAGGAAGCTTAGACTAAACACTTAAGTTTCTAGCTCTCAGATAACTTCACTCTTACAACACTACTTACTTTTAACAAAGTTTCTTAAGCCATTTATTAAGTGATCATTATCTCATATTTGCGTAAGTGATCCTTTTCGAAGTCCTAAATTAAATAAATGAGATATTTTTATTTATAATCTTTTGTTAGGGTATTGGATATTATTTTTGAGGGGTTCCAGATGGGATTAAAATTTCTCTTCATCTTAGAAGAAGATTGTAAGAAAAGTTTTTCTTTATCGAGAAAGATTGTACAAATATTATTCTTCACCTGGAAAGAAAGACTATAGTAAAATTCTACGAAGAGTATTGGTTGCCATTAGGGATTATTATAGAGAATGAAAAAAATCTTTCCAAGTTTTTTGATTAATCAATAATAACAATCTCTCCAATTACATAAATAAGAATGTATGTATGTATGTATGTATGTATGTATGTATGTATGTATCCTTGAAACTAGAGTCCTAAAAAGACAATACATTTTTACCATAATCTGATAAGGAAATAACTAAATAACATTGAAAAGTCAATTCCTATTTAAACAAAAATCTAAAATTAAAAAAATATCCAGTTCTATGAGTTTGAAACTTATCCAAGACACATAGTGTCGATTAGCTTATGAAACTTTACAAGTACTCAAGAAAGACAAGTTTAGCATCATTCTTACTTTTTTTCTATTATTGATTTACTTTAAAAACCTTTTTGTAAATAAAGACGACCAATATAAAAGAAACAAAATACTATGTTATGGAACACAAGTTCAACATAGATTAGTGTAAATGCAATATGTCCTAATTCTCTAATGTCCCTCTTGTTACATTTTGTTTTCTATTTCTATAGCGTGCTTCTTCACTTAAATCAATATTATGGTCCTAAATTCAGTCTTTTGAAGTAGCAAAGCTTTAGTCTTTACATAAAAATTCACCATTAAGTCATTAATAGTTTTTTGGCATTTGTTTGCTTCACTCCTTGTTAATGATCCTTAAATATTCTCCAACGAATCACTAATAACTTTTAGTGCTTGATTTGATTGGTAATATTTCTAAGCCTCTCTTTATGTTGTCCTTACTTATAAGCTTATATAATTTGAGTAGATGTTATATTCTCATATATCAAATTCTGATACGACCTTCATTAATATAACTAGTGAGATTAAATACCAAAATGAGCAAGGATCAAGGATCATTCTATCAAGGCAACTTTAATTCAAGAAATATACTAAAAACATAAAAGAAAGATATGAATCTCCATACTCATAAAAAATATGGGATGAGAGTGATAAGATTATATGGTTGATTGCCACTAGCAAGCTAAATAAGATCACAAGTTATTACAGAGCCTAAAACATGAGTTTTCTAATCAAATAATAAAGAAAAATCTCTTTAGGTATTTTTGGTTAATCAATAATATCAATCACCCTAATTATATCTATAAGAAAGTCTTTTATAAGTATTAAACCCTAGAAACTAGAGTTTTTAAAAGGAAAATAAATTATTGTTATAATATAATTAATAAATAACTAAAATAACTTTGAAAAAGTCAATTCCTATCTAAACATAAATACGAAATTTCAGATAAACTAAAATACTTAATTCCATGAATATAAACCTTGCCTAAAAGGCATACTATTGCTAGTTAGCTTTTAAAACTTTACGAGTACTCAACAAAGATGATTTTGAAACCTATCTCATTTCATGTTTGATGTCAATTTTCTTCTAAAACTTCTTTTGCAAATAAACATGACTAATGTGAGACCAATTTCATATTATATTTTAGAACACATATCTAACATAGTTTCATGTAGGTTTCATGTTGCATAATTCTCTAACTTCCTACTAGTTACATTATGTTCCTCTTTATACAGCTTGCTCCTTCACTTAATTCAATATTATGGGCTTGAATTCAATTTATTGAGGTAGCAAACTTCACTCATTGCATTAAAATCCATTATGAAATTATTGAGAACTTCTTTGGACTTCTTTACTCTACTATTTGTCAATGGTCCTTAATGTTCTCCAATGGGACTCTAGTAACTTTTAATGCTTGATTTGAGTTGTTGACAATCTGTCTAAGCCTTTTTTATGTCCTCCTTACTTAAAAAGCTTGTTTAACTTAAGTCGACGCTGAATTTCTATATATCAAATTCTAGTGTTAATCTCACTAAAACAACTAGATTCGATACTAAAATGAATAATGACCAAGGATCATTCTATCAAGACAAGTTTGATTCAAAAAATAAACTCAAATCATAAAAAAGGATATAAATCACCATAATCACAAAAAATGTGATTAAAGTGAAAAGATTTTAAGGTTGATCACCACTAGCAAGCTATATGAGATTATAAGTTATTAAAGAACCTAAAGTAAGAGTTCGTTTAATCAAAGAATGATGAAAAATCTATCTAAGTTTTTTAATTAATCAATAATAATATTCTTAATTACATGAATAAGAAAGTATTTTATAGGCATAAAAATCCTACGAACAAGAGACCTAATAGAAAAGTACATTCTTGTTATAATCTAAATAGAAAATAACTAAATAACTTTAAAAATTCAAGCCCTATCTAAACAGGAATATAGAATTTTAAAAAACTAAAATACTTGTCTGTTCAAGTACACTATTGTTTGTTAGCTTCTAAAACTTTACAAGTGCTTAACAAAGACGAGTCCAACACCAATCTCACTTCATATTTGGTATTATTTTACTTTTGAAACTTCTTTTATAAACAAACATGATTAATATATAATTAACACAATATTATGATGTAAAACATAGTTGTAACAAAATTTTGTGCAGGTGTCATATTGCCTAATTCTCCAATTTTTTTGCATGATATGATTTGTGTCCTCTTTTCATAATTTTCTCCTTCACTTGAATTAACATTATGAGCTTGAATTCAGTCTCTTGAAATAGTGAAGCTCCACTTCTTATATAAAGATCTATCATTAGGTCATTGAGAGTTTTTTAGCCTTCTTTGCTTTACTCCTTGTCAATGGTCTTTTAATATTTTCCAATAAATCTTTAACAACATTTTATGCTTGATTTACGCTGTTAGCAATCTTTTTAATCCCGTCTTCATGTCTCCCTCAGTTATAAGCTTATGTAACTCCTTTCCTCAAAAAGATTTGTCCTTAAATCAACATCTTCATTTACAAAATCAAAAGGAGATAAATCAACAACATTAAAGGTAGTCTGACCAACATTCTCAGCTGGCACTATTATTATAAGCATTATTATTCACTCGTTCTATGAATTTAAAAAGTCTTGGACTTGTCCTTTCTTGGAAATGTTTCTTTTCTCAAGTATACCTAAACCTAAACTTCAATTTCAAATATCATTTACTTGATCCCCTTGATTGCTTGCTTTTATATGTTATTAGGTCATCTTCTTATTGTTCAATTTTTCTTCCTTACATAGTTTTTTCATCAATTTAACTTGAATTTTCCCATCCATGTTATCTATTTCACTTAAAGGAATAAATACAAGATATAAAAGAGATCATAGGTTAAATCTATACACAATCTCAAAACAAGAATAACAAGTAGCACTATAGACATTCCTATTATAATCAAATTCAATGAAAGACAATGACTCTTCTCAAAGTTTAAAATTCCTACCAATAATTATTTAGAGTCCTATTAGCTGCCTTAGCTTGTCCATTAGTTTGTGGATGATAAGTTGCAAAAAAATAACAACTTAATTCATAACTCTCCCTATACAGTTTTTCAAAAGTAAGTCAAAACTTTATATCCTTATTCAAAATAATGGTTCTAATAACTCTATACAATCCAACTATCTTATCGAAAAATAATTTAGGAATATAAGATGTATCATTAGTTTTATGAAATACGATTCAATGTTTTATCTTAGAAAACATATCCACAATTATAAAAAATAAATCCTTACCATTTACAAATGTACTTTCATTGTAACTAGATTTTAGATCAAATTTAGGAAACAAATATACATTATACAATTCATCGAGCTTATTATCTAACCTAGGGACATGATGTTTATACTTATAATGATTTTATTTATGGTTCAATAATTCACACATATTCTTTAAGATCTATCCTTCTTTGGTATTAACAAAATAGGCATGATACCTATTCTTATATCTATCATATATGGCTCTTATATCAAATTGTAAAAGAATCCCTAAAAGAATTTGATTAATTTGCATAAGCATCATATCACATTATACCTAATCCTTGTACCTCTTAGTTAAGAAAGAAACTAGTACTTTCTTTATTACCCTAACCTTCCAACTCTTATTTTACTATTGTAAAGTACACGATTTATGGTTTTTTGTAGTTGATAGTTTTAAATTCTTCGTTAACTTTAGATACATTTACACAAGTTCATCCACTTATTATCATTACCATAAACTTAATCCCTAATGGAACAATTTGTATGGAAGAGATTATCTTATTTTTCATTCACATCATACTCTCCAACATACATACTTAATGTACTCCTAATGACCAATATCCTTCACTTTTCAAATCTCTCAATACTCTTATCATCGCTATCATATATTAAACCAAGTATATCCTCATCTGTATCCTCTTATCTCTCAGACACAAACTCTTCATCTTTCTTGAATGTCATCGACTTCTTATTGGGATATTGTGAAGCTACATCCCCTCTTCTTAAGTTCTTGAAGTACTCGATATCTTGATTCCTAGTTGTTAAAGAGGAATTAATTATATTTTTCTCTGCAATTGGTGCTTACATTTTGGTTTAGTTACGTCATATTTAGGTTTGGAACTTTACCATTCATTTTACACCATGATTGTTTCAATGATGATAGTAGAAACACCAATATAGTTAATAAACCTCCCAAGTTCTGGTAAGTGTCTTTCAGTTCCTTCCCCTAGTGAAGATTTGTTGATCTTACTAATTGATGATATAATTACTAAATTCTATGGTTGCCAATTTAACCTTTTTCTTATTTAAAAAGTTGTAATAATAAAATACTAACTCTACATACTTTTCCACTTTAAATAAGTATCAGAATTTATCTTTCTTATAAAATATGTTATATTCATCTTAATACCATGTATATTGTTATCCACCATTTTCATTATATCCTTTATCATAATATAAACTAAATTTGCCTCCTCTTTGTCTTCCTATTCTACCTCTTCTTTCAGCTTTCTCTAAGTCTCTCAAGTAGTTGGCAATTTTCTCAACATCATCATAAGTCTCAAAGTCATCTATTCTAATAGGTAAAAGTGAGTTACGATGTAAACTAAATAGAGAATCTTTATGTTTCTCCATCTTTTCCCTCACTTATCCAAATTGTCTAATGAGATATTCAAAATACATTGTATTATGTTTATGCTAAACTCGTAATTTATCACCACTCTACCCTTTTCACTCCCTTCCTTATCTTTGGAAGAGTTTTGGCTTCAGTTTCGAGATATAATGAAGTAGTAAAAGTATTCCCTCACATATTTCTCTCAAAATTCACTCTACCTCATAACTTAAACTTTTGATTGAAGGTTCTATGCAGAAAAGTTAATCTACCAAAAAAAGCTACTTTTAATCTTCCCTTTTATCAAATAACCCCTAATGAAGCAAATTAGATAGAAACAATATAAAGAACATGCAACTAGAGACTAAAAAAGAATGAAAAAACTTACAAATTGAAAAATTAAGATCTATATAACCCAATTAGATCGAATAAGGACAAAGGAGAAAAAAATTAACAAAAAAGAATTGAAATAGCAATACAAAGAAAGAACAACATAATGTATATGATGTATATAGTAACTTCTTATTGAAGAAGAAATGAAAATCCTTACTTGTAAAGGATAATGCAATTTGTGAACCCGTTGTGAATGAGACTTTTTAAGAACTTCTCTTGATAAATACTTATTGGAATTAGAATAAGACGACAATTACAATAACCAATTTGTAATTGAAATAAAAGGTTGGCTCTAATACTAAATTCGGATGAGACTTTCACTGATATGACTAGTGAAATTTGGTAACAATGTGAATAAGTATAAAGGATTTTCCTATCAAGAAAAACTAGACTCAAAACAAAAAAGAATGATATTTATCGCCAAACTTATATAAGAGATTATAAGAGAGTAATAAGATTCTGGGTTGATAGCCACTAGCAAGATATATAAGTTTAAAAATTGTTGGAGAACTTAAAATGAGTTTTTCTAACCAATGAATGAAGAAAAATCTCTCCAAGTATTTTTGATTAATTATTAATATCTATCTTCGTAAACACATTAATAAGAAAGTCTTTTATAGGCATAAAACCTTAGGAACTGAAGTCTTAAAAGGAAAATTTATTCTTGTTATTTTCTAACTAGATAGTAAGCAAATAACTTTGAAAAGTTAATCACTATCTAAACAAAAATCTAAATTTCAAACAAACTAAAACACCTAACTATATCTCTCTTCCTTACGTAACTTGAGTAAGCATTTGATTCATATTAAAAATTCATTATCTAAAATGTTAAAATATAAAATAGTATATAACAAGCAACCAGTAGCTTAACTGATAACTTTTTACAAAACTAAAAAAAATTGTTAAGATGAGATTATCTTATATGCATCAATGGATGTTTTCCAATTAAGAAAATACAATTTTTATTTGAAAAAAGCTATTTGATACGCCAATATTATTTCAATTTCAGCATACTCATGGATTATATATAAAAATAAATAAACAATATTTTCAATTTGAATTAAAAATAATTTTATATTTAGCTAATTTTTTTTGCTTTAATTGCTACACATCGATTCTCTTTTCCTTACATAAGAGTTAAGACCATATGTTGTGTAATATCCTTCAAAGCTTTCTTTGGTTCTCTTTTTTCTTTAAAAAATATTATTTTTCTTTTTTATACATTCATTGTTCTTGGTCTTATAGTTCCTTCCTTGTGTCTATTTGCTTCTCGTAAGTAGACACTTTCAAAAATTATAAGCTTCTTAATAAGAAACATAATCCTCGGAAAGACCCAATAATTCATTGTAGAAATCAGAGAAACTAATATATATTCTTTTTTTTGGAAAAAAACCAAAACGTTGAAATATTAAATATGAAAAGGAAAAAGGAACAAATAAGGACGAAGAAGCATCAAAAAGAGGAAAGGGGTTTTCTGGTGTATGAAGAAGAAAGCGGGATTTGACCTTATTAAAATAAGTGAAAGGTTTGATTAATAAATATTGAAATTTGTTTGGGCTCGAATACCCAATTCAACTTGGCCCAATCTGGCATATTTGTTTTTCTGAAAGGCCGTCATGGAAGCCCGTAACTTTAATTTTGGCAAACGATGTATATATTTTCACCGTGCAAAAATAGCCAGGTGTCTCTAGAGTAAATAGTGACATGTGTCTATAACTGCCCGTGAAGCCTAGCGAAAAAGGCGATTCCAAGCCCCCTACCTTAGCCTTGGGCACTTGACTCGGTACATCTACTGCCACGTACCACTTTCCCCACATTAACGTCACGCGCCTGTCTTGTATGCAGTTCACCCACCAATCAAATATAGATCTCTACTCGCCGACAATAAAAGAAGCCTAATATCAGCGGGCCACGTTCCATGAACAAGAACGGGTAAACATAAAATCTTGCAACACAAAACATCAATTTGAATTGACATTGAGTTCCTGTAAGAATCCTATGATTTTGTCACCTGTTTTCTGGTAATCTTTTGAGTTGCTTTCTTCTTTTTGTTTCGAAATTAGATTTTTTGAGTGATGGGTTGGCTTTATCCATTTCTTAAGATAAAAGGTTGATTTTTGAAAGAAGCAGCGAGTTGTCTAGACTTTTTGATACTTCTTTTGGCGTTCGACGCAAAAAGGCAAAGATTTTCCACGGAAATCACGCGACTTTTGACCTGATTACACGTTCTTCTCATCTTAGTGTAGCTTTTCTTTTGCCGGAAAGTTTTCGGGACTTAATTTCTGGGTTCTTTGTTCAATACCCATTCTCATTTGAGCCAATTTTGATAAAACTTTATTCAATGGGGTTAGAGAGCTTGCAAAGTTTAAACCTTTGGATTCCTTATCTACTATCTTATCGTAATACACCAATGGCTGCTTCAGCATTTTCTTTGTTACCGTTTAATAGCGGAAGTCACAAGAAAGCTTGTCGAGTGTCACGTAGGTCGTCTCTATACGGCCTTTGTAGTTATCCCAGAAGTTTTGGCTTGAAACGATCGTGCAGTGCGAGGAGTTTTGACGAGGAGTTTTCAAAGAAGATTGAAGATTCGGCTCGGCATGTCCGTGTTACGGACAGCAGTGACGCAGCTTTTGCAGTGTCAGAGGTTCCTCGCGGGGAAAGAAACGACCCTTTTTTTTCGTTTTTGCCTTCAAAGCTGGAGTTTCTTGAACCAAATTTTCTGGGAATTGAACCAGAGCCACCAGATTGGCCAGAAAGAGACGAGCTTGTGAGGATTAGCATTGAACGTAAGGCAAATAGCGTTGATATCCCTTTATCACTGAGGATGATAAAGAGGAAACAAAAATGGCAAGTGGGGTTTATAGATGCTGGGGATTTAGCTTGCTGCTCTGTGAAGATGGCATTTTCGTCGATGGTTTTCATGATTCGAGAGCTTCAAAATCACGCCTTGAACATTAGGGAGACTCTAAACAGCGAAGATCTACAAGGCGTCATGAATAACTTTCAAATGGAAATGAATTCTTGTTTCGTGAGGCTGTTCCAACAAGTCTTCTCAAGAACGCCAACTCTCATGATCTATTTGATGCTTCTTTTAGCCAATTTCACGGTGCACTCAATGGTTGGAAACACTCACGTTATGGCTTCTCCTTCGCCGAGGATTATGGATTGTAGTGTGTTAACTACTGAAGAGATGAATCAAGAACAAGATCACAGGGTAGGTCACATTAGTAGAAAAGTTAAAGTTGGCCGAAATAGAGCTAGGAGCCAAGAAAGGGACTTGTTGTTGGGCAGGTTATCAACTTCAATTGATCATCATACTATAGTTCCACGTCAGATTGGTGATGCTTCTTTGCCTGGAAATCAAGAGCTGCATCGAGAAGAGGAGGTTAGGCTATGGGACTTAATGGTAGAGGAAGCTTCAAGGATGCAAACAGAATCAAGATACACTGTTGACGATGAGACGAGGAAACAGTTATTGTCATCTCTTTCTGTGGAAGTTGAATCAGACGACTATGCAGAGTATCACAGGACAGATCTCATTTATCAGATGGGTGTAGCTGAGGATCCAAATAACCCACTTCTGCTGTTAAACTATGCCCAGTTCCTCTTCGCTGTTTCTCATGACCATGACAGGTACATTTGATTTCTAGCCATCAACTTCTCTTTTGTTCTTTTTGCTTGTTTTCAAAAAGTATCAGTTGGAGAATTGAATCATAATAGCAATCTTAAAGTCCACGGTACTTGGTACAAAATCCATATTCTACATGGGTGTGAAGTATTTACCACTAGTTCATTCCTGCTAAAACAAAAAGTTGGCTCCATGTCTGATCGTATGCATTACTTGATTTGGTGGGAATTTTACAGGGCAGAGGAGTGCTTCAAGAGGGCTATTCTGGCTGGACCGCCGGACGCGGAGGTGTTAAGTCGTTATGCAGATTTCTTGTGGATAGTAAGGAAGGACTCGTGGGGTGCAGAAGAGAAATATCAGCAGGCAATGTCAGTTGAGCCAAACAACCATTATCATGCTTCAAAGTATGCCAATTTCCTTTGGAACACTGGGGGCGAAGACACTTGTTTTCCACTTCAAGCTTCCAACGACAATTACAACAATGCTCTTTGAGTTCGAAGTGCGAGGACAAATTAATAAAGTCATACCATAACATAACATCCTAGCAAATGCTACCTATCAGAAAATCACGCACTTGTCTTTAGTTTTAGTTGAGATCCTAGCAGGACATTTGTATGCCATTGGAACTCCCAAGTCCCAATACCAGGCATTTTGTATCTGAATCCATGCTCTCTCAAGGCATTAGAGGTTCTATCAATCAAGTTAAGGGCCCGAGTTTTGTTTATACTTCGTTCAACCTTTGTTCCAAAGCCCGCAACTTTGGTCTTAGACAGAGCAAACCAAATATAGCTCCTGTAGGCTGTACCGAAAATGAGAGAGCGAAATTTTTGCCCCTAAAACAAAGTCATGAAGAAACAAAGGATTCGACAATATGATTAGTTTGGATATCCCAACATTAAAAATGATGAAATTCTGAAATTACAACTAGTATTCGTCCCTCTTTCCCAACATTTTGTTCTTAGTTCAACTTCAAAAGAATAGCAAAACATGATAAGGCAAAAAAAAAAGGATAAATTGTTTAGTTCTCATGAGGTAGTTTTGTTAACAGAAACTTTTGGGCTACTCTCTTTTTGAGTGGTGTTGCTAGTGGAATGAAGGAATCGTAGTCTCTTAACCAATGTTATGAATACCGTACCAGGTTCGGTGTCGGATTGAACTCTGGAACGGAACTGTACCGGTACCAATCGGTACCGGGTACTGTTTTGGGATATTTTTTAATTTTATAAAATAGTTCTTAAATTTTTTAAAAAATTGCAAAATAGTCCATATTGATATATTATACAACTTTACTGTATACTTTACTAGTTTACTGTTTATAGCAACCATGCTATCAAAAATTTTAATAATAAATAACAATGACAATTAATTTGAAATAACAATAATTTAAAACATAAGGTTAACCATAAGCACCAAATTATCATTAAATAAAATACATGTACAATTAAACATTTCAAATT
>JANZLX010000213.1:13353632-13369306 GCA_025531955.1 Erythroxylum orinocense | reverse complement strand
TAACTTGTATATTGCAACCAAGTAATTTTTGGTTGCAAAATGTATATAATTAGCAACCATTTTACTATGATTGCTGTAAAGTAAAGAAGTCATGTATATTTAGCAACTAAATTTATTGGTTGCTAATGGAAAATTTGAAATACTTGTAGTGACCACTCAATAGTTGGTTGTTAATTTGGTTGTTAATAATAATTTTCTATAGCAACCATTAAAGTTGTCGCTAAAATTGTTAAATTTGGTCGTTATATTATTATCCATGAATTGTAAATTTTAGTGACCATCTATAGCCACCAAGTATTGATTGGTTGGTAAAAAATATACGTAACTTATATATTGCAATCAAAAAATTTGTGGTTACAAAATATATATAATTAGCAACCATTTTACTATAGTTGCTGAGAATTTAGTTGCTGAAACCAAATTTTCTTGTAGTGTCTATAGCATCTACGATTCTACTCTTCACCAGACCATTGTTGCAATAATAATGCATCATCTGGATTTGTCTTTGGGCTTCCTCTGAGTGTTAAGGAAGTTTATTTAGGTAACTAAATCAACATGAAATTATATTTGTTTAGAAAACCATAACTTAATTTCAGGAATCAATCGAAAAATAGAAACTAAATTTCTGTCAGCTATCAAGTTTTGTTGTTTCTGGAATGGTTTTCTGCTTGCCTTTACTCAAAAGAAATTTCAAATATTTTTTTAGTCTTTTATTGTCGTAGTTTCATTAACTTAGTGGCCTAAAGATATTACCCTAGATTTTCAACAGATTTTTTAAAAAAATTAAATACAAACTCTAAGATCGTCTATGCATTATTGAAATTAATCACTTATTTATTAATTCTTTGTTTTCACATATTATAAGATATTTAATTTATAGAGAATAAAACTTATTTAAATTCTAAATTTTTTAATCTTTAAAATGATCGTCATCGTTTACATTTTCCAAAAAGTATATATTATATATTAAAAGACACTTTAAGAGTTAGAAGTCCATCAAATGAGTCTTATTTCTATCACCTAACCTACAATCCTTATGTTCTTTGAATCACTTTGAATGTTCAAATAATGGAAGGATTGTGGACCAGGACCAGGATAAGGAAAAGATTCATTTGTTTTCACGAAAAAACGCAAAGCAGGAAGTTGGAGGTTGTCAATTAAGCAAAAACATTACCTAGGAGTTAGAACACCGCAGCCTGTAATGCCGAACTACTAAAAGACAAATTCATACATTTATCATATCCGTATGATGTCGTGGGAATGCAACAACCTCGGGAATCGAAGCAAGTGTGCAATACAAAAGTGGACGTGAGCCTAAATTTAGAGTAGTGTTGGCCTTGATTCCAAAACAAAACGGATAGTAGAAAGTGGATGGACTAGAACTGGAACGAAAAAGCTCTTAGGTTTTAGCTGAAAGTTATTGTGGAAATTCGAACGCCAACCCACCAGCACGCTTTCTTTTTTTAGACAAAGGCTTTCCTTTTGTTTACCGACCAAACCTAATAGTAATTAATACTTTATTCATACCAAACATGTTTATGGTTGCGAGATGAAAACTTTACGTTCTGAAGGAAAACTGATCCTTGTGCTATGCATTTATTAAGTCGGTTTGGACAAACTTTTCTCTGTTTAACCCATCAATCGTCGTAACAAGTCTTTCACCGGCCGGTGATTAGTACACTATAATCATCTTCACATAGTTCCTTTTTTCAGGGTACAACGGGAAAGGACATAGTTATGGTTACTGTATGGATTATCATTAAAATGTTCAGTTCTATTCTGAAATGGAAGCATCAAGATGGATAAGGGCCGTTAATTCATGCTCATATCTAACGACAATTCCCTTGGAAAATAAAGTTAGTGTGCGATCTGATGTAAAACAAGTTCATGGTTTGGGTATAAAGAAAGACCTTTGTCATCCTCAAGTGCCTGGTTTCCAAGACGCCATAGTACATATAATTAGCTTTAGAACTTTTTGAGTTTCCCGTGGAAGTACAAAATATTCCCCAACGTTTTGAATCACCCACCTTTCTTCCTCAAGTTCCCCCATAAACTGAACCAAAATCTAATAAAGTAGGCAGATGGCCAAAAGAAAAGGCCTACATATAGTTGCCTAGGACATGAGCTACGTGACATAAGATAAAACAGGCTGCTTCCCTCTTGGTTGGCCATTAGTTGTCTCTACCAAAATCCCAACTTTGGTGGCTTTATTGTCTTCTAGTTTGTGTTCCCACATCCTTAAAAGCAGGCATGACCCAACCCATTATTTGGCTTGTAGAGCTACTTCAACCCACTTGAGTATCCATGTCAGTACACGCGATCACAATGTTCCAACCAAGACCAAACAGTACGAGCATTGACTTTCACTTCCTTCGATCTTGTTATTACATAAGAAAATACGCAAAACTGGAACTATTCTTGTGTTGTTTAGTAGAAAATCCACTGGTTTAAAAACAGAAGCTTGGATTGCTCTTCATGTCATGATTCTGCTGGATGTATTATCTAGTCTACAAAAAGACTTGAAAAGCTATGCTACATTTAAGTATATAGCTATTTATTGGAAATACACTACTATACTATCAGTGACAGTGATGAAAAATCCGACACATAAATTGTATTCTATTCGTTGCAGATTGTCATTTAGAAAAGATAACTAGACGAACCAAATTTCGTATTATGTCTTCTAGCTTTCTACCAAATTCCCAAAGCAACTGGGTTTCTTTCTCTGGTGTCCCTATTGGCTTTGATCTCGTTAGATTAGCTTAAAACAGAAGATTATATGTTTAAATAACCCCACCTTAAGTTACATAGAATATGAAATGAAAGGGAAACTCCAGTGAAAAGCAACAAATAAATCCATCTGTCTATATATTGAGCAACTCAAAAGAATAGGGGAATTTAATAACAAGATTCAACTGTTAGGAAAGAACAAAATAAACTTACTTCTTGTCTGCTCGACGACCAATACTTTGAACAGTGGCAGCTTTTGCGCTTGTCTCTCTCTTTCACCCTCAGTGCACAAAATCCCGGGCACGATCGAACCCTCAAAACTATTCAATCCCATAATCCCTAAAATCAACGCAGTTTGATATAAACAAAGTTGCTGATTCTGCAATCCTTTGCTCCTCAGTTCAATAAAACAAAAGATAAGTACAAAAGCAATAAAAAACAGAAAACGTTTCCTAGGAATAAAATAATATATAGCCAGTGTTTTCTATTATATATGCGCACGGGTTCTTTTCCGTTCAGAGAAACTGAAAAGGAAAGTTCAGAGAGGGACTTGTACCAAAAGACAAGCTATACTTTGAAGCTCTGATAATGGAAGAGAGAGTGTCAGGCTTTTGTATTGCAAAAGCATCAAATATTCGTGGTAGTGGCGGTGGGAATAACGTTGGCACAGGGACTAAGTGCGGTCGTTGGAACCCTACTGCTGAGCAGGTTAAAGTTCTGACTGACTTGTTCAGGTCTGGACTCAGAACGCCAAGTACTGATCAGATCCAAAAGATCTCTTCTCAACTTAGTTTTTATGGAAAGATCGAGAGCAAGAACGTTTTCTACTGGTTTCAAAACCATAAAGCAAGGGAAAGGCAGAAACGACGTAGAGTTTCTGTTAGTGAAAAGAATATGATTCGTCGGGAAGATAATCTTTCATCATCTGCAAGATGTAAGTCCGAGATAGCTTCACGTCTCTAATGGTTATATTTCGAGCGTGTGCATGCAAATTTGCTTTCTAATTCTTCTTATTCGTTCTTTAAGGAAAGATTAAATTTTTAATGAACAAGTATGTGTAAGTTCTTTTATGTGTTTAGCAAATACCAAATGGTCTTATTATTGTTATCTTGTGTGCAGATTATTCTGAGATAAATCACGGATCTGAGCCAGAACGAGTGCTCGAAACACTTGAACTTTTCCCGTTAAACTCCTTCAGCGATTCTGAATCGGAAAGGCTTAGATTGCATGAAAATGAAAATCAACGCAAGGAAGCTTCTGCTTTCTCATACGCTTTCGGGACAGAGATGGATCATCCGCCATTGGATCTGCGATTAAGTTTCCTTTAAACAAGCTTCCAGCCTTCCAGTAGTTAGGAAATGATTTACGGAATTAATATTAGGTCTAACATGGAGCTAGCGAGTATGTTGGAAAATGATGGTAAAGAAGCTTAAGTGGTATTTTATATTAGAAACTCTTCAACATTCTCCTCTTCATGCTCATGAAAACCATTGTTTTTATCTCTGTGCTTAGTCTGTTGGATTTTGGCTCGGAAATTGGAAATTTGTTCCTCTCACAAGAAATGTCGTCTTGAAATGCGTTAAAAAAAAGACTTTGGGTTATACACTGCTTGTGCCTAGGGTCTGCTTCCAATCTTTGAAATTCATGTTCCGATCTCTTCAGAGACCTTAGTCAAGAAAGATGAAAAAGACAGTGCTAGATAACTACAACAGATAAGCAAGTTGATGATTAACTATATCATATTACATTTCCCTTCCTCAGTAGAGGCAATGTCTTCTTTCTTCTCTCTTCTCTCTTCTCTCTTCTTGTTACTTTTAATAAGGACGGGATTAGAATATTCACACAATAAATTAAGAAGATCATACCATGCATATTTTTTAAGAGATTAATCAGAGATGATTAGCTAAAATGAAACTTGGGGTTTAATTTTGCTCAAAGTCTGGTGCCATGAATAAAACCAGAAAAGAAATGAGAGAGTCGTGCACCGTGATAATCTCGTAATTTGGTTGAATGTCATTCTTAATAAATGACTTTGACTATTTGTTTGACAATTAACAAATTGCATTAGCTATTAGTTAATTTTATTTAGTTAATAGCACATTAATATAGCTAATTTGACCAGCAATAACATCAACAGTTTATTTAATGACATTTAATGAAATTATATGTTTAGTATTAATTGTTTATGTATAAAATGAATTATGAAGATATGACTTTAAAAAAAGATTTATAAGAACATAAATATTAGTTATTTATATCTTAGTATTTATTTAAATATTTTTATAAGAATTTAGAAAGAGCAAAAGAAGTAAACACTATCATTTTTTCTAATATCTTCCATCTAGCCTGAAGAACACTGAAAGTCCTCTCAATACAATTTCTTAATAATAAATGAATTGATTAAATATTTCTCGAGATCTTAGATTGGTAAGGGTTAACTGAAAAACTCAAGAAATCATTAAAATACCACTAAAAATAAGGTTAAGAATGGGGTTCAGTCAGATCATACTAGGATTTTTTTCTCAAATGCAGCATCAACAAACTTAATATGAAATTAGGTCCGTAAAAAAGATATCAATTTAATTTCTAATTTAAGAAAATATCAAATTTTGTTATTTTAATTTTAATTTTTTAAATTTTAAAAATTCAAACTATATTTTTAATATATTAAGTTAAAATAATATTATTTTTAAAAAATTGTTTATATTTGACGCAGCGTATAACGTTCAATTTTTCAAAGGTTGTACGAAACTTTTTAAAAAACCAAAGAAATTCAATAGAAATCTGAAATAATGTTGCAACTGACAAAAGTTATTGTCAAGTGGCTACAAAAGATAATATAAACTTTAAAAGATGAAAGCCTAAGGATAAGATAGTCTTTTACTAATAAAACAATTAAAACTACTAAAATATCACTAGTACTAAAACACCACTAGAACTTCGTGTTAGTCTCCTCCACTTGGAAAGGACTCGTCCTTAAGTCCACAGAGTCCTCTAGGTATAATGGATCATCGAAATTATGGAACTTAGACAAATCTGCTATGTTGAAAGTGTTGGAGATCCCCATACTACTTGGAAGGTCTATGATATAATTGTTGTCATTAATCTTTTTTAATATTTTGTAGGGTCCATACTTCTTCGGCTGCAGTTTACTGTATGTCCCTATAGGAAACCTCTCCTTACGTAGGAATACCATGACTTGATCTCCCACATCGAATGTCTCTAGTCACCGATATTTATTAGCTGCTTGTTTGTACCGTTTGTTTGTCGCTTCCAATTTTTATTTTACCTCTTGATGCATTGCTACCACTTGTTCGGCCATATGCTTACCAGAAATATTGGTCCCCTCACCTTTAGGTAGCTTGAGCAAGTCTAACGTGTGTTGAGGTGCCTTGGTATAGACAATAGAGAATAGTGATTTGCCTGTCGCACTATGGATGGCATTGTTATGTGCAAACTTGAGGTAATGCCAAGTCCCATTGTTTTGGCTTGTCCTCACAAATACTGCTAATTAAGTTTCCTAGTGTTCGATTAACAGCCTCTGTCTACCCATCAGTTTGTAGATGGGTTGTGCTACTGAAATTTAAAGAAGAACTGAATAACTTCCGTAAGGTACGCCAAAAGTAACTGAGGAACTTACTATTATGATCTGAAATAATGGTCTTGGGCACTTCATGTAGGCGAATCACTTCTTTAAAAAACAATCAGGCAACGCCGACTGCATCAGAGGTCTTCTTATAAGGGATAAAGTGAGCTATCTTAGAAAATCTGTCAACCATAACAAATACTGAATCTACCCCCTCTTTGAGTTCAACGCAGTCCCAACACAAAATCCATAGCTATGTCTTCCCATATATTCTCTGGTATGGGTAACAGCATATAGAATCCAGTATTCTTAGAGTGTCCTTTTGTTGTCTGGCATATGTAAAATCTTTCTACAAATCTGGACATATCCCTTCTTAACTGAGGCCAATAAAAGCGCTCATTCACTGCCGCCAATGTTTTATCACGTCCTAAGTGACCTACTAGTCCCCTTGCTTGCAAGTCTCAAATTACCTTCTCTCTTAAAGTTGTTCTAGGCAAACACAATTGGTTGTCATAAATCAAGTACCCATCGTTGATATAAAATCCGTCAATAAGCACACCATGAGAAACCTTGTCCCAAAACTCTACAAAGCTGTCATCTTGCTCATAATTGCCTCACAGTTGCTCCAAACCTACAATTTCATTACTAAGAGTAAGTAATAAGGATGCCCTCTTATTCAAAGCATCCGCGACTTTGTTTTGTACTCCTAACTTGTGCCTTAAATTAAACGAAAATTTTTGTAAAAATTGACACCACCTCGCATGCATATCACTACTAATCCGCTTTTGGTTATTCAAATACTTTAAGGCCTTGTGATCTGAATATAACACAAACTCCTTAGCAACCAAGTAATGCTCCCAATTTTTGAGTGCTCGCACCACCAAATAGAATTCTTTGTCGTAAGTACTCCACTTTCTCCTCGCATCACTAAGCTTTTCGCTAAAGAAGGCTACTTGCCTTATCTCTTGTGAGAGTATAGCTTCTATTCCCACTCCACTAGCATCACAGTCAACCTCAAATAGCTTATAAAAATCTGGTAAAGCTAGTACTAACGTTGTACATAGCTTTTCTTTGAGCAAGGTAAAGCTCTTTTTTGCTTCTTCTCCCCACTGAAATTTGTCTTTCTTTAGGCACTCTGCATGAGTGCTGCAATGGTGCTAAAAAATTTTATAATCCTTCAGTAAAAGGTCGCCAAACCATGAAAACTCCTCAGTTCTCCCACATTGTTTGGTGTTGGCCAATTTTTGATTGCCTTAACCTTTGCTTCATCCACTTTTATCCCATCCGCAGACACTATATATCCCAGGAATACTAAAGTATTTGTCATGAAATTGCACTTCTTACAGTTGATGTATAATTAGTTGTCCCTTAAGGCCTTTAGCACATGCTTTAGGTGTAACAAGTGTTCCTCCTTCGACTGACTGTAAATTAGGATATCATCGAAATAAACCACAACAAATTTACCAATAAAAGGCTTGAGTATTTGATTCATCAGCCTCATGAAAGTGCTTGCTGTATTGGATAACCTAAACGGCATCACCAACCATTTATATAGGCCCTCTTTTATTTTAAAGGTCGTCTTCCATTCATCACCTGGCCTTATGCGAATTTGTTGATACACATTCTTCAGATCAATCATCGAAAATACCGTCGTACCATGTAAGTGATCCAACATGTCATCTAACCGTGGTATAAGAAATTTATAACCCACTGTAATTCGATTAATGGCTCTACTGTTAATACACATCTGCCAACTTCCATCCTTCTTTGGAGTTAATAATGTCGGAACTGTGCAAGGACTCATACTCTCTTATATAAGCCCCTTTTGTAATAACTCCTCCACCTTCTCCTTTAAAATCTCACTTTCCTTTAGATTCATTCGGTAATGCTGCAAATTTGGTAAACTGGATCTGGGAATGAGGTTTATATGGTGTTGGATATCCCTCATAGGGGGTAACCCATATGGGATATCATCTGGCATCAACTCCTTGAACTCTTGTAGTAAGGGTTGCATTATCTCTGGGTACTCCTTCACTTAAAACTCTGTCTTAGTTGTCAACAACTGTTGGACCACTAATGCGAGTACTTGTCTTGTTTCCTTGATCTCCAATTCGAACCTCTTGGCTATAGACAAGAAAGCATTACCCTCAAAGGTTAAAGTCTTGGTTTTAAGCGGTAGGAGCGTATACTTGACCCCATCCTTCTCCAATTGATATTGGTTGCTCCTTCCTGAATGTTGAGCATCCACATCAAACTGCCATGGTCTCCCAAACAGCAATTAACAAACATCCATATCAACAACGTCACAATGTACTTCATCTTTATACCTGCGAATGGAGAATGGAACTCTACACCTCTCTGTTACTTCTACCTTGTCTACTGCAGTTTTAATCCACCACAAGATATAAGGATATTAGGATGTTTCTCCACCAATAATCCTAACCTCTTCACTGCCCCCTTGCCAATAATATTCTCGCAGCTTCCACAATCAATGATAATTCCAAATACCTTGTCATGAATGGTACATCTCATGCGAAATAGTTGATTCCTTTGGGTTCGGACTTCTTGCTTAGGTGCTAACATTAGTTTCGTCATTACATACGCCGAGCCCTCGTCCATTTCATAGCCATCATCCTTATCTCCATCTACTTCACAAGCGATTTCCTCATCATCTTCGTCCCTCTTTACAAAGTTAACCGTCTTCCTCAAAGGACACTCATTAGATCTGTGTCCAGGTTGACTACACCTGAAGCACTTCTTGACAATTGGTTTAGCATAGGGGTTCTCAAATCTCTTCATCTCCTTATCTCGCGCCTCAACCACATGCCTCTTTCCCATAACTTTATCCTCCATACTTCGCATCTCACGACTACAAAGAGTATGCTCCTGCATAGCTTTGTATTTATCACTAGATGCTAGAGTCCTATAGCTCTCTACATTCCTTCTGCTACGCTCTTGTTGCATTATCTCCGCCTTTAAGGCCGTGTTCTTTGCTTCTGATAACGTGCGGATAACCTATCCTCTTATTTTGTCCTAAATTGCTGGTCTTAACCCTTCCAAATATCGAGCAACCTGTTTTCCTTCAGATTCTATAAGGTTGTTTCTCTCTGCCAACCTCATGAACTCTGCGGTATACTCATGCACTATCCGTCCTCCCTGACTGCGTCATTGATATTGCTAGAATAGAATCTGCTCGTAATCCGGTGGTAAGAATTTCTGCTTCAACAGAAACTTCATTCTATACCATGTATGCACCAGTCTCATCCCTTCACACTCCCTCTATGACTGAATCTTTTCCCACCATGCCGAAGCTCCCCCCTTTAGTCTAGAAGCCACAATCCAAACTCTTTCCTCTGGTGCAATCTCCAGATATTTGAAGAATCTGTCAATTTCTGCAAACTAGTATAAAATATCTTCAATACCCAGACTACTATTAAAATAGGGGATATCCACCTTCAGTCAACAATCCCCGCGTCTCTATCTTCAAATCCACCATAGGCATCTCTCCTTCTACGCCCATCGTGTTGTTAAAAATGCCCAAGTCTATTCGGCTCATAGTAATCTTCTTTCTCCGAATCCTCCTCATAGATTGGTTGTCTCCTCGCAGGCATAGTTCTACCCATAGGTTCACCACGAGCCATCTCTACCCCTGATCTTCTACCTTTATCCTGCCTCTTGTGTGTATAAATTCCCAGAGCATCCAGACATTCCATAATCTCTTCAAGACGCTCCTTGAAATGTCGGAATCTGTATTCTATCCGTTGCTCTAGATGTTGCTCCAAACGTTGCAACGCTTCGTCTCCTAACAAAGGAGCCCTAGCCTCCTGAACACTGTCACGAAGACGGTTGCTATCGTTCCCAGTCGACATCCTTGCTCTGATACCACCTGACACAGCGTATAGCCTTCGATTGTTCAAAGTTTGTACAAAACCCTTTAAAGAACCAAAGAAATTCAATAGAAATCTGAAATAATGTTTCAACTGACAAAAGTTGTCGCCAAGTGGCTACAAAAGATAATATAAACTCTAAAAGATGGAAACTTAAGGATAAAACAGTCTTTTACTAATAAAACAATTAAAACTACTAAAATACCACTAGTACTAAGACACCACTAGAACTCCGTGTCAATATTAATCTCTTAAAATTTAAACTTATATAAAAATAATTCATTTAAATTTGATTTATTAATTTTGGTTAAAGTGAATTGAATTAAATACAATAAACAAGTGAATATAATTTTATATACTAAATATTGATATAAAAGGGACCTAAATATCATGTTTATACAAAAGTAATGAATGTAATATAATTAGAGATAACAAATTTAAAAGTTTTTAATTTTTAATTTAATATTAAATATTTTAAAATTTTAATTTAATGACTAACTTTTTAAATTTTGTATAAATTAAGTCAAATTTATACCTCTTACCTTTATCTTTATCTTTATCTTTATTTTTATCTTTTTGAGTAATTTGTAATAACTTTTAGATATAATAGTCTTTTAGTCCCTTGATTTCTCAATCGCTGGAGAAAAACGCTTCTCATAGTAGAGTTTTCAAAATCAACAGATTGAGTTCAATCCACCAACTCAATCAATTGATTATCAAATATAATTATCAGCAGATTGACATAATCAAATAGCTAAAACTTTTCAATATGCCAAAAAATGACTGATTAAGATCATATATGGTGGCTATGAAAAGTATTAGATTTTGCAAGCTATAATTTTATTGTATTTAAATGGCTACACTTTATACAAGAGAGGCTATAGAAACGTTGGATATAAATAAAAACATAGGATATAAATAAATGTGATTACAAGAAGATAAATTTTGAGCTGTTACAATAATATAAAATTTGAGATAGAGTTTTTTAATCTCTCACTACAATAAAGTAGACATTTAACTATGTTTTTTTGTGACGTTCCAAAAATCATCACTAAAAGTGACCATATTGCGACGAATTTAAAATTTGTCATTAAAACTAAGCCTTTAGCGACTAATTATAAAAGCGTCACAAAAGAATCAACATTTGGTGACGAATGAAAAAAATCATCCCCAAATGGTGAACTTTTAGTGATGATTCTTGAAAATCATCATAAGATGATCCACATTGGGTGACAATTTTATACATTCGTCACTAAATGAACTTTTGGTGACGCTTTTCAAAAATTGTCACCATAATTGGGTAAACATTTAGTGACTCATTTTCGAAATCGTCATCAAAGGGTCCACAATTAGTGACGATTATGTAAAATCATCACTAAAAAGACGTTTGGTGATAATTTTCAGAAATCGCCACCAAAGGTTTGTAGACATTTAGCTACATGTTTTTTGCTACGTTTTTCGCATTGTCGCTAAAAGTAACCATTTGGTGATGATATTGAAAACGTCACCAAAGGATCAACATTTAGTGACGAATTTTTTAAATCATCACCAAATGGTCCACATTCAGTGACGATTTCTAAAATCGTCACCAAAGGTTACACAGTAATTGTCACCAAGGGGTTCACATTTTTCAAAATTGTTAAACTAACATTTTTAAAATCTATCATAGTTAAGAAATGTTTTATTTGAGATTTGTTTTGAATGTTTACAACATATTGTTAAAAAAACACATACAACATAATTTAAAGTGTTAAACAGTGGTATTAATTAATCATTAATAATTACCAACAGTGTAAAACATAGTTATAAAAATTTTAATAATTGTATCAATATTATAATATGATATATAGAGTAGTACAAACTTTGAATTAGAAGGTTAACAATTCTTACAGTCATAAAACAAGAACAATAATAGTCAACACTTAATAGTACATAGCTTGACCCCTAACTAGTAGAGAGGTTGTTTGACAAATTCTTATAGATACATCAATAAATCAACTTTAAAACTGAGTCTAGTTGATTGCGTCGATAAATGACAATGATATAATTATTTTTTTGGATTCTAAGTGACATGAGAGTTGGTAAAGGTAAATGAATTCCCAATGTTTGGATTCCTGAGAAGAGTTCTTACACATTCAAAGACACTAATTGAAACAATGGTAGTTCTTCCCTCAAGTGTAGGGTTTTTCACACCTTTTAATTTTTTAAATTCATATAATAGAGTCAAACTCAACTCCAAAGGCAAGAGTATGATAGGATCATACTGTATAAGCTAACAAACTACAAGAAAGGTGAAGGTTGGACGTCTAAAGACGCAACAAGTAATTTTGTATGTACAAAAAAATTAATGTTATAATTTATTTTTTATGTAATACTAAGTAATAATTTTTTACTTAACTTGATTTTGTACTTTAAATTGCATGACAAGATGCAGGAGTTTTTGCAAACATTGCTATCTCAGGGGAATCAGCCCAATGTCAATAACATTTGCAACAAGCCCTTAGTACAAGACCGAGATATTAAAGGTCATGGTATAGCCCTAAGCTTGTTAGTGCATCTTTGTCACGACTAACATATGTCATGGCGCTTCAAGAGGAAAACCAGTCACTGAAGACTAAGTTGCAAAAGAAGTGAACAAGCTTAAAAAGATGGTCAAGCAATTACTTGGCTCAAACTATGTCAGTAGTAGTGATGATGAGGAGTCTTAGTTTATTTATAAATTTGTTCAAATTATGTAATTAACCTGTAATTATTTTATTTTATAAAATGCATTCCATTTTTAATATTTATTTTATTTCAATTTATTATTATTTAAAAAATATTTCGCCAACATTAATTATAAAATGTAACTATTTTATATTTCAAACTGTCTTAAAAATTGTAATAAATTAAATTAAATTTTTTTAACAATTATAATAAAATTTATATTTAAAAATAAATGTTTGTCACTACAAAGTATTAGCTACCAAAACAAAATCGCAACAAAATGTCATTACCTACGTTTACAAGAACGTCTCTAAAAACATTTACCTACAACAACAATTAGTAGCTAAAACTATTCTACTACAAAAACAAAATCATTGGTAAAAATAATTACCTACAACTACGGTTTCGTAAGTAAAAACCTTTATCTACGAAACATATACGTCGCAAATTCATATGTACGACGTTTTTGGTTCTCGTTGGTTATATGTTTTACCGACGAATATATCGTGTATCCAAATCTATTCTACGACCATTTCAAAAAACGTTGCGAATATTGTTTTGATACCCAGATTCAGCGACCATTAGGGCGATAATTTTTTTGTCACAAATTATTATTTCACACGATTTTTAATATTTAGCGATGTTTAAATTCATCGCCAATAAGATTATTTGTTGTAATGTCTAGACTAACCCTTTATGCCCCCCATAAGATGGAAGATCTATTAGAATCTTTATCTTAAAACTAAAATGAAGATATTGATAGCGACCCAAAGATCAGTAAGCACATCTACTAGTTAATACTTGGAGCTAATATGCAGGACACGTAAAGAGTTGTCAAAGACTCGTTCACAAAAATAGATAGCCAAGGGCTAAACGCTTCATGCTCGAATAATAAACTGGATTAGTACATAAACACGTTGCTCCTATATTATCACAAAATAAGGTCAGAGTTTGTTTAAAAGAAACGCCCAATTCATGTAATAAATTTTAATCCCATATGTCCTTCGTTATTACATTTACTAGTGCCTTGTACTCAGCTTTAGTAGATAACCAAAAAACAAAATTTTAACAAGTCGATCTCTAAAAGATAATATTCGAAACTAGGTATAACACATAAGCCGTAGTAGAACGACCATTATTCTTAATGCCACTCCAATCATAATTAGAGAAAGTAGGAGAATCTCACTTTAAGAACAACTCATGGTGAATTTTGTTGGGAGAAACCAATATCAATCCACAAACTCGAATCACAAATAACCTATGCAACGAAAACTCACAAATCCACCAACAACCAAACAACCACTTTGGTCAAACTAATCAATCACACAATATCCACAAGCAAACATCTCAAGCTAATGGCGATAATAAAATTATCAACAAAAAAGAACGCTAAGAATATTTATATGAAAAAGTTCCCCAATCTAAGGAGTTAAAACTATGAGATCATATTTTTAACACCCAAATTACCCCCTGGGAGGATATACAAATGCCACACAAAACAGAATTGAAACAATCCAAAACATACTCAAGCATTTCCAGAAACTCAAGCAACATACATTTTATTTCATAAGTTGGGTCATATTCAAAACATAACAAACTTATGGTACTTATCACATACAAGTCTTAAATCTAAATCCAAATTGTATTATGGTAATTACAAAACATCAAACAAAATACAAATTCCAGTATGTCTCATTACATTAAATACAACTCAAAAGCAAACTAAACATTTCCAAAACAAAATACAATCTCCTTGGCCACTGTGGTTGTCTTTATCCGAGTCTTTAAACCTTCTTATTAGAACCTACATAGAGGTAAGACCACTGTACTAAGCATAAAGTTTAATGGGAAATAGCTAAACAAGATATAATTTGGCGACTGTTTCTAACAGTCGTCTAACATTTACATATGCATAATCAGATCACATCTTAAGCAATCTTTAATTGTTCATATTAAAGTGCAATC
Organism: Erythroxylum orinocense; assembly: GCA_025531955.1. NCBI lineage: Eukaryota > Viridiplantae > Streptophyta > Magnoliopsida > Malpighiales > Erythroxylaceae > Erythroxylum > Erythroxylum orinocense. The sequence goes on along the minus strand of JANZLX010000213.1, from coordinate 13,354,432 downwards.
CAAACAATATGTATCTCAGACTAGAATATAACATATCAAAACAAGATATATTGGCTTCAGAGCAAAACTTACAAGTATCAAAACAGAATACCATAATATCATAACAGAACTTTAAAGTACCAGAACAGAACTTAGTTATTTTAGAATAGAGCTTGATTATATCAGAACTGAGCATGTAACATAATAAAAAACAAGTTAGCCTACTAATTGTTTTTACAAAAGTGGGTAATGGGATCAAAACAAAAGATGCCCATGTTTGGTATTTGAAATAGAAGAGACTTAATTTTCTAAAACAGAAGACATATAAGTGTCTAAAATCATAAGACATTGGAGTGTCTGGCACAGAAGACACCTTAGTGTCTGGTTATAGAAGTAGCTGCAAATCCTTCTAGACATGCCTATTTACCCATGACTAGGACTTGACAGTTTAAAACAAAACATTTCAAATTTCAGAATCACATGCAAAAGATGTAGAGCATAACATATGTCTTTATTCCATTTTTCTCAAATTGAAGATAATCTTTCATATCCAAGAACTTAATATACCTCATGAACAAAAACATTTGCAATAATGTACCAATAAATGCATTATGTATTAACACATTACATATAATTACACAAATTCCCAATTCAAATCCTTTGAAACACATTTATCCTTGAACACACCATACATTTCAACATTAGACGCATTATTTACTAACCACACATTCCTTGAATAATTACCTCAATTAACAATCCATAACTAAATTAACTTTTACTCAATTAATCTAACCTCAATTTAAGTTCATTTCACACCTTAA
>JANZLX010000213.1:13315466-13329591 GCA_025531955.1 Erythroxylum orinocense | reverse complement strand
TGTAAACAGTAAACTAGTAAAGTATACAGTACAACTGTATAATATATCAATATGGACTATTTTGCAATTTTTAAAAAGTTTAGGAACTTTATAAATTTAAAAAATATCCCGAAACGGTACCCGATACCGGTACAATTTCGTTCCAGAGCCCAATCCGATACCGAGCCCGGTACGGTATTCATAACATTGCCCATAGGATGGTATATAAGCTAGAAACACATGATGCAGCTCTCATGAGCTTGTTGGTGAAAAATTCTAAGAGCATAGGAGTCACAGCGAAAACTTGCTTTCTCGATTCATATGGTGTAATAATGTCACGTATCATAGTGCTTGCTTAAAATCAAACTTTGAAAATCGACTTGTAGGTGATTAATTCAAACATAGTTATCTTGGTTTTGTATATTGTTGTTTGGAATATTGTTAGAATGATTGATGACCAAATGTATGAATTACATAAGTATTTACTGCATGTTGAATGAGTTTGTATAATTATGGATGATTTGAGGCATAATAAACCCCTAGGATGATATATAAGCTACAAACTTGTGATGCAGCTCCTATGAGGCTTATCTATGAAAAATTCCCTAAGCCTAGGAGTCCCAGCGAGAAGTCCCTTTCTCGATTCATAGGTGTAAATAATGTCACGTACCATAGTGCTTAGTTGGCATATTGTTTTATTTGACTAATACTCACATATGTTGAGTTTTCTAATTGTGAACTCATATGGTGGGATAAGTTGGTTTCAATTTGAAGGGGAAATGGTTAGAGACCTGTAAAAACTTCGGTTGGGAAGGACCTTTGCGAAATGTTAAATTGTATCCTATGTATTTTATTAATGGATACAAATTTCAAATAGAATATCATAGTCATAGCATGACAATAATGAATAGTGGAGTTCGCATATAGGAAGAATTGATGGATTACTATGGTAAAATTATTGAGATACTTAAAATTGAGTACCATGTATTGCCAATAAAATTGAGTTTGATATTTAAGTGTGAATGGTTTAATCCAACCCCTAATGTTGGAAAAAAAAAGTGCACAACCGATACAATCTAATTGAAATCAACCAAAAAAGAAAAATTAGATAATTTGAACCTTTCGTGTTGGCGATACAAGCGATCCAGGTGTATGATGTCCTTTTTCCCATCTTACAACGAGATAATTCAGATTGCTTGGTCGTATGCAGAGTAAAACCTAGAGGTGTTGTTGAATTACATAGAAAAGGATAAAATAAAAGAATTGAAAGTGAAGCGTTTCAAGAAGATGTTTATAAAATAAATGCATGTGTAACATATGACGAAAATAAACCTTTAAATGATTAAAATAATGAATATATTGAAATTTCATCTGGAGAGGATGAGGAGGGCGAGAGATCTGAAGTAGGGATGTCAAATGTGACCCAACTTGACCCAACCTTTACTTCAAAAATGACGTTGTTTTGTCAAAAACGATGTCATTTTTGGCATTTTTCTTTTTAAAAAATATATGGTGGGTTGGGTTGGCTCGGCCCGCCCGTCAACTTGTGGTTGGGCTGGTCGGGTCAACTTATCCCAACTCGTCGGGCCACGGGCCACCCGACTTATTGACACCTTTAATCTGAAGAGAAACTTAAGTTTGATTTTAATTCTTTGAAAAAAGAATATGATGATGACATTGATTTACAATTAAGTATTGATAATGATTAATTTGTATTTGTAATATAATATTATATGAATAAATCTATTATTGCATTAACAATATATTGTTATATATTGAATTTATATTGTTTTATTACTGGAAAGTTCAATAAAATGAGAATTTCAAATTAAAAATATGTCACCAAAGAGAAAATAGGATATGATGCAGCCAAGGTTTAGGTTACAACGATCTGGAGAAGCCAATGCATGTCTAGGTGAAGCATCACATTCTGCAGATGCTACAGAATCACCTGTTGTACGTCCATCTACTACACATCCAAATGAGGCATCATCTTTAGTACTTACTGCTATACCATCCAACAAACCTGCTACACCATCTACCACCCCTATACTGATATTAGGTGTAAATGTTGCAGATAAAGGAGACAACCTTTAGCCTAGAGCTAAGGGAGTTGATGGAAGAACTTACATCACAATTGTCGACAATTTGTCAGTAAAATTCTAAAAAAATTTTAATACATGATAATACGGTAGGTTTATACTAAAGTTATAGGTTTTAATTTAAAAATGAACTAAAAACTTATATATTGGCTGGTTTTGTTTCGAACATGCTCAAAAGATATCTCATCCAAGTTTACGGAGAGATAGATCTTGAGGGTTATATATGGAAGAATGTCTCTTAACCGACAAAGGATTTTTATTATCAAGAGTTTGAGGTACACAAAATATATTCTTTAGTCTTTTTATTTTATTTGATTTTATACATTACTTAGATAAATATTGTCGTTTATAAGTACTTATAATATGATTTTCTTTTTTTGAGATCCAAAATTTGATGTTGTAATTTATAATATATGGGAGAGGCAAGTTCATACATGTTATAGAGACTTTCTTGCTTTGATACACAAGAATGATGTACAACCATCATATAAATCTAAAGAAATATAGAGTTGTTGGCGGCACTATTGAGCATCACTCCAGGCAATATCTATTTCAAAGTGTAATTCTGCCAACAGATGTGGAAGACCAAACAGAGAGAGTTTATCTGTACACACTAGAGGATCTTTGACCCACCAGGAGTATGCACTTCAACCTATAACTATAAAAAATTTACATTTATATTCTGATTTTTGTACTTTGATGTATGAAATCCAATTTTAACGTAATTTGAGGTATGAAATTTAAAATGAAAATATATGTGCATTATGGAGAATAATAATATTATAAATATCTGGTGCCATTAATGGTTGTGTTGGTTAGTTAAAATTTTTTGTCTAATAAGGGGTAAATATCATTAAAATAGAGGAAATTATGTTGAATTTTTTATAAATTGTAGTTCACTTATAATAATTTATTCTGATACAGGAAAAGTCTATAAGCAAAAAATATACACATCCTAGCTCTTTTTGCACACTTATACTAAGAAATATGATGGTGTGACCTTCGTTAACACCTAATGTAGACAACTTCATATATGTAAAATCTATACTTTAATATTAATTCTTAAAAAGTATCACTTATTAACATAAACAATTATAATGATAGGATCAAATAAAAGAAAGCATTGAACGAAAGTCTCAGAATTTTGAAATTGTTGACAAGTTTTAGGCATATCTTGATGCAATGGGTGGTAGGGACTGCTGTAGAAGGAATTTCGATCTAGGTTCATTTGAAAATACATGTTATTCGTAATCCTCCACATCCACTACAACTGGATCTAATAAGCAGTCCACATCAAATGAAAGAGTTCTTCAGCTTGAGAGCATAGTAGAGAGGCTGATGGAGTGTATAACCCAGCTTTGTAATGAGGTGGATGAGTTAAAAGGTAGGGACAAGACCTCATCGCAGTAGTCAGAGCATCTGTCTTCACCACTTGCACAACTTATGGATAAGTGAATGTATTTGATAGTCTGCTACTCTTAAGTTTTTGTATAAATTCTTAATTTACAGTTATTTTCAAGATACTTATTCATGTACATTATAATTTTTTATTATACCATTCAAGATAATGTTTGCTTTACACTTATCAATCAATGTTATATTATTTACAATAATTAAATATACAAAAAATCATAAGATTATCAACAGAAAACTCAAGTAAGAAGTGAGAAATGGTAGTTAAAATTTATCATACTTAAATTTCTCGATGGAAATACAATATTTCATCGCTAATTAGCAACAAAGTGTATTATGTCAGTAGCGACGGATAATATTTTTCGTCGACAATATTGTATGTCTGTCAGTAAATTTAGCAACGAACCTAGAACTTACCGTCGGTAAATTCACCGATGAAATATTTTGATTCCATTGGCAAATTAGCGACAAAATATTCTAAATTCGTTAGTAAATTTAGGTTTCGTTGATAAATTTAGTGACCCATCACTAAATGTTTTGACGGATATTCAAATTTTTGTCGTTAAATCTACAACAAATTCATTATATCTATCGCTAAATTTTACCTACGGTTATTTCTTTGACAACTCTTTCCATCAGTAATTTTCATTGATAAAACCTATTTTCTTGTAGTGGGCGAAAAACTAATATGATTGAACTCAGAATAGAGTAGACATTAATTTCATAGTCTATGCCTAATCGAAAAATTGTATGATGAAAAGATTGAATTATACAAAAAAATTATGCACAAAAAAATTAGTCAAATCACCTTGACATTCCTAAATATTTGAATTATCATGATGTGTTGCTAGACATCAATCTTGATCTATGATTATAAATTGGAGAATTGGAGAATTAAAGATAAATTAAAAGAAATTTTAATTTATCAAGTTCTAATTATGAATTATAATTATAATTTATAATCATTCCTAATATATTTGAGAATTTAATGGATTTTATATAAAGAATTAGTTGAAGAGAACAAAGATGTTTTAATCAAGTTAGACTTGATTATAAAGTTTATATTGATCCTTATGTATTAAATATCTTATATTTAATCATAAATAAAGAACAATATGAGATATTGGATCTTATTTGGGCATAATTGATATTTAATTAGAATTATTTATAATTCTAATTAAAGTTTAATTAAAATTAAATTTTAATTTCAATTAAATTATTAAAATATCCGAAACTTGTTATAAATAGGCTTAAGCTCAAATAGAGTTAGCACCTCTTGCTTAACCTTCTCTATAAGAGTTACAGAGTTCTTTCTAACATATTTTGAGAATACCGTTAGAGGGTGGATAATTGTGCAGTTACAATAGTTAAAATGAATCAATTTTATAAAACGATTCAAGAAATACAACAAGAATATGATCAAGCTTCAAAATAAGATACATGTTTTATTATGATTTATACATTAATCATATTATAAAATTAAAATGATATTAATTTTTGAGAAATTAAAATACGAAAAAAAAATTGTAAGTATTCTGGTGCTGGTGTCGTCACTAGTGTAGAAGGGCAGTTAACGCCCATGCACTAGCATGATGGCTTTATGACTAGAAGGAGGTGGCGAAAAAGTAGGAGGCTCGACATAGAGAGAAGCAAAGGGCGACGGTACTTCTCTTGATAAGTTATGTGATCAACATATCTTATTCAAGAATATCATTAAAGGCGGTCCAGTTTTCAAACAGGCTTGTAAGAAGCCTTATGTCCAAATTAAATGCAAAGATAAAAACACACAGAGTCAACGGTTATAGTTAACCCAATATTCAATCCTTTGAAAGTTCTCTTTAAAGTAAAAAAAAATGCAATTTTAACTTTAAAATGCTTTCCAAATTATAAGTTGAATTCTAATAATTTAGAGTATGTAAAATAAATTTATAATTGTAAAATTTTAAAATAAATTTTAGACAAAAGTTTTTAATATAATTAAATTGTATTCAACATGTACTATGTCAGCACCAATATCACACAAGTTTAATATTTTAATTAAATATTTAAGCGTTAATGTGTCATGTGAAAACTTATTTTTTAAAATAATATTAAAATAATTTAAATTTTAAAATTTATTATTGTATTTTCTAATCTCTAATTAAAACTAATTAATTTAAATAGTCTTATTTAATCATAATAATATTAATTAAATTAAAATTCTTAATTTTCAAAATCAGAAACTCTAATCCCTAATCTGGAACCTAAACTGACGCCTTGATGGCTTCTCTTTATAGTCCATGTAAGTCATTGTTAACTTTTCTAATTCTTATATTCATCTTTGGTGGCTTTTTTTTTTTTTTGTCTCTTTAACTTGGTAGATATTTTTCTATATTTCAAGTTCTTTGCTTCCTCTTCTCTCATTATTACCACTATTCATTGTATTATAATATTTTAATCTTATTTTATTAAATCTTATCTACGTGTACGTAGGCATGAATATGTTGCTCTTGTATGCACCCGTCAAGAACATAAAATTATCAAAACAGTGATGGGCTTGAGATTGCAATTTCAATATCCTCAAGAACTTCACTCGAAGATCCTCGAGTGGAGGAGTTCGAGGGAGATCCAAAAACTGACGAGTTAAATGTAGTCTTTTCAGAAAAGAATCTCACAATAAGCTGGAATTGTCATTCACTGAGGAAGAAGATGAAAACGTTGATATTATTATTTAATATATTTTTTTTAAAGCTAGTTTTATTTGATTGGTTGTATTATATCACATAATACAATACAAGGGATTTTGGCAAGTATGATTGGACACATGTTCACAAGATGTAAATTACAAGGGATTTGATAATATTAAGGGAAAAGTCATGAAAAGGTTATGAGATGGGGAAGTCCTCACCTAGCCCTTGTGAGTCAAAACTAAAAATAGAATGATTCACGATAGCTCACGTTGAAGCTTCTAATTGTAGTACTGAAACAAGAGGCGAGGTCAGATTGTGGGAGACGGGACGTCGACCACTTGAAAGCCATTACTCTGAAGAAATCAGTAACACAGGATATGTACAAGGAACGAAGAAGCGTGATCTGGTCCCTCCACATAATCTTAGTACGAGTAATGATGATGCTTTTTGCTTATTAAATTAAATAGAAAATAATTATATCCAATGGTATGCTTATGGTTAACGCAAGCAGTGTATACTTGAGAATTCCATTTCAAGTCATGGGTTCGGGAGAAATCATATGAGGCGTGATGGTGATTCCTGACACTTGAGTGTCAAACACAACAAAAGAATTCGATTTCATCAGATCCGATGTAAATTCCGCGAAACTCACCGGCTTTCGGGCATACAAAGGACACAAAATTAAAAGCATCTTTGGCAATTTTCATATTTAATGTATCTTAAAGAAGTTTCCATACTTAACAATTATTTTTGACAAAATTGATACACAAGATAATTTTAACATATATCACATTTAACTTTACAAATTTCGACAAAATGTTAATAAAAAATTAGCAAACAAAATTATAAGCAAGACAATTTATGAGGGATCTATTTCATTTCAGGAGTCTATAAACGTAAGAGAGAAGGTATAACAAAATATGAAAACAAGAAAGTAACTATACAAATTGAGGACCCGTATCTCAAGTGCATATGACTGGAAAAAGACAAAGAGATGCATTTACGCTTAGTAAAATATACGAATTTTCACATTGCTTATCAAATTGTTATTATTATTATTTGAAACAACATTTTTACTAGTCAAGGATAAAACTGAATATTACTATACTTCTCTAAATCCCTTATATCATTAAGATCATGTTGTGTGTTGTTAAAATTATTCTTATATCATCATCAAATTTATAATAATTTCTTTAGTTTTTTAGAAATTAATTCACTTTTTTACTGTATATTAACTTTGATAAAAATATTAGAAATTTATTTGAAATTTTTGTTCAAATCTTTAAACTGAATTTATACTTTAAGACTTTTATATTTTTAATGAGCAATTCTAAATGGATATAAAATAGAAGACTTGTGTAGAATTGAAACGTTTGGGTTTTGGAGGGCTTATTTCCTTTCTCTAATAAGTTACGGTGATTTAAGATAAATAGTCCCTTTTTATACAATTAAGTCCACACCAAGTTGAAGTGGACTGGTCCAATCCAATAACTTCAGCTCAACCGCGACCGAAAAGATTTGTGATAATTCCGACAACCAGTCTGTTGTCAAACTCAAGACAAACATTTTGTCGTCTTCAAATAAGGTTTCTGGAAACCTACGCAATAATTGGGAAAATTTGGGAATACGAGATAAACAAACAGAATATTTTGTTTATTGTTTTTATATTATTCTGTGATATGGAAAACAAAGCAGAGTGAGAGAGCTATCAGATGACTTGGCTGAGAACAAAGCTCGAGCAAGTAGTTTCTCTTCTGAGATTCTTGGAATCAAATATGGTCCTAATGACAGCTATGTTTTGTCTCGGGTACCTGACTTTCATAGTAAGCTTCTGCATTTTTTCATTTATGTACATGTAATTTCTATTGATATAACTGATGAAAGCAATACTTAATTTGTTGAATTATTTTCTTTGTCTTCCATTTTTCTGAATTTTGCTTATTGAATTATTGCAACTGATGTAGGTAGGGATTATAGCTGGCGGGTTTCCATTGGGAAGCCAAGTCACGGTAATGGAAGATGCTAAGGCTCCTCATCACATGCTTTGTTAAACAATTTTATGTCTCAAAACACTTGTTATCCATGCTAGCCCTTCCGAAGACTCAAGAGGCTTTTTGGGCACCTTGTCAAGTCCTTCAATGTCTACAAAGGATAAACATATCAATCAAGATCAACCGCATGTGCTTCTCATGTCAATTGACTCTTTCATTGCTTTTGTCAATTTTTAGTTTCCTTTGTACTTCAAAATAAAGTGATAGTCTGTAAAAGGTGAAGGCGAACAGGCTGAGAATCGCTTGTCCATATAAAAAGTATTTTGGTGAAGCTCATCGGAAAATTGATGGTAATAGAGATGAGGTTTTGTATCTTCTGTGTGAGTAACCATGGTGATAAATGGGCTGGTTTGACTCGCTTCAGTTTTCTTCTGCAATAAATAAATGAGAGTTCCACATACGTAGGCCAAGTCTTTTTGCTCTCGAGGACCGTTGTGACACATTTTTAGCCCATCCTACATGCATTAATGCATTTTGTTTTATGGAAAAATGTAACATGGAAAGTTAGTTGATATATACAGAATTGACTTCTTTCTTCATAAGCTTGGCTCAGAATGCTATACATACCTGTTTGCTCATTTGTTAAAATGACTTTTTCATCCTCCTACAAGCAAGCTACGTTCAACAAATGCAGTTGCTGTCATCACCTTTCCACCACCTCTTCTTTCACCATTCATTTGCAGAAGATGACAGCATATGACGGCCATTTTGCTTTCTGTCAAAACAATTCTAGGTTTATTATTGTTATCATCGAGTTTGCATTGTTGAAGTATGTTGTTTTCTTAATCGGCAATTTTTCTTCAGACGAGGAAAAGGAATTTGTAAAACTCCTCGCTGGTTACCAAGACATAGTTGGGTTCTTCAATGTACAGAAAATAACTCGTATGAATATTCAGGTAAGATACTGTTTTGATTTATACAATCATCTGATTTTGTTTTCAGTGATGAAGCTTTGTTCCTGAACTTTACGTTCCTCTGCAAGCAAGTTCTAACCGCTGAAAAAGATTGCATGAAGCGGTCCAAAGTTTCTCTGCAAGTTTTGTGTCCTGAGAAAGTGCTGAACTGTTCAAAGTTCTGCCGTTTCCACCAAAAAAGTACTCCCCTGATATTTCCTGACACGGACCACCAAACAACCAGAACAATGGTTCTACTTGAGCTACTCATCCTTGTTGTATGTATGAAATGCAAGAGGATTGTTAAATGATTAAACCGTTAACTAACACAGCAATCACAGCAAGAGGAAAACTAGCACAGCAACCATAGAAAGAGGAAAACTAACTTGTGGAGCAAGTGCAGCATCAAGAATGGAGCTAACCCCGTGCTCAGGAGACTGACAAATACCCAGAAGCTTCAACACTAAACATGCAAATTTAGAAAGAAAAGATGGTACTTCTCGCATTATATTAGTTTCCACTACTCCAGGATCTGCAGCACTTTCAATCCCAAACAAAACCAAAAGCAGAAAGATGAATAGAATTGCAAACATTTTTATATCATTGAACAAGAACATGAGACCAGACGATTCATCCAGAAAGACACTAAAGCTGCCAGTTAAGGGAACAAGTATTTCTATTTGGAGCACAAATATCAGCCAAATCTAAATCTAAATAAATTGCAGAAACCATGAAGGATAAAATGAACGAACACGTTCAAATGCAAATAAAACAATTAACATATTCAAAATATCATTTTCAGCATTATAGTTTGTATATGGTCAATAATTAACAGCACTAAAAACATACTTGACAGAAACCTGACAAGATTTATCTGTCATGTGAAATTGCCGGTGAAGTTCATACGAGAACAGAAGCAAGCATACTGCACCACAACATTGACATGGGGTATTAAAGAATGGATCAGAACCAATATTGCAAAGCATCCTGCAACAGATTCTTCTTACATTTGGAGTTCTCATATATCTGAGCATATGGGTATTGTTTTGTATTCAAGAAGCAGTTCCCAGTAATACTTGTTTCATGGACCTGTATATCAAATACTGAAGGAATAAATAATGTTAGTGTACGTAGTATCACCTATTCAGAGCTGAGCCAAACTATGTATTTGCACGATTATTTCAAACATGTTTGAACAAGAATAACCATTTAGATGTCACTTAAGAAGCATAGAACACTGGGTTATACTTGCTACTTTTATGAGCTCTCAATAAATTTTTGTGAATGATAAAGCTGAAAGAAAAGCATTCCATCCAATAGATATTGCTTCAAAGAGCATTCCATCCAACAGATATTGCTTCAAAGTGTTTACCACTGCGATGTGTAAAGGATGTAACATTCACAATACGTGAACCAACAGGGCTGTTTCTAAGAAGTGGCAATAGAAGATTGGACAGAGAGAATGCACCAATGTAGTTCGTACCCATCATCCTGGAAATAAAAGGTAAGCAGTAAGCACATGGGCAAGCACCCTGAATTCAATCAGTAAGGAAATAAGCATCAAAGTAACTGAAGCCTCTTATTTCGTTTTTGTCACTATTGTAGAAAGGAAGTTGATGTACATAATGCAGCTATGATTGTCATAAAGCACAAAATGAATGTTTGAAGAAAGCCAAACAAATGAGAACCAAAGTGCAAGCTATGGTTCAGTGAGATAATTACTTATCATAACCCTCAGATGTGAGATGGAGAGATGTTGCCAGTATTCCTGCATTGTTTATCAAAAGCTGTATGGAACAATGCATTTCTGAATCCAATAACCACTTCTCTAGTGAGATCCTGAACTTCAAGATTGACTGGAAAGATGACAAGTCCACCTCAAAAGCCCTGAGATGGGCACCCTCATTCCTTTCTCTAATCTCTTCCATGGTCTGTTCAGACGAAGATAGAACAGAAACATTTAAAGTGAAGAGGAGAACTCTGAAATGAAGGATGGAAAAAAAGCAATTAAGTCATGACATGAGGTATACCTTAACCAATAAACTGGATGACCGTCCAACTGCAAACATACAATGAGTATAGACCACTAAAAGTTTGAACTTAATGATATATTCTTACTGCTAATGAAGATTCTCATATCATTTGAGTTAATAGGACATATGAATTATCAAAAGCAAAGACACTGAATTTTTTGGCATGTCTGGAAAGTGCTGAAGAAACAAGGAAGGTTCATATATCAGAATGCACCTATACACCGAAAGTAACACATCTTAAAAGAAAGAGATAGGAATGCAAAAGCCAATGGTAATCAAGTAGGCAACTCAATGCATGAGCTGCTCCAGTTTTCTAATCTCCACCAAAACGGACAAAACTAACATGTGTACCTAGAACAACGAAGAAACCTTCCCTTGAAAGAGCCTTGGCCGCAGCATAACCAAGTCCAGAAGTAGCCTATGTAGCAAAATCATATACACACACCAATAAGTGAAGGCTTTTGAATCAAAAGGCATGCGCTATTAAGGTTTTCAAAAGTACGGCAAAAACTAACAAGGAAAGAAAGCTTACACCAGTGATGATGCAGAGGGGTTTGCTGGAGCCAACTCCTGTAGGCTCACAACGGGGATAGTTAATAGACTGCGAAGAAAACATTCTCTGAGCAAACAACTGCCAATATGAGACAAGTATTGAGACTGTCCAAAACACAGCCATCCTCCAATATTGCAATGATCCAATGAAGTACAAGGCCTCTCTTAACTCTCTCACCATTGTCTTCATGTTCACCATGTCCTTATCTCTATGGGTTAAGCATATTTGAGGAGTTAATATACTAATAAACAAAAACAAGGCTAAACTAGATTGAAAATGATAATGACATAGAGAAACGGATCAGAAATCAAACATCATTACTAAAATCAGGGAGCATGCAAGCAAGGTCAAGATATTTCTTTCCAAGGAAAGAGCTTTAACAGTTAAACCAAAGTTGCAAATACCGTATAGGAGCTTTTATTGATATTGATACTAGTACATTACAGTATCAACATCGGTCAATACGTTACCATTTCAGTTATTATTATTTTAAATTACAAAATAGTCTCTTAATTTTATATAGTTAAAATTTGTCTCTTATTATAAAATTTAATTTTATGTATTGCGGACATTCCATCTAAGTCTAGGTCTTAGCAAATAAAATTACTAGAAAGGTATTAGCAATATCTTAGTTATTATAATATTTGGCAATGAATCAACATCTATAATATGAGCAGCATTTGATCTTGAGAAAGCGATGTCGAAAGCCGGCAAAATCAACTACAAGCAATAGTTCACCAGCCTTTTCTCACTGCCTTGTGCAGTTGTGCCACTATCTCTGACTTGCACATCAACCGGATTTTTCAATGTAGCCTCAGCTTCTATGATGGAACAGATCACTACTTGATATGTTTCCGGCTAAACTGCTTTAGTTGAGAGGCAGGAAACATAAACAATAGGCTTGAAATGGACCAGAAGAGCATTGCTAGTTCATTGATAACTGCTGTGGGAAGTTTCACTGAAATTAGGTTGGTTAATCAAGAGCGAAGCATCCAGCAGAAAGAACTGTGTCCAGAGAGACTGGCAGCAGAAAATGGGAGTTCTGACAAAGAAGTTGAGGTTCGGTACTCTGATCAAGCAGTTTTGGCAAATTTCGATTGGGGTATTGAAGGACTTAAGAACGCTATTAACATTTCTAAAATGGCACGGCTAGATTAAGCAGAGATGCCAATGTTGAACTCTGGACATAGAACAGCTGGGGTTCCACACCAGTGCAAACAAACTCACTAGTTTGCACTTAGGGAGGCATTTATCAGAGGTGAGAAAATTTTGTAAGTGGACCATCTTTGTCGTGTTGAAGTCAAGCAGAAAAATTGCAGTTCTTATATCACAATTTCAGATAACAACAACGAAGCATGGAAGCACGAAAAAGATCCGAGAAACAGAACCCAGATGCATTTAATCAATCCAAGTTCAGATATCAAAATAGAAGCATGAAAGCACGTACAATACAACCACCCACTCACCCACCCACACACAGAGAAAGCACGTACCCAAAGAAACAAAGGGAGTTTAGGACTGACGGGGACGGAGAAGAGAAGTCAACTGCCGCTAACGGCGAGGATGAGGCGTGACCGTGAATGGGGGAAATTAAACTGAATTTTTTAATTTAATCCTTAAAATTTTCAAGTTGCAACGCTTGCTATTAGGGATAGTGTCATAGTGAAAATGTTGACGTCAAATCAACAAAATCTTATTAGATTCCAATTCAATTTTTTTAGGATTAATTAAAAAATTAAAAGTTTCACAATTTTAAATTTTTTTTAAAAAGTAACAATATAAAAAATAGTAAAAATATTTCTAGCCATCAAGATTTTATTAGAATTTGAATTCAATTTTTTAGCATTAATTAAAATTTTTTAAAAAATTTATAATTTTTCAATTACAAACCAATTTTTAAAAATAATAATTAAATTTTTTATTTTTCAGAAGTATATCTCAATAATAATATTTTTATTAATGGAATTGACTTGATAAATTTTGACACATTCAAATTATTTGATTGTAAAAGATAAGTTGGAAGTGTGGAAAAAAATTAGTTATATATATATATATATCATAATTTTGCATTTTTAATTAATTAATATTAAATAAAATAACTCTCCGTTGTACTGCGTTCTCCAAGTGTTCTTGTTCCCCCCTTTTTCCTTAGCATGACAAGTCTTTTTGAAATAACTCCGATGAGAAGAAAAAAGAAGGCGTTAAAAGACCCTTCCGACCCCACCTTAGACGCTCTAAGATCCTTTTTCAAACCTGCTCCCACTTCAAGTCAAGAGACAAATAAATAGACACATCCCAATTTGTTGATAAATGAATTCCAATTTGTTGAACATTACTTATCAAATCTTGCTCTATAATCTGGTTTGCTCTTGCAGTCCAAATAATACCGTACCAAGACGTATCTGGAATAATAGTAATTAGTGAAACAAAAA
>JANZLX010000213.1:13257415-13270998 GCA_025531955.1 Erythroxylum orinocense | reverse complement strand
TTACATCTTCCTAATCATATTAAAGACTAGGGGCATATTCGTCATTTGCACTATTTTCTGTCTCTGTCCCCTACAACTAAACACATTTGCCTTAGAGACGGAGACAAGATTCTCTGTTCTGTCTACCATAAACCAAACAGCTCTCGATCCCCAATTTCTGTTTCATTTCGTTCTATTCCGTTCCGTTTTTAACTACCAGAGACGCTAACCAAGCAGCGTAAATGCACCAAAATTAATTACCAGTTGACCACCCAAACTGGATTGCGTGTAATCCGCTCGAAGTATGGAAAATATGGGCCCCATCCCGACCCATAACAATCACTTCCTAAATACAACTTAACAAACTGGTTACGATTTTTTTACTTAGGTCAAAATTGGGTCCAATTTCTCAAGCGCACTTCATGGGTTGGATAGGACTCGTTGCCTTTCTGACCAGCGCGAGTAATTTTTTCATTTCCGAGTCCATTGAATTCTCCTGGTAGTAGAAGGAGGACAAGTGGAGAACACTAGGTATGGCCACGCGATCTCTGTGGGGCATGCGAGCAAAGCTCGCGGTGGCGACCTCTGCGATCCTTGCTGGAAGCGCCACGGCAACCGTCGCCACTTCTAAAGATCCAGACACCACTCTCAAGCTCTGCACCACCATACCACTTCGTCTCATGCGCGACGCGGTAACTGCGGCCTCCATAGCTTTCGGTATCAAGAAATCTTTGTTTTTCTCCCTAAATTTTATCTTTAGAATTGTTTTAGGGCTTTCTGATTTGCATCGTTATATTTCGCTTAATGTGATTTTCATTGTTTCTTTTAACTGAAGCGGTAATTTCTTGTCATTAATTTGATGAAGAATCTGGAATTGAAAACTTGAACCAGATTTGGATTATTCTGGTTTTGTAATCTTCTAATGACGTAGAAGTTCTCGATTCTAAATTTAGACTAATTGTACGATTTTCTTATCCATATAAGTTGCTGACTTGTGTGTGATACAAAACCTAGAAGATACGTGTAGAAATTTGATTGTGGATTTTGTGTTGGCTACTCTACCTTTTTCATTGTTATGTTTTAACATTTGAAAATTTTCTTTCATGTTCATTTTAAGATGGATCCTAGTGCTATTAGTTACTGATGCTGATGGCGTATAAAATTTGGACTAGATTATGAATCCTCATTATGGGGATTGCCGGAAGAAAGTATCGAGAGATCAAAAATAAAACATGAAGTTCACCTCAGGTCCGCACGTAAACTTCAAGAGCTATGTTTCAAAAATGGAGGAATATACATCAAGCTTGGTCAACACATAGGGCAGTTGGTATGCTTTCAGTGTGCGTCTGCAATTATCAATAGTAATTTGTTCAATAAATGTTTTTGATAGATCTTTAACTCAGATAACAGTTAATAGAGTGGGAGTCTTAAATGTTTATTGTGCCACTATGCAGGAATATCTTGTACCTCAGGAGTATGTCATTACAATGAGGGAATCAATGCTGAATAAATGTCCAGTTTCTTCTTATGACCAAGTATGTGAAGTTGTTAAGAAAGAGCTTGGACAGGCACCAGATAAAGTACGTATCTGTTGGTTTGATATCTTATTGGAAGATTGTTTGAAGTGGGAGGTGGTAGCTCTCCCATGTGTTTGTGGCAAAAAATTTATGTGTCGCTTTTTAGTTGTTACGTGCATCTCCCTGTTGATGGTTTTGAGTATAGTCTTTGATTTATATTGAAAATATACACTTCCAAACTAAACTGTCTCTCCCAATTTGCAGATCTTTAAAGAGTTTGATCCTGTTCCGATAGCAAGTGCTTCCCTTGCACAAGTTCATGTTGCTCAGACATTTGATGGTCAAAAGGTTGCTGTGAAGGTTCGCACTGTTGTCACTTTAAGCCAACGTATTTTATTATGAGCTGAATACGATAAGTTTTCATTTGAATTATATATGTATTTAGTGGTGAGCCCATGAGGAATTTCCCTTTGATGTCCATGGTTTCTCTTTTCTGGATCAGGTTCAGCATACTCACATGACAGATACTGCTGCAGCAGATCAAGCTGTTGTAGGATTTATTGTAAATACCCTACACAGGCTTTTCCCTGCTTTTGATTACAGGTAGTGTTATCTTCTCCATTTGAGTGTTGTTGTGGTTTCTAGCCATGCATGTTAGTAACATTAAACAGAAAATCAATATGGTATATCAGAATGAGCATTGTTCTTTAGGATTTCCATGAATGCACCTTCTTACTGCCTATTTATGTGTGGCTACTTTGTGGTTTTGAACAGCTGTTGTAATTAAAATTTTTTATGACTTACAATTGCAGATGGTTGGTTGATGAAATGAGTGAAAGTATACCCAAGGCAAGTTTTAACAGTTTCCCAAGATGTTATGATTTAACAAGAATGCTGCTTTTGCCCCAAAACTTTAAGCAATATGCAAAAACAGTGAGACATAGAGCATTGATATGACAAGTTTAATCATGATTTTGATGAGTTTTAGTAATGATCGTCAGGAATTAGATTTTCTGATGGAGGCCAGGAATAGTGAGAAGTGCTTGGAAAATTTCTGTAAGTTATCTCCTCATATTGCTGAGTATGTATATGCACCAAGGGTCCATTGGAATTTGAGCACACCAAAATTATTAACCATGGAATTCATTGATGGTGCACAAGTAAGTGATGTGAAGGCCATCCAAAGTTTCAGAATTCGTCCTAACGAAGTTGCCAAATTAGTAAGACCTGAGTCCTCTCTTTTTTATTTCCTTGATCTCTATCTGGTTTTAGCTTTTTCATGGGCTATATTTAATGCACTAGTGATAGTTTGTTAGGTAACAATTCAACTTAATGTGCCCATGTGTTAAATAGCACTAGGTAGAGAGCAATAGCTAAGTGAAACCTTCTTCACAAGGGAAAACCCCCTTAAAATCTCAGGAAATCTTTCGAGAATTATTTCCAATCTAGAAGCCTACCGCACTTCCCCCATAGACTATTATTTTATATCTACTTATCCTAACAAACTTCTAAGGAATAGATATCTCTTGCTAACATCCTGAATCACTAAAATATATCGATATCTAGCTATCTCACTACTGCTTACAACCTATCTTCTTCTTCCTTGTATAAACTAACCACTCTCCTCCTTTGTGACCATTATTCGTAACAATATCACCCGCTGATGAAATAACCTTGTTCCCAAGGTTAAGCTATGGAAATTGGCCACAGATAAGCTCTTGGTCCTCCCATGTAGCTTCCTCCGATGGTTTGCTTTGCCAATGAATCAACCATTGGTCACGGGTAGCTCCTCGATTATGAAGTGTCCTACTACCCAGGACCGCGGCTGGTGTACTCAAGTCAGGAGTATAGTCCAACTTTGGAGGTAACTCTTCCTTAACATGGTGGTGCCCGATAGCCTTTTTCAACTAGGACACGTGAAATACTGGATGTATACAGGCCTGATGGGGAAGTTGCAGTTGAAATGCGACGATGCCAACCTGTTTGTCCACCAAATACGGTCCATGACAGTTTCGGATGCAGTCGCTTAGGCATGGACCCCTACCGATGTGGAGGAATCTTCAAATACACCCAATCTCCTACCTGAATGTCATGAGGACGCCTTCAGGCATCCGTAAAAGTATCATGTGATCGCTTCTAGATGATGTTTCAATTGTGTCAGAGCTTCGTCACGACTCATTAAATCCTGCGCCACATCTTCCACCAATGTTTCTCTAGGAATAAAATGTGTGATTGAGGGAGGAGGTCTGCTATATACTACCTCGAAAGGAGAACATTTAGCTACTGAATGAAAGCTGGTATTATACCAATACTTTGCCCATGGTAAATAATCTAACCAAACCTTGGGTTGTTTCGATCTAAAATAGCGAAGATATGTCTCGATAGTGCGGTTAACTACCTCAGTTTGGCCATCCAATTCTGGGTGATAGGTTGTACTCAATTGTAATTGAGTTCCCTAGAGTGTAAACAACTCTTGCCAAAAATTACTTAAGAACGTAGGATCCCGGTTACTTACAATGGAAAGCGGAATTCCATGTAATCGGACAACCTCCTTGGTAAAAATTTCAGCAATAGAACGGGTTGAGTAAGGATGTTTGACAGGAATAAGATGCCCATATTTGCTCAACCTGTCCACTATGACCAACAAGGTATTATAGCCTTTCGATTTGGGTAGTCCCACAATGAAATCCATGCTCAGCTCTTTCCAAATGGCATTGGGAATAGGTAAAGGTTGGAGTAAACCTACTAGAGACATAGCTTGATGCTTGCTACGCTGACAAGTGTGACAAGCTGCTACAAAATGCCCTTTTCATACCTTTCCAAAAAATTGATTGAACTATCCTTTTATAATATTGTAAATTCCCGAATGTCCTCTTGTAGGGGTAGTATGAAACTCTTGTAAAAGCTTGGGAATCCATTCCGAAGATGCTGATACAACTAGCCTCCC
The DNA here is from genome assembly GCA_025531955.1 of Erythroxylum orinocense. Classification (NCBI taxonomy): domain Eukaryota; kingdom Viridiplantae; phylum Streptophyta; class Magnoliopsida; order Malpighiales; family Erythroxylaceae; genus Erythroxylum; species Erythroxylum orinocense. The sequence continues at coordinate 13,266,555 of JANZLX010000213.1, read as the reverse complement.
TTTATAATATAATCTCCCATTCTCCAAGGTATAAGAAGGATGAGAATCCGGTTCCCTCGTAATTTCTTCTATTATTCTGGTCAACTGTGGATCTGCCTTAACCTCCTTATTAATTTGCTCCAGATCTTGCCAACAATGGCCTAGAAATAACTTGCAACTCCATGTCCTTGCATATGTTGGAGAGTGCATTTGCTGCCCTGTTGGAAATTACGACCTTGTAGACAATATCAAAATCATATCCTAGCAATTTTGCCAACCAATTTTGCTGATTTTGAGTTGTAATTCTTTGTTCCAGCAAATGTTTGAGGCTCCCCCTACCAGATACAGTCTCCAATGTTGAATGGCTAACACTAGTGCCATAAGTTCCTTCTCATATATGGATTTATTTAGCGATGATTCAGCTAATGCTTTGCTAAAAAATGCCACTGGTTTCTTTCCCTGTATTAACACTGCTCCCACGCCTTTACCTGATGCATCACACTCCGCCGAAAAAGGGGTATTGAAGTCTGGTAGTGTCTAAATCGGAGCACTGCTCAGAGCATTCTGAAGTCCCTTAAACGTTGTTTCTGTAGGAATATCCCATTTAAAATTCCCTTTCTTCAATAGATTGGTAAGAGGTTGTGTTATCTTCTTATAATCCTTCACAAACTTTTGGTAATACCCAGTCAGACCCAAGAACCCTCTTAAAGCTTTGAGAGATGTAGGAATAGGGCCATTGTAAAACCGCTTCAATCTTCTTGGGATCCATAGCAACGCCATCTTTGGAAATGATGTGACCCAAGTACTCAATTCTTAACTTCCCAAAGGTGCATTCTTTTGTATTAGCGTAGAAATGCTGCAACGTATGTAATACCTTCCTTAAGTGAGTGATGTGGCTGTCCCACTCGGCACTATAGACCAAAATGTTATTAAAAAAAACAAACACTAACTTTCTGAGGTAGGGCTGTAAGATCAAATTCATAACACATTGTAACGTGGCTGGTGCATTGGTGCGACTAAACGACATGACGAGTGATTCGTAGTGGCCCTGATGTGTCTGAAAAGCTATCTTGGGAATGCCATCTTCATTCATGCGTATTTGATGGTACCTTGTCCGTAGATCGATTTTAGAGAAATACGTGGCTTCGAAGAGTTCATACAAGAATTCTTTAATCACTGGTATGGGAAACTTATCCGGTATTGTGACTTTATTCAAAGCTCAATAATTGACACAAAACTGCCAACTGTTGTCTGTCTTCTTCACAAGAATCACTAGAGTTGAATATGGGTTGTTGCTAGGTCTGATAACCCTAGAAGCTAGCATTTCTAAAATCTGTTTCTCAATCTCATTTTTTTTGTAGATGAGGATAACGATAAGGTCTCACATTTATCGGATCAACCCCAGCCTTAATTGGGATTTTATGATCAACTGATCTGTTGGGAGGAAGCCCTATTGGGTGTGAAAAACTGGCTGAAATTCTGCCAACACTTGCTATAATTGCTACTGCTGGTGATGGTCAAGTTTTCTCCCATTTTGCTAGACCAGCTATCATCCTTCTATTGTTTGTCTGAACCAAAAAATACCATAAATGCAACCTCAATTTTAGTAGCCTTCCTTAATGCCTTGGTGGAAATTAAAGATCTCAAAAGATTAAAATCCCCTTTAACAATGTTTGTTAACCCCAAGCGCAAAAAATTCATAGGAAGATCTTTCCAATTGTGTTGTACCTCACCTAATGAAACCAACCAAGTCGTCCCCAAAATAATATCCACTCCTCCTAACTCAAAGAGAAAAAAATCTCCTAAATAAACATAACCTTGCATTTCCAAATTTAAACCTTCACAACAACTTTGAGAGTCTTGTTTCTGACCATTTCCCATCCTCACTTCGAAGCTCGCAGTGGTCTGCACTTTCTAGCCTTGTTTCAAGGCCACCTCTTTGGATACGAAGTTGTGACTCGCCCCACTGTCAATCAACACCAAAACAGGTGTTCCATCAATCTTCCCCCAAAGTTTCATGGTTTTGGGTTGTGTCCATCCATCGGCAGAAAATTGTGAAAGTTCCATTTAGTCGCACTGAGCTTCTTTAGCAGCCTTCCTTGACATTTCATGTGTGTCCAAACCTTCTTCTACCTCTAAAACCACATCTTCATCTTCTCCTAAAATGGTCACTCTTAAACTTTTCTCCGAACATTTATGTCCGGACCAAAACACAATTCACAACGAAAACACTTCCCTTCCTCCTTCCTCTTTAAAAATTCTGGGTAGGGGAGCTGCCTGGTCCTATGGTTGTTGCGTGACCCTGTGTTCCCATAAGTCCCATTCTGGGAATTAGATCCCACAGATGACCCACTATGGTTAGGGTTGTAGTTTTTTCGCTCCATTCCTCTTGTGACCTTGCGCGGATCATTAGTCGTTGTCCAGCTAACAAACCCTCCAATGGTCGTTATTTCTTGAACTTTGGAACCTATACTACCACGTGTCTGTATGCGATTCGTAAAATTGCCAGTAATGGAAGAATTTCCTCCATAAATCACCTGCAGTTCATACTCAATATCACGAGCAATTTCCAATACTCGTAAGATTGTAGTGGTTCGCATTGATCAGACCTGACACCTCACTTCTGGTTTGAGGCCACCAAAAAAATATCCTAATAGTTGCTCCTCCGAAGCCTCAGGTATTTGTGCCACCAACATTTCAAACGCCCGCAAATATTCCTCCACCAAACCAACTTGTTGCATGGAAGTTAGTCTTTCATAAATGTTTCCCTAACTGCCTTCTTTGAAACGCTGCAGTAGAGTGGGAATCAACATGTTCCATGTTAACATCGGACTCTTCTTGCACAGGAAGCGAAACTAATGCACCTCAGCCCCCTCCATGCTGATGAAGATTAGTCGCATCTTTGTTCTTCCTTCACACGGTGGACCTAAAAAATTTTCTCCACTCGAGCCACCCAACCCAACGGATCTGTTCCGTCGAAAATGGGCAGTTCGACTTTCTTGATGCAAGAGTGACTCTCGTGTTCTTTCTCGCCTTCAACGTCCTCCTCTTCGCTGGCCTCCGAGGATGCTTTGTTGCTTGACCCTTGTCGTTGCATCAAGTGAGTCAAGATGGCTTCCAAACGACCCATGCCGTTCTCGACTTCTGTCAAGAATGCGACTTGCTCCCCCATGGTTCTCTTGATTTTGGCAACAGGTCTTCCAACTTTCCTACACGTCCTCCATTGATCCGGCCGGTCAGACCAAATTGTTAGGTAACAAATTAGCTTAATGTGCCCGTGAGTTAAATACACTAGGTAGAGAGCAATAGCTCAGTATTATTCTGAAACAAGAAGGAAAGAATTCTCTTTACAAGGGAAAACCCCTTACAATCTCAGGAAATCTTCTGAGAATTATTTCCAATCTAAAAGCTTACCCCACTTCTCCCATAAACTATTATTTTATATCGACTATTCCTAACAAACTTCTAAGGAATAGATATCTTCAGCTAACAACCTGAATCACTAAAATATATCAATATCTAGCTATCTCACTACTGCTTATAGCCTGTCTTCTTCTTCCTTGTATAAACTAACCACTCTCCTCCTTTGTGACCATTATTCCTAATATAGTCTCATTTTGCTGAAGGAAATGTGAAAAGTTAGTGTGCTAATTGAACATGGTATTGTGGTCAGGGATCAGAATGATGAATTGTTGCTTACTTTCACGCAACACCTTAGTCACCAACAATTTGTTTTCAGTGGCTGTGGGCAAACGTTTATTGTATAAGAGCTGATAGATGTTTGTATTGCAAAACTCTCGTATGTTTCTGTTTTGATTGATAAAAATGATGTGGTAAATAGTCTCCAATTTATACTTTCAGGTTAGTCAAGCCTTTGCTGAGATGATGTTCAAACATGGATTTGTGCATTGTGACCCACATGCGGCTAACATGTTAATACGGCCTCTGCCTTCTAGCAAAAGGAGCATTATGGGTGAGAGCTTTGTCGTGTGGAGCTCTCCTGAAAAATCCGGCTTTTTTTATTTATCTGTTAATGAGACCATAGATGTTTAAACATGAAACTTTCTAAGTTGGAGAACCTCGCATTTGCGGCACCAATGACCAAGTTCATAAAATGACAAACAAGATTATATCTTCCTTAAAATCTCTGATTATATATAATGTCTACTTAAAGTTTATCTTCCTTAAAATCTCTGCTTGTGTATAATGTCTACTAAAAGTTTACTGATGTTGCGTGTTTTCCTTTCTCCATAGGGAAGAGAAAACCACAATTGATACTCTTAGATCACGGTCTGTATAAGGAGCTTGACTTTGCTACTAGATTTAACTATGCTTCCCTTTGGAAGGTAAACTATGGTTTCTTACAATGCTTTTGTTCTCCATGTCAGTGGCATGATTTAGATCTTCTGATATTGGGATGTTTGCCAGGGATTAGTTTTTGCTGATGCCAATGCAATAAAGGAAAACAGTGTTAAATTGGGTGCTGGTGAGGATCTCTATGCGTTGTTTGCAGGGATCCTTACAATGAGGCCCTGGAATAGGGTTATTGACCGATCTGTTGATCATTTGGTCATAAAAGGCAGTGCTAGTGAGCGTTCTGAATTGCAGGTCTGAATATAATCAGTTCTAGTTATCTTAAACAGACAGATCCTCGAGAAGGTCCCTTTTTTTGTTAAACCTGGTTTACAATGTTTATGTGTTGCAGATGTATGCATCTGAGTATTTCCCCCAAATTTCAGAGCTTCTGAGGAGGCTGCCACGTGTAATTCTGTTGATGCTTAAGACAAATGACTGCTTAAGAGCTGTTAATAATTCTCTGGTATTTTATATTGTCCCCCTTGTTGCCATTTAGTTCTCTGGTACTTCCTCTTTGGTTGCAAAATTTTATTATCAGGAGTAATTTAGCACCTTTGGAGATTGAGATTGGCAAGGAGCCAATTCTATCATTGAGACGTTTGGACCTTTAATACATTGGAGGGCTATTGCAAATTGGGACATATTTTCGACATCCTGTTTGATTTTGATTAGGAGATGCTAATAATAATGTTTCCGATACATTTAGTAGTTGTCAATCTTTCTTTCTTGTAATGTTGGTAAATGTATGTGCATATATTAGTCATTATCTGTTTCCTGTACCTATTGTGTGTTATCTATTAGTTGTCATTATCATGTAAATTATAATTTTACTTGAAAACACGTTATTAATAGATGCAGGGATCTTCCCTCGAGACATTTTTTATCATTGGAAAAGTTTCTTCTGAAGCCGTTGTCGAGGCAAAGAGGTCACAGCGGAAATCTGTGTTGGGCCGATTAGATGTGTGGTTGGAGGAAATTCTCTTGGAAGTTCGACTTGTGGGAATGCAGATAGCCTTGTGGCTTTTACAACTCAGGAGAGCTTTGACTGGATGAAACCTAACATGAGGAGATGCGTCTCATTGTTTTTTACGGAAAAGGCGCCAGGATTCTTTCTCCCCGCGGTTCAATTATTGCAGTCTGCATGCAGGTACCCTGAACGTGGATTGATTCGTTGATTTTTTCGTTTCTTGAAAATTGTTTTTAGCGGAAATAATAGACAGAAGAGGATGACAGAGATATACTTATGTTTCATTTTTGTTTATCCTAAGAATAGTCACAAGTTATTAAGGGTTTACTTATGTTGTAAAAACTTTTCACGGCGATGTAAACGGTGTAAAAACATGTTTTATAGCGATCGTGTCAGATAATTCATCCCCTGATTTGGGATTTGCGATATTCAATAGTAAAACATGAGATTCATTCTTCACTCCGGATTCTCTAATCATGCAAGAAAGAGAGAGAGAAGCAGAGGTATGCTTTGTCCATTAATTATTTGATTTGAGCTTACTTCCAGATTTTCCCTTATGGCACTCTGCGGCAGACAAGTTGGGGGTTTCCCATAAACATCGCAATTGTACCATCCCAAAGCAAAGCACCGAACATTTAGCTGTTAATAAGTGGATGCGACGTGGATTGTTAAAATCCATTCCTTTTCTTGCATTTCTTCGTCTCATCATATCCTAGCGCGCCCAGTTAGTGCTTACATCCTTTTTCTTGACTATACAATGAACCAAACTTGCTGAGCGTTTAGTTTCAAGAGAAAATGAACTACATCATTCACCACTTACAAGATCCTTAAATTTCGGGAGAGAAAATCATCGCCCACCTTTGCGCGACAATTCCACTTCGATCTGCTTAAGTAAAATTCAGCTTTCTTATGTGAATGTTATCGAATAATTATGCTAGCTCTTGAACACTTCACACGTACACAAGTGTTTAAAGTATTTGTTTCACATACAAAATAACACTAGTATATAATAAAGTAAAGAAAGCAATAAGAGATATAGTTAAAACTAATTTTTCATTAACTCTCAACAAAATGTTAACAAAAGATACAAGTACCTTTTTCTCAAAGTATTTACAAGGAACTTCTTACTCGAAGCCCTTACAATGAAAACGCTCCCAACTCTCAAATCTCTCTCCTTTAAGTAATTCCTATCAATGAGTAAATGACTAAATGATTGAATTCCTAGCTCTCAACTCTCATGAGCTATTTATAGGCTCCTTTTGCTTGGAAATCAAGTTCAAGATCTTTAAGGACCTCCACAATCCTAGTTGATCTTATCAACTAAAGATTACACTGCATTACACCGACCAATAAGAAGACGTCCCTTTTTCTTTAGGACTCTTCTAATTAGCTACATTACATTAGAATCTAATCAAATAAATATTAAATGCCAACTTGGAATATTGCATTCATATCCTTGAAGATCTCCGTTATCTTCAAATGATTCTCCCATTTGGTCTTTATCTATTAGATTTGATGAATCTCCAATGTGATCTTCAAGTTGATCTCGCCGCGTTATTATGTGTCACGTCACTCACAATTGCCACGTCACTATTGATGTGTTTTCCAAGTCACCAAAGCCTATCAGCACATAGGTCCATCAATGCACATTCATGGACAAGTCTATCTTCCATGATCAAGTTCACTCATGGTATAGTCTTGTCGCTCCATAACTAAGTACAAGTCACAATCCGAGTTAGTATAAAACTTCGCATATTTTACATACCTTCGACCTACCTCATATAAGTCAACTGCTTATGCGCCTTTCCTCACTCGCATGCCTTCGTGCACTCTCGGGTCTTGCATGACTTAGTTCGCCAACTTTGCGGGACCTCATATCCGAATCTCACATCTCGTTGAAGATTTCCACCAATGCGCGCCTGCACGTGCCCACACTTATTGAATCTTACCTAATCTCGAGATCTTTACCAATACTTCCCGCATCCCTTGCCTACTTTGCAAGTTTCTGAGATTTTGCTCGTCAACTCAAAAGACTTCGCCTTGTTCCCTCGCCATCACGCCTTTCTCGTGTCAACTTGCGTGCCAAGCATTGGCCAAGGCTTGCCAATACTCGCACGATCCCTCAGTTTGAACTTATGAGTCTAATAAGCCACCCATACTAGAAGAATTCGACGCCCTCATGAAAATAATCTGTGGACACATCTCCACGAGTAGTTCCCTCGAAGACTCGTTCTCCAACTGTCAAAGACTAGAGCAAACCTTCTATTTCATTAGCACCATTCCCACGTACCACCTCCTCTTTCCATCGAGTTTGTTTTTGCATGGGTCCTCCTGCACGAGGCTCATAGCATTCAAATAAGCAATGCTATTGATGGCTTCTTCCTTTGAGTCATCTTCATCGCTCCCTCCTTTGTCCTTCATCACTACGGAGTTCATCTGCTCCTCGCTTCCTCCTCTTCGAGCACTTTCGAGCATAATGTGACCCTTCATAGATGAAGCATGCACCTTCCCCTTCGATTGCTTCTTCTTATGTTGAGAAGATTCTCCTAACTTCTCTTTGCCTTTCTCTTTGTCATCTCAGGTTCCACCATTTTTCTTGCCCTCTTCGCTGGGTCGAGTTAGTCGTGGCAATTGGAGATCCACCAAGGCATCTGCCGCCTCTATTGTGCTAGGGAGTTTCTTCAATTTTTGCCTCTGAAGCTCCATTTGTGCCCAACCTTGCAAGCCACTAATGAAGTTGAACAACTTGTCATCCTCCGAAATGTTCTACACGTCCAACATCACCTGTAACATCCCGTTTTCTCGTGCTAAAGGTAAGAACCCTAGAATACTGTACATGAGAGATATTAATGAGAAAATTAAGAAATGCACTTCATGCTCATGCATAATATAACATACATACACGTGAATTTGATTATTGCACACATTTTAATGATTTGTTCATGCACTCATTTGACATTTTTTGGGTATAAATGATTGTTTTAATGTGATTATAATATGAATAGTGAATATTTTGCCTTAAAAATTGATCTGGTAAATTAAATTACTAATTTAGAATTTTTGGTGAAATTTGAGAATTTTCTAAAATTATGGGTATTTTTGGACTAGAAAAATGTCAAGTGGCAGAACAATTGATAAATGGCAGTAGAAATAAGTGACAGATGGTAGTAGAAAATTTGATGAATGACATGAGGATTTAATGACATATGTCATTTAATATTGGGAGTTAATTGGATTAAAATTGGGACACAAATAGACTAGTTTATTAAAAGACCAAAAGAGGATCATGTGTCACTTGCCACACCACTTATCTTAATCCACGATTTTTATTAAGTGAAAGACCCACTCTCATTTTGGTCTTTCACTTGCTATTTATTCCTCTCTTTGTTACCTTCTCTCATCTTCATCTTCTTTATTTGTCTTCATTCCCGCTACTCACTTTTCACCCCATCCACGTTGAAGCTTACTTTCACCTTTCATTTGCTACTATTGTTTTATTGTCTTCTTCATTTTTTTTCAGTAAAGATCCAACCCTACCATCATTGAATGTTGATGATCAAATGATACTGGAGAAGCTAGGGTTAATGGTTATTTGAAGATCTTGGAGTAAACAAGTATAAAGCAATACTTTTCTGTATTTGTTGAATGAAACATGTTTTGATGAGAGTTAAGAGTTAAATAATTATAAAATGAGGATGGATACATGCTGAAACGTGAATGAGAAAACCTGGGTATGTTCATCTCTTGCTTTTACACATATGATGATGATCAATATTTCATAAGTTGTTGTTGAGATGATTTGAGTTAGAATGATCATTAAAGATGGTGTAGGAAAAAG
>JANZLX010000213.1:13233035-13246489 GCA_025531955.1 Erythroxylum orinocense | reverse complement strand
TAGTTACGCCTCTGACGTCGTGCATGGGAAGCTTTCTCATGCTAACGGGCTGTGAATGTGTGGGTTAAGCCCAAATCGATCTATGGGGTGAGACTGGTCGATCGGCCTGTGAGATTGGACTTGGGCCCGACATATCCGACCCAACCAAACTGTTATTGATTTATTTTCTTATAATTTTCAAGAAGATTGGTAATTGAAATAATAAAAAGTTGCATCAAAATACAGATAAGGTATTAATCTTTTGAAGTGTTTACATATATTACGTTATACAATGTAATTTTAATTAAATTTAAATTAATATTTAACCAATTATTCTTAATTTTTTATTTTACCTAACAAATCCTAATTAAAACTAATAACTGAAATTAATCAAAATAATTTAACCTACCCCGGTTAAAGTTTAACCTATAAAGCTCTGTTTTGTAAATAACCCTGACCATCATTAATTTTACTCTCTCTCTCATTCATGTTATTTATGTTTGGTTTTGTTCTTCTTTTCATCCTCCTTTTTATCAATCTTTTCTTTTTGTTGTTTATATTAAATTTTCATCACTCATGCTCTCCTTGTATATAATCTAGCTCGCTCTTAATTTTTTGTCCCATCTTTTATATGCAGGAATGGAAAAAGTTCTCCAGTTTAGCATCAAGTCTGATCAACCAAATGAAGCTTAATCACGAGATCGAGCGGCATTGAATCAAGCATGATCAGACTTTGAATTAGTCTCCGATCACTTGTAAGGGGCTTCAAGTCAAGCTTGGACAGATTGTCAAATTGTGCTAATAGTATTTTCTAGGAATGGAAAAGAAGTCATTGTGGCTTAAAGTTGCAATGAGATGCCATACTTTTGTTTTCTCAGCTCATTTTTCTGTATTTATTAAATGTTCGTTGTCTGAGGGAAAAGGACTCTGTATACAGTGGATACGACCAACACTTTTTCTGCAGCTTGAAATGAACTCGAAAAAGAAAAAGATTAAACTGCTCTTACAATAATTATTAGAGTTAGATTTGTGGGGTTGCTGCTGTGCATAACTTAATGCTACCAAACCTGATATGTCTGTTACAACTGATGATGTGTTCACATTTACATAACAGTTGGTTTGTTGAGAATGACAGAAGAGTCTAACAAGAAGAAAGAAACAGAGATTGGAAAGACCAGAAATATTGGAGAACCTATGTATTATTGATCAGTTAGGTGGAGTTTTTGTCAACCGGTTGGACTTTGGATTTGAGCTGGTGAATTAATTCGTCTCACACAACACGGAGTTTCCTCCCACCACACCATTTATCCTCACAGATTGCGATTTTAATCTACTTGCAGCTAAGCGTACCATAACCAAGTGTTTTAAATTCGGAGGCACCGCCACCACCACCGCCTGATGTAACTGAAGCCATTAATGACACATTTGAAGCAATTCAAGCCTAACCGTTGACATTTGAGAATCAAAAGTTGATATCTAACTGCACCCTATTTATGAAACCTTAAGCCTACTTGACCAGTTAAACTGAACTTTTCTCTTTCGCCTTTTTCGGTTGGACCGTCCATCTTTTTGGAAGCTTTGGAAATGGCTATTCCAATTGGGTACTTGTGGGATTGAAGTACAACTGTCCAAAGGCCATAGGCATATCCCATAATCCCAAGCCCACACCAGTATATGCTTTGGTGCATTTTAAGAACGGTCAACAGCTCAGAAAAGCGTTCATATTTTGTCTGCCTGCACACTTCACATCATGTAACTGTAGTCCAAAATATTCTTCTATTCCACGTGTGGAAAGGTTCCAAATTACACTGCAGTTTTTATAGACCCTTTGCAACGTTAGAACACTAGACTAGAATCGTAAAATGGAGAACGATGAGCAATTCACTTGGCTTGGCTGTCAATCCTTTCAAATCCTATCCCATACTACAGCCTCATGTTAGTGAGTTCAAATCTTTTTTTTAATATTATGGTGTTTTATTGTGTCCAATAAATCTCAGTTATTTATTTATGTGAAACCCGCATGAAATTCGCGTGAGGTCCACAAAATAAATGACTAAGATTCCATAAAACAGAGTAAAACTGAACAGAAGATCTGGACTCCATGTAGTAGACATCTAAATAATCCATAATGTAAACCAGTAAGGAACTGTAGCTCCTAATTTTTACTTCCTCCCGAAAAATATATACTCAAAATGAATCTTCTAAAAGAATTTTAAGTGAATTTTCTTTCTATTCTTATCATTGAAAATTCAATCTGAGGCAATTGAAATTATACCGCTAGAGATGCTTCCATGGCTACCATCACCAGCGCACAGAGACAAGGCTCTCTCCAAATTGGAGACAATATCCGTCATTGTTGGCCTGTCTTTTCCTTCCAATTTTACACAATGCATTGCAGTATATGAGACCAGCTCCACAGCCTCTGCTTCATTAACATCCGGTGGACCAATTCTCGGGTCCAAAATCTTCAGCAGTTCATTAACCATTATCTTGGGGACTGCAAAATCTACTATGCTCGTCGGTGAACCTCCATTCTCTTCGCTCGTGACTATTGCCCTCTTTCCTGTCAAAAGTTCCAGCAATACCACGCCCAGTCCATACACGTCACTCTTTGCTGTCAATACATTGAGACCATAATACTCGGGATCGATATACCCTACTGTTCCTGCTGCTTTCATTGGCTTGTAATGGCGGTCCGATTCAGGACCCATCAAGGACAATCCGAGATCGGAGACTTTCGCTATCCAATTTGCGTCGAGCAATATGTTCGACGACTTGATGTCTCTGTGTATTATTGGTGGGACTGCATAACTGTGCAGATACTCGATACCTCTAGCAGCATCCAATGCAATTTTGATTCTCATTTTCCAGGAATTTATCGCACTACTACTTCTTTCAACATTGTTCTTGTCATGTAAATGATCATAAAGAGCACCATTTTTCATGTACTCGTATACTAAGAGCCTCTCATCGCCATCTTCACAAAATCCGACAAGCATAACCAAATGTTTATGGTGAAGCCTTGATAGGAATGCCAATTCTGATTCAAACGCACTGTCTTTCTCTTGAAATTTCTTAGTCTTTCGGTCTGTTTCACCTCTCTTAATTGCTACTTCGCGACCATCCGCCAATTTTCCTCTATAAACAATACCAAAACTCCCAGCACCAATCTTGTTCTTGAGTGAAAAACCATTGGTAGCAGCAGCAAGCTCAGAGAGACAAAATTCCTCAGCCCTGTCAGCGTGCTTCGACGAGGCTCCACTCCTCTGACGCCTCATTGCCAGCGAGGTCTGGCGTCTTATTTTCGATGATCGTGACAGAATACTACTGTTTGAAGTTGTGCCACCACTAGAACCATTTCTAGTGACTGTTGGTTGAACTGAATTATGTACTTTTTTCTTCCCAAAACAAGTTCCAGTCCACAAGCAATATAGAATATTACAAATAGCCAAAAACGAACCAACAGATCCCACAATGGCAAACACCAATAACCCTGTCGTCAGAGTTTTCGATCGTCTGGACGAAGGCAACATTGGCGGTGACGGCGCTGAAGGTATCGGTGAAGGAACTACTGTAACATTAAAGTGACAGCGATTGCAGATATTCCCTGAACCACCGCACAATCTCTGAGAATCTGAGTACACACCACATTTAACACAAGACGATTTAACACATGGACCAGGAAGAATTTCAGGCAAGTTAATCCGATTCTCACCAGACCAACCTGGTCCCCAACAAATTATCGAAAAATTCGAAGCTATCAACCCACAAGTGAAATTGGAACCTGAAACAATCGACTCAAAGAACACACCTTCTGTTACATCAACCTCGTACCCTCCACCTCCTCCCCAACAAACAACAGATTGATTGCTTTGTCTGATTGCACAGCTATGGTTCGCTCCAAGAGTCACTTGCGAGTACTCTAACGCAGAATTACCAGGAACGTTTAACTGACCAGAAGAGTTATCACCTTTACACACCAAAAAGCCTGTAGAATTCACCCCACAAGCATGCGAACCACCAACTGAAACACTCAACATTGACATGTTCACAAACTCTGACTCTATCCTTCGAGCAATAACTGAATTGCGACCCCAACACCGAATTCTTCCACTATTCATCAAAGGCCCACAACAGAAGCCGAACCCGCATGAGATGGATTCAAACCGATCGCTAAAAGTAGGCCGTCGGAGTTCATTTCCTCTCCAGCAGTTAACAGTCCCTGTAACGTTATTTATAGTGTTCACGGTGGCGCAAATTTGATTATCACCTACAGCGATGTCTTGTACCAAGGCACTGCGGTTATTATAGACCCTTCGTGGGTGAAAACCGGCGGAGTTAACGGCATCCCAGCATAAGAAAGCGTAACCGCCGTCAAGAACGCCACAGAAGAAGCTTTCTCCGCCAGAGATTGAGGTGAAAGATACGTTGGGTTGGATGGCGATGACCTGGCCAGCTCGATAGCAGACGACGCCGTGGGTGGACTCCGCCGCAAGGACGCCGCAAACAGTTGCAGAGGCGGAGACGACGGCGATTGTGGAGCCTGAGCCGAGGCCATTAGTGAGTTGAAAGAAAGAGAAGAATGTGATCAATGAACAGGTGAGGGAGAGAATAAGGCGGGAGGAAGTCATCTAAAAGAGAGTAGGTGGACGGCGTTAGTGACCGTGGTTTTTTGGTGACTCTGCTTCATTGGAGAAAACAGAGAGGAAGGAAAAAAAGAAAAAAACTTGTTCTGTGCCTCATCACAGAGAGATAAACTTATAAGACTCTCATTTACAAAGAGAGAGAGAAATTTAACTTATAAAACGGTCGAGGAGTTTTATAGTTTGTATGTTTCAGTTCTGAAAATGTTGGAAACGTTCAGCAAGTGGGAATTACAAAAGAAAATAACATATAGTACTAATTATAGTAATCAAATACTAACTTAATAATTGTATTAAAAAATGTCGTTACTAGTTGACTTGAAAGTTCAACCAACCAACTTGCTCAGGCTTCTGCTGCTTTCCGTAGTTGGAAACTAGTGTACTAGAAAAGCAAATGTTTCCATCACACAGCTAAGGTAGGACTCGGTCTAATAATAATTGATATACGGATATTTAATTATAAAATTTTTAATAAAATCAAATTATTATTATGTAAAGCAGTTTTAAGAGTAACAGTAAATATATATGATAATTAACAATTTAAACTTAAACACAAAAAAGTTTACAATTTCGTTTAATAATTGAAACGATACATGTATTTAGCCGAGCTTTTTAGTATTTAGTGTTAGCATTCAGATTTCAATGACTTGGTCAAGATAGCACCAATATTTCGCCGCAAAATGAAAGAAAAGGAAAGCACGAAGGAGGAGCTTCGTGTGGATTTCTTTTGTGTGGTGGTCAACGACGACACTTATTCCATTGTCGACATGTTCCATTTCCCATGTGTCAATTCTGTTCTATTTGATCTTAACCGTCTATTTATTTGGGTCGAATCTAAGGGGTTTCAAGTGCGTCTCAATCCAAACTTTGACATGTTCAATTCCTAGCCTATTTTGACATGTTCAATTCCTAGTCTATGTAATCGAAATCTTACTACACTATTCCACAGTAATAACCCCTAAAACAACTCTATACTTATTTTGCAGTAGCCAATTTCAGCAAATCCCAAATGATTAGTTCATTTCTTGTGAATTCATTTTATACAGAAAAAAGGCTCTTAATACTTTTAGGAACGTGATTATGAAAAATTAAAAATCAATATGCCTCGAGTTGTGGCTTCCTGCCACAGCTAGCGAACAGTTGATATTCTGATTTTAGGCAACACCTGAGCTGTTTTAAGATCAATGCTCTGTCTTCTATTTCGTTTTTGGGGTTTCCAAAACCATGACATGCTATTTCATTTGTTAGAATTGAAGAGATTGGTTATAGACTTATTTAGCTTTGGTGGGGCATATTTAGACATGAAAAAGGTAATATTTCAAGATTAGGTTGCTTTCCCTCCACGGGCAAGCAAAGAAGTAGAACTCATAATGCATATTTTGTTTAATATTAATTAAAACAAGCGTCCATCGTAGATTGTCATTTGACTATTGGTAGTCGTAGATTGATTAACCTTGTTAATTCATCGCAGAATTAGACGATTATTGGATTATTCATCATCCCTTTCACTCTTTGCTATAGTATTTCTTCCCACATATTCCATGCTCAAACACTTTCCAGACCATTTCTAGCAGCATATAATATAACAGTAAATCGCATTTCAATTATCAATTTTCATCAGTGGACTGAAATGGCTCAAGTTTGGAACCTTTAACTAAACGAAAAGGCTGATTTAAAGTTCTTTTTTATTAAATTAGTTATCATCAAGATTTGATGGTGAAAGATTATGGGAATTTTTTAAAGCAATCTTTACATCAAACTTGTAAGAGTAATCTATTAGTAACACAAAATAGCATAGAAATCTGCTTTAATATTTTCGTAGATACGTGGTCGGAAGTAATAACATATACTAGGCTTTACAGGCTTGCGCTAATTAGAGAGAGAGGAAAAAAAAAGGATCATCGTTACACATGCTCCAGGCCTCGGGCAAACTTTGTAGTTTGTATTTGGAGAAAAGATTTCGTATCCATGTCCAACTTAATTGTCTATTTCTATGAAATCACGTTCTTCGGATTCTGATTCTGAAAAATAAACAGAAAAAAAGTTCTTAATAAGATTAGGTCATAACATGAACCTACAAAAGCAACTGCACATATTGGATGTTTTTCAGGAAACAAAGTGAAATTGAGAAGAATCCAAACGGTTGTAGGCAGTGATTAGGTAAAAGTTGGTCAAAATGGTCGTGTGAACAGGCATAAAAGTTGGTGACTGATTAATTTAGGAATAACGAAGAAAATGCGAATAAACTGAGCTTTATCAACAGCTAAGCAGTTGGTGGGTGCAATCATAGTTGTTGTAAGAGATGAAAGCATTGTAAATACATACATAGTATATATATATATATATATATGCATGGGCCAATAGCTTTTTTATCTTTAAAATTATGGGAAAAGATAAGATATTGGTTAGGTAAATTATATGGTGGTGACATACTTTACAAACAAATTAGAAGTGTTTTGAGTTTTCCAAGTTGTGACAGTTTAACTTTTAACAGAATGAGAGGTTGCTATGATTGTCTACGTATTGATTGGTTCATATTCATAAAAGTTGCTTGAAAACAATACTAGGCTTCTGGCGTGAAAATGTGTACAGATAAAAGCTTTTAATAAATAAAGGTTTTATGGCTGTAATGATGTTAAAGCTTGGATCAAACAAATAGCTACGCCAGTTGCCGACTTGACAAAGTTATCACCACGCTTCTGTCACCATGCTTACAGGTACAGACAGACCGACATTTACCCGACAGCGATCAATCTTGGCTAAGTCCTTAACTATAGGAATTCCAGCCGGTCCCACGCGAGCCTGGGGCCCACTCCCTCAAAAATTAGAAGGATGGCATTAATTCTTGTGTAAGTGCAATTAATAATTCATATTGAGAAGGATGATCAATCTTCGAATACAATTGGATGGACGACGGTTGTTAAATACTACTACTGGATGACAGATACTATATCAGCATTTGGTCGAGTGTTTTGACTTAAGAAAAAATCACTAGGCTTTCCTGTTTCATTTATAATGCTGCTTTATCATCCCAAATGACTAAATAGGTTGGGAAACTCGAATGATATAACCAAAATACGTACGGGCAGTGACGGATCCAAGGGGGGGCTAGCAGGGGCTATAGCCCCCCCAAGACTAAACAATTCCTTTGAAAACTATAACCCAGCCCCCCCTAAAAAAGAAGAAAAAAATTTGTCCTTGCCTCCCAAGACTAAAAAATTTTGTCTTAACCCCCCAAAACTAAAATTCTGGATCCGTCACTGCGTACGGGGATTTAAATGCAGTTGAAGCACTAAGTTGGAAAAGCCTGCCTGACTCTAGAATACATAGGAAGAAGACACAGAGATTAAATGCTTCTTAAACAATTGCATAGTCAATTATCACGAGCGGATGTATAAATTACAAATAATCAGCGCAACAGATTAGCTCATGACTCTGAAGATACACATTTACAATCAGAGTATGGGCAAATCTACCAGCATAATTAATTGTCGTACCTAGTTGATCAATCAAAGCAAAAGATACTTCCTTCGTTCCAAACGTTGCTTCCCATTAATGCATCGGGCAGACAGGATAATACTATACAAAAGGTCATCATTCCTTCTTCATGCTGAGGCTAGTATTGAGAAAGCTAGGAGACTGCTGTTGTTCACAATCTTGCGTTGCTATGGCCAGAAGCAGGGATTCCCTGCTTTTGAAACCATTCTGGCATGTGAAATCTGTCGTACAGCACGGGTCTCACATCTTTCTGCTCAGAAAGATGCTTGAGGAGTGGAAGAAGTACATCCAGAAGCTAATCGATCATGGACAAGAAGAGGTGGTAAGCTAAACATTTGATTGGAAATCAATACGGTGATTTCAGGGACTCTTTAAGACACAAGTACCTGTGTATCATGAGGTTGCCCTGCAGAAAATGGAACACAAGGAATGCCATTCACTGGTTGCAACAAGAAACTGAATGGATTGTTGTCAACAAGAACAATGCGGCATGGATCCTTTGATAGGCAAGTAAGATCCTTCACATGCTCCCGGTATTCCCTATTGACAAACAGCATATGAGACTTGCCGACATAAATTACAATCTCAAGCTTCAAGGATGTTTATGAGCCCAACAAACTATACAAGTAAAGTAGCCATCATAACGTTCATGGAAAGTAGTCGTTAACTACTATAATCATTCATTTTTTGCAGGACATCTAGTTTTATTTCATAGGATAAGCTAACGCTTCTTAAGATTTAATACCTTGTAAGGATCTGTGTATGCTAATAAAACATGAACCTCTGTCTTGAATTTTTAAGAAATGCTTGCGACTAACAAAGAAATTTTACAAAATTAGCTCTTATACACACACCCAGGCGCGGCGGATGGATATTGCAGATAACTGAATGTGCAAAAGAAGGGAATCAAGCTTTATCTCACAATTTTTTCTCTCAAGTCGCAGTTGAAACAGATTCTGATAAATATAAAGGTCTTCGTTCACATATATTAACCAGGAAAGTACGACGTCTCACAAGCATGTTAATCATATTTCACTGGATCCCTTTCCTAGTGCTGCATCACCGGATATCTCAGTCCATAGCTAATCTAGCAGCACTTGGACAAACCAAAAAACTCTCAACAGTCCAAATTTCAGCACACTGAACATAAGTTTAGTTGTTTCCAATCTCCAAGAGATCTCTTGATAATTAAGGAGCACATCTTTTAAGGATTATCCAGTCATAAGATCTTCATGGAATCTTTCCCATATTTTTATACAGTTATATATGGAAAATAATAGAGAAAAGGTATTCATGGAAATTGTCAGCATGGAGAACGTGTTTTCCATAACGAGCACCCTCATCTAAATTGATACAGTTTCCTATTTCAAGAGATGAGCTCTTTAAGTAATGACATAAATTTGGAGGAAGACAAATATAACGAGAGAGGGGAGACAGAGAAGAGAGAGGGAAACCGAAAGGACAGTACTTACGTGCTAGTTGTAGAAGGTCGATATAGGCGAAGACAAAATCTCTTTTCTGTATCTATCCTATCAACAAGTGGTCTAGCGTAACCTGCAAACGTCATAGAGAGTAACTGAATTTCCAAGAAAAGCAAAGATAAATGAAATGAGATAACAGGCTGACAGAAGATTGTATTTGTAGTGGTGATAATCAGACCTTCAAGGCCAGCTGTAAAGAGCACAAGGTCAGCAAAGTCACTAAGTTGTTTCAGGAATTCATCCAGTCCAGGCCGCTCAAACACCGTAACATAATTGATCTTAGGCTTCCCTTCAAATTCCTTCAAACCCCAACATATTCAAGTCAAAGAGTTTCTCTAAAAATTTCCTAGGCAACTGCCTTACTACAAAACTATTAATAAAACCTTGTCAGATGAAACACATTCCAACTCAAACCACTTTAACCCAGCTTCTATGGCTTGATTTCGTAGAACAATGGGTAAGCTCGATGTCTCATATGCACATACTAGAGTTTCATCCAAGTCCAGAACCACCTGCAAATCCACGTGTCAGTCTCACTCAACATGAAGTGAAATTAGAAAAAAATTGGCTCTGCATTAGTGACTACAGATTCTATTCTTACAAAACCAAAACCTTGAGGCAACCAACAGACAACAGTTCACATAGACTTCAAGATTCTGCTCTTAATAGATGTCCTCTAACAAATTAAGGAGTAAATCCTTATATTCATGTCATCACTTACTATAAAAACATAGACAAGACAACAATACTAGGACTTTACAAGACAAGTTATGCTGGTCCACTGTTAACAAATGATTAGCTGTTGGAACCTCGTTTTCATTTACATATATTTCAGTTTCCAATAATTTCAAACAAGACAGTAACCCAAAAATAAGCGACGCCAAGAGCTTTTACTTAAAAGGCAATAGAAACTAATATTTCTGCTTTGAAAATACGCCACAACTGATTCAATACCAAAAACAAATGTCCAACAGCGATCAATGGAAAAAGTCAAATCAAGAAAAAACTTGAAAAGGAAAACAGTACCGTGAGCTTCTGAACAGGCTCATCGGCGACGAGTGAATCAGGATCGGCGGCGATCTCGAGGGTGGAAAGATGATCAGTCTCCGACAATTCAACAACCGGCAAGGGCTTGAAGGAGTGAGAAGAAGAAGAAGAAGAAGAAGAAGAAGAAGAAGAGAGAAGAGGAAGGTGTCCTAGAGCCCTTAGGATTGATAGAAAGATCTGGAAGAAGAAACCCAGCCAATTCCAGACTGTTCGCCATACTCGCAGCGACCGAGGCGAGTACACCACCTCGGCCTGAGTTAACTCGGCCATTACGAATCAACGAATCGTTTCACGTCTGTGGTCGTGGCGGCGGCGACGGCGATGGCGATCCTGACGTAGTTAAATGATTAAGAGCCGAACAAAATAAAAAGGTCCCTTTATACGTCATTGCAACTTGGCTTTTCTCGCTACTACTTTTCATTTTTTTCTCCTTGTTTTAAAATTTATCTCTTTTTTTGTTATTATCAATAATGGCCTGTGTGGTCTTTCCGTGCCTTGAGTTTTGGTCTCATGGTACTCTGATTATTCCTAGAGTAATGCATATGTAATTGTCCCACGCGCTTCTGTCGTCAGCTCCGCACACGCAACTGTTCTCCAAATTCCAATTATTAAGCAGGATCTTTGTCCTTGACATTTAATTTTTATCAAAATTATATTTATTTCTTTTTCGAACATGAGAGTTTTGAATTCTTAGACAACTATAGAATTTAAGCCACATATTTGTAATTTTTTTGGACAAATATATGTTTACATTATGATAATATGTACCAGCAGCATACAAGTTTTTGGTATAAATCACTGTAATAATGAGAGGCAGGGGAATTACGCAGAAAATAAAGAGCGCGTGGAGAGTAAGAAATATGAGGTGGTTCAAAAACAAGATAATCTTGGAGTTCTTACGGTCTTTATCCTTAAACTCTCAGCACTCCGCAGCCGTGTCTCAAAGGGCAGGGAACAATTGTGTGAGGTCGTGTCTATCTAAAAGCAGGTGAAATCTTTTCTTTCTTTTCTCTAATTCAAAATAACATCGGTCGACAAGAGTTCAATACAACAGAATATTTGTTTTCTTTCTGTACGGCTTTTGCTTTTGCTTTTAAATATTGATAAGATGATCTCTTGTCAAATTAATTGAATTTATCTCCATGGATATATTTTGGTGTAAAATTAGTGTTTATTTTGTTTTATAATATAAAAGTGGTGATTTGATAGGACATTATTAGTGATACTAACAATTTTTGAATAAAGTGGATAGATTATTAACGTAGATAAATGAAGATAAAGCCTCAAGCCAGATTTATATGAAGAGTTTAAGTTTAAGTAGGAAATTGAAATTTGTATTAGATAAACATCTTTACAAGATAGGATAAGATTAGGTTTAGAGTAGAAAAACATTATAAAAGAGACGATCTTCACCTCTCAAGAGAGGTATCAATTGTTCTTCTTTTTACTTTTCTCTCAATTCTTCATCTTTTTTTTTTCCTATTTTTGATGTTGAAACTAAAGTGTGTGTGGCTAAACTCAATTATTATGATTCAAGGGGAATTAAAATTATAATTGTAACCTTGTGAGATTTTGTTCTAAACTTTATTCATGTTTTAATTCAGGTATTTCTTGTTTTGAGTTATTCTAGTTTATAAATGACTAATATTGATTAATCTGATAAATTAATTTAATGTTGATTAGTTTATTACTATCCATGAATTCAATAATCTGTAATTGTTATGAAGGATTGATAATAGTAGTAAATAAGTTATTTATGATTTTGCACATTTAACTTATGATAAATAAAAAAACTAAGAACAAAGACTAAGCAAAGAAGCGGTCATTCACCTTCAGAAGTGAAAGTTTAAATAGATCTAACAATTGGTGAAACCTCTAATTTTCAAAAAGTAAAAGAAAGGATGACAAATTTTAATACTTGAACATTGACGACTTGTTTGGTACGAGAGAATAGGAATTCTATTCCTACCATATTCCTCGGTAATTATTAAACCCATGTTTGGTTTAAAGTAAACGCATAATAATCATTCTATGTCAATATGTATTCTTCAATTTTAAAGAATAGCTAAAATCGACAAAACCTATTTTTACTTCATTGATGAATCTCACTACAAGAAAAAGACACATTTCGAGTCGTCTTCGTTTAAGACGTCGCGAATTGTAGGAGGCTTTGTCGATGTCTTTGTAGACGTCAGGAGAGGTGGCAAAATTCTGCGTTGTTGGATGTAGACGTCGTTAAAAACCTATGTTGTTAACGTCGTTTAAAAAGTAGGACGTGGCAAAGTACTGTCCATGACGTCTTGGAGAGCTAGACGTCGGGAAAGGCAAGGAATTAGCACGTTCCTGCCCGAGAGAGACGTTGTCGTCTCATAATCTGTGTAAAAAAAAGAAAATGCCGTTTAGCCTCCCCATACATCGCACTCTGCTTTCCCTCTCCCTCCCTGCCGATATCACCGTCCCTTCCCTCTCCCTGGCGCCGTCATATTCTGCATAAGTGAGGATCTCCGTCGAGCCACCATCCATTCCCTCTCCCTGGAGCCACCTTTCTCATCTTCTGTCGCGCCCTTGGAATCGTTGGAGCCATTAGCCGTTGACATCCTTCTATCGTCGTTGAGGTAAGTAATTGAAGTTATTTGCTTGCGATTAATGTGGGAAAAAATTTGTTTATTGAATCCCTCTCTCATCTTCTACCGTCTCCCGCGTCCAAATCCCTGTCTCATCTTCTACCGTCTCATCTTTCTCTTCTCTGGTTTGACAGAAACAGCAGCGTTGTTAGGAGTCCCACTCATTCTCGCATTACACGTCT
>JANZLX010000213.1:13178345-13198312 GCA_025531955.1 Erythroxylum orinocense | reverse complement strand
TTAGGTCTTTACGTAGATCTTTATGTTTGCATGGGAGACTAACGCCTGATGGGCCGTGGACGTGTGGAGATGGGCCTAGGCCTAGCACAGCCGACCCAACCAAATATAATAAGGTTAATAATAATAATAATAATAATAATAATAATAATAATAATAAGGATATTTTGGTCTTTTTATTACTTATTCCAAGTTTATATTTTCAAACCAAACACTGAAATAGAAATTCTTTATCTATTCCATTCCTTAAACCAAACAAAGTAATACTCATTCTTTTCTATTGCTCATCTTTTCTATTCTTAGGAATAATTATTCTATTCCCTGTCTATTCTATTTCAGTGTAGCAAACAGGCCATTGTGAAGATGAAATCCAAAACACTAGAAGTTGGTCCTTTTGGAACCAAATATCAAATTCTGGACTTGAAATCGTAATCTTGACATTGTCTGGGGATGGAATAAAATAGTTTAGAAAGGGGTACATACCATTAATGAGATAACTTAATTTTTAACAATTAAAGAAATATATGAATTAAGCACGTCATGCTAACTAGCTTTTTGGTGTAAGCTTTATTATGAAGGTTTAATTTGAAGAAAATACGAGTTGTGACGTAATCATGATAGAAGGTGAGGAAGAAGGTATATAAGACCAAGTGGAGGTTGATTTAGGGTGTGATGTAGTGGCATTGTTTAAGTCTTCGTTCTTTCAATGGTGAAGGAGAAGTTGACATATCAAAGTTGTTCTAATTAAGCTGTAACATTGTGTAATTTGAAGAAGAAAAATATGTTTCTTTTTACATTTTCTCACATAATACATGCAATATACAAAAAAATACAATTAAGAAGAATAGTAATTTTCTTAAATAAAAAGCAAGAAAGAAAATAATATTTCTTAGTATATAAAGTATGATTATAAGAATAGATTGATACTTCTTAACATGTGTTGTATTGTACAAAAATGTTATGTAGTATCAACTAAAAATGAAAATGAGTTATACAATGCTAAATATTTGCATGTAAATATACTGCAGCTGATGTGATGTTTAGACCCCCTGAGTGCTACTTCTTGTTAATGATATTAATGGCCTAATAAAAGACCTTGTGCAGGACAGCAATGCGACTCTCTTTCCTTGATGAAAAGTGCATCTTCTTTTTTTTTTTGTCTAGAAATCTATTCCTATTTAATAAGGAATCAACTTTTCTTAAATATCACTTCGATACGTATATGATATTGATGTCTGAAATATGCAATTTCCCAATCATAGCTGAAACCCTTGCTCAACCACCCTATTTATAGAAACATATGTGGACCTTCGGTAGTTGCACAACATATCTACTATTATGCACTTATTTGATGAATGCTCTACTCTATTTGTACAATTTTTTTTCTCAAAACTATCCTCAAGTTTTTGTTATGAACTTTAAAAAGAACTAAAAAGTTAGATGTCTACCTAGTAGTTTTTAGTCATTACCCTGTATTTGTTGCAAACTTAATTTCCACTCATTTTATGAGGATATTGATCTTGGAACTTCTATCTTGGTTTTGCTGAGTAGGCTCAGAAAAAGATCTTAGCAGCTGCTACATGAGAGAATAGCAAAAAGGCAGCCCTAGAAGACAAACCAAGGGAGATTGAGGTCCTAATTTAAATGCTTTCTATTCTTAACAATTAACATGATTTTATAGGTATTAAACAGTAGTGTATTCCTTATTTTTCTCTATTTTTTTATAGATTTTACTTCTTAGTTTTGTAGGTTTAAGTACTGCCAAATTCAACAAATGATAGGACCAACTGAAAAAGAAAAAGGCAAAATATGGGAAGGAAACTAAGAACAAGATAGCTTTAATACATAAAGAAGCTAAAGAAAAGAGAGAAATAGTTAAAGCCATAATGAAGAAGAAGTTCTGAAGGTAGAGGAAATGACCGTCAAATTTCGAGCAACCGAATAAACTCCAAAGAAATGGATAAAATGAGTAAACATATTTATTGTTTTCATTGTCTGTAACTCTCCCCTTTCGTACTTTTCACCTTGTTTATGTTTACTTAGTCACTGGAGAAGCAATTTTTCATTAAAGAATCATACTGTGTTGTGTGTATGTATAGAAATGCACAATATTTCATCCATGAGAAATGTGTGAAGTCATTCTGATGTGTATGAAATCTTGTTAAAGACTTGTTGGGAATATCTGGATGACCTCTATTTAATAATAGATTATTAGACATCATATAACCAAATCTCTCTCATATCAATTTACTGGAAAGCCTAAAGATCTTAAATAGACAGTGACAGATTTCCATAATATGAATCTTAACTAGTTCGTTCAATTATCAAGTCTTTTAAACATAACTGTTAAGATATATGTTATAATATCTTATAAATTAAATTTGAACATGATTTGTAATTGTACGCTGTTAGATATATTTGGAAGTTTACTTTGGATACGACTCTTAAAGGTAAAATTATATGAAAGATAAAATTCTAGTCAATATAGGATTTATTATTTGGGATAAAATCGCATATCTTAATAAAGATAATGTGTAGGTTTTTTGGTAATTTTGTAGCTATCTTTGGAAGCCTATTTTGGTGATAATGATTATCTAAGGTAGTTAAATTTGTGTAGATTTGATTGACTATTTTACAGCTACATTTTTGCTAGGTTTAAGGTGATTTTTTGGATTGAATGTGTGTTGTTTTTGTGAGGGAAAAACTAGCAAAAAATGTACTAATTTGTGCAGTTGTGTTTCTTTGTTTTTGTGTGAATAATTACATATTCTATTGAGCTATTCTTGGTAGTTGTGTTTATGCACATATGGGTGAATAATTGGACTGCTACTCCATTATTTTTGTGAGGGAAAAACAACAATTATTTGTGTCAAGTGTGCAACTGTATTTTGTGATGTTTCGATGATGAAACATATATTTGATTGATTATTTGTGTAGCTGTGTTTTCTCCACTATGTTTGTAAATTTTCTGGACAGTTGTTTTATTGTTTTTGAGTGAAAAATACATCTAGTACTTGGGTTTCATGAGTAGCTATATGTTGTGACGTTTTGAAGATGAACCGTTGTTTTGTTTGATGTCTTCTTGGAGCTATTGTTCGTAGATTACTTGCTGATTATTTTCAAGGATTCACAACAGATATTGTTCTACTACTTCCCACACTTTTGATTGATGAAGCTGTATTTTTAGGGGAATTGTTTTCTTATCTCAAGTGTCTTTGTTTATGTCCTTATTGTTTAAATTACTTAAGTTGTTTAATTTTAATCTTTATTGCCAATAATTGTTGTGAAAATCCTCTACTAATGTTAGCACGAGTTGGTCGTGCTATTGGATGTGATTTGCTTTCACGATTTGTGAGGACAAGGGATAGTGTCAAGGGTTGGATGATTCAGCTCTGTAATGCCTTGAGTAAAACTATTGTTGTTCCTTAGTGTTAAGATGGGGGAAGGCCTCGTAGACGTAGACAAGGTGTGCCAAACTGCATTACCAAATCTCGTGTGTTGATTTGTTTATTTCACGTTTAATTTTTTTATTTTCGATTGTGTTAGAAAATTTACGGTGCTGACACAGTTACTTTAATCAAGTAATCACAGATATAGTTCAAAGCAGCTGCGGCTGAACTAAAATTTTTGCAAAACTACATCCTTTTAGATTTTCAATTGGTATCAAAGCTTGGCTCACCGAATCAGAATTTGGTACGTCAAGTTAGTGCAGATCCGTGTTCTCCAATTATGGGCACAAGAGAAAGAGCATCAATCACTAGGCTATCGTTGTTAGATGATTCCAATTATTCTGCGTGGAAATCACAGATGAGAGTATTCATTCAGGCACAAAGAACAAAAGTATGGAATTTCGTTTTAAATGGCTGGACACGTCCAGTGATGATAGATGAAAAGAATAAAGTAGTACCTAAAGATCCATCTGAATGGACAAGGGCTGAAGAAGAGGAAGCACTTGATAACTCTTTAACAATACATGCAATTTTCAGTGCTATGGATGATGGACGATTCAGTATGATATCATCCTGTAAATCAGCAAAAGAATCATGGGACACTACAAACAATACATAAGGGATCAAAATCTGTAATAGCATCGAACCTTCAGATGTTTCCATTAGATTTGAAGAGTTGAAGATGGACGAAAGCGACACTATTGAAGACTTCCATGAGAGATTGCATGACATTGTTAATCAAGCACATCAACTTGGGAAAAAAAATTCATATCTAAAACTTGAGTAAGCTTATGCAACTAACTACTTTTTCATCACTCAACATGATTCACTCTTTACTCAAGTAGCCTAATCCAAGTTCAAGCATGCATTCAATCTTATTCCAACCAGCATGACAGAATCTCATGATAAAACACATAAAAAATGATTCAAGTGTAGTTCCATTGATTATCACAACACAACATCAAACAACAACCTAATATACCTAAAACATGCATCCTAAATAGTAAATAAAACAAATTTAAATGATGCAATTGACAAGGCAAATGTCACCTCCTCACACTTGGACATCACATTGTCCTTAATGTGACAAGGCAACTGCAAAATGAAATCAAAACATTGAACACAACATCAACCAAGTAAATAAATAACACAACTAACAAAGTAAATAAAACAATATAAAAAGTGAAGGGTAAGAAGGCTTATGGGGATTGAGCTAGTGAAGGCGTAGGAGAGGGGACTTCAATGTTCTTTATCTGGATGAACTTGAGGAATTTCTTCTTCATGTTTCGCTACTCCTTGTGTACTTGTTGCATTTGGTTTCTGAGCTCATTGATCTGCAACATCATTTGTTGTTGATTTGCGACCATCTGGTCAAGAATTTGCTAAAACTGATTAACATTTGCTGCTACTATTGGTTTCTCTTCGACTGCTTCTTCTTGGGGCTCCAGTGGCACTTAAGAGGTGGATTGTTGAGACATGGCTGTGTTCTTGCCCTTCTTGTTCTTAACCATAGTACACGTCTGAGGATTTTGGAGCTCCATAAAATAGAGCTCTAAAATTTCAGAGCGTCTTAAATATGATATATCAAAGACATCATAGTTAGTAGTATGCACAGTATCCACATCAAGATGATAAAACGAAGCCAAAGTAGTGACAATATAAGCCATACCAAAATATGAGGTTTTCTTATTAACACAACTCACAATAGACCTAAAAATGCGATATGGGGTATTTCTTTTAACTTTGCGATCTATGCTCTAAAGAAAGAAAAGTTCTTTAGCAGAACACGTATTGCTTTCAGTTTTATTAAAGATAATTAAGCACATAAATTTGTGAAGCAATAAGTACTCATTGCTACGAATTAAGGTGTTTGGTGCATTATTAGAATCAAATGTGTTTTCACCCGTAAGGCTTTTCCAATAGTCATCCACATAGAAGTCATCATGATCGTCTAAAATTTTAGTGTTTGACAAGTCAAAAATTGCACAAATGATTGCATAATCAAGCTTATAAACATAACAACCTATTCTAAACCAAAATGTATTCGTTTTAGGATTATAACGCATAATGGTAAAAAATTCAATAGTCATCATGGTGTGTATCGGTACATCACAACAAATTAACCTACCCTAACCAATATTTGCAACTAATCGTTCAATATTACGCCTCAAACCTAGAGTTTCTAATGATTCAAAATCAAAGTATCTCGAAGGCAGTAATTCTCTATCTTTAAAGTCCCCGAAATCACATACCTTCGTCTTCTGAAAAAATTGTGAACGGGCCACGAAAATTTACCGCTATATTGGTTTTACCTTCACTGGAGACTTGTTGACCCAATTGGTCGATGGGTTTTTGAGTGACAAGCTTCTTCGAAGTCATTGAAGAAGAAAAATTTGCAAAAAAGTTTCTGTCGAAGGATCCCACGATCGTGGAAATCATTATGATTTCCACAATTATGGGTTAAGGCTCTAGAAAGTTTCTGGAGAGCCTTCCCACGCTTGTGGAAAATGGGTCCATTTTCACGATCGTGGGTTAAGGCTCCAAAAAGATTTTGGAAATCCTTCCCACATTCGTGGGAATCAACCCAATTTGCACGATCATGGATTATCTATATTTTTTTTCAACTTCTTATTCTTCTTTTAAGCTTAACATGCATTCCTAACATTCAATCAACCTACCAATAAATCAAAATTAACTATCTAACAATAAATTTGAAAAGAACACAAGTTCAAACTCAAACAAAATTCAAACCAAACATAATCAAAACCAAATAAATCAAACACACAAGTACACAAAAGCAAGCAAAAAAAAAAAGAGGTAAACATGCTAAGTTAAGGTCATTAGCTTGACCATTTCACATGTTTTCATGAAGAAGTGGAAGAAAGGAAAGAGATGACTTCCCTTTCTTGTGAGTATGACCCCTATAGTATGACTTGCATCTATGCCCATTGACCTTGAATGCTTCACCCTTGTCATTTTCTAACTCTAAAGCTCTATAGGGAAATGCCTGAATAACCTTGAAAGGTCTACTCCATCTTAACTTGAGCTTTCCGGGAAATAATCGAAGTCTTGAATTAAACAAAAGCACCAAGTCTCCACTCTTGAACTCCTTCTTCTTGATGTGAGCATTATGCCACTTCTTTGTCTTTTCCTTGCACAACTTGTCATTTTCATAAGTGTCAAACCTCAGTTCTTCTAATGCGCTAAGTTGTAACAATCTTTTCTTACCCGCAAGCTTCCAATCCATGTTCAACTTCCTAACGGCCCAATAGGTCCAATGCTCCAACTCCAAAGGTAAATGGCATGCCTTACCATACACAAGTCTATATAGAGTAGTTCCTATGGGTGTCTTGAAAGCTGTCCTGTAAGCCTATAGGGTGTTATCTAGCTTCAATGCCTAATCCTTTCTTAAGGTGCTCACTACCTTCACCAAAATCTTCTTCAACTCTCTATTCTCCACCTTCACTTGACCACTGGTTTGGGGGGTGGTAAGGAGTCGCCACTCTATGATGAACATTGTATCTTTTCAAAAGATCCTCAAACGGTTTGTTGTAAAAATAGCTCCCTCCCTCACTTATAATCAGTTTGGGCTCCCTAAATCTTGTAAAGAACTTCTTAATGAACTTTTGAACTACCTTGTCATCATTAATTAGAGTAGTTACAGCCTTAGCCCACTTGGAAACATAGTCAACTCCAACTAATATGTAAGTGTTACCTGAAGAGGATGGGAATGGTCCCATGACGTCCAAACCCCACACATCGAATATCTCTACCTCCATGATGTTTGAAAACGACACTCATCCATCTTCGATATGTTGCCTACTCTTTGACACCTATCACACTTTAGCACAAAGCCTCGAGCATCCTCGAACAAGGAATCCATACTCCAAGATCTAAGCTGCAGTCTTGTTAGCTCTATAATTCCTTGCATAAGGTAAACTATGACCTTGCATCAGAATCTCAGGCATTTCATCTTCGGGGATGCACCTGCGAATCACACTATCAACACATATCTTATACAGCACAGGTTCATCCTAAATTTAAAGAAACATTGAAATACAAACTGCTTCCTTTGTTGACAAGAAAGATCGGAAGGAAGGATACTACTTGAGAGGCAGTTTGCAATATCTACAAACCAAGGACGAAAAGGATTATCTCCCATCATTAAAGCCTCATCAAGAAAGCTCTCCTTGATTTCCTCTTCTTCTTTATGGTGCCCTCCTTCAAGTCTCGAGAGGTGATCAGCTAGAACATTTTCTGCTCCCTTCTTGTCTTTAATCTCAATGTCGAATTGTTGGAGTAGAAGTACCTACTGGATAAGCCTAGCCTTGGCATCCTTCTTTGCAAAAAGATATCGCAATGCTACATGATCTGTAAAAACAACGACATGTGAGCCTAAAAGATAAGAACGAAATTTCTCACATGCAAATACCACTGCAAGTAAATCCTTTCTGTAGTTGTGTAATTCAGTTGTACTCTCGTCAAGGTCTTACTTGTGTAATAGATGGCGTGCAACCTCTTTTCCTTCCGCTAACCAAGGATATAACCATTGGCTTGGTCACTTACATCACTCATGATCTCGAACGGAAGAGACCAATCCGGCAACATCAGAATGGGTGCTGATGTAAGTGCCTTCTTCAACTTGTTAAAAGTGTCCAAACAAGCATTATAAAAAACAAAAGGCACATCTTTAACTAATAAATGAGTTAATGGTCTAGTAGTAATAGAAAAATCCTTGATGAACCATCTGTAGAACCTTGTATGACCAAGGAAGGCTCGAATGCCCTTGATGTTGGTGGGAGGTGGTAACTTTTCAATTACTTCAGTTTTAGCTCGATCCACCTCAATCCCCTTACATGAGATCTTATGGCCTAATACAATTACCTCTTGGACCATAAGGTGACACTTTTCCTAGTTCAAGACTAGATGAGACTCCTCACATCTTTAAAGCACTATGCCTAAATTAAACAAACAATGATCAAAAGAATCTCCAAAGACAGAGAAATCATCCATAAATACTTCCATGAAGTTCTCATTCATGTCTGCAAATATGGCCATCATGCACCTTTGGAATGTGGAAGGTGCATTGCATAAACCGAATGACATCCTCTAATAAGCAAAAGTTTTGTAAGGAAAAGTGAAAGTGGTCTTCTCCTGATCTCGTGGGTATATAACCACCTGATTGTACCTTGAGTATCCATCAAGAGCACAGTAAAATGCATGGCCAACCATCCTCTCAATCACTTAATCCACAAAAGGTAAAGGAAAGTGATCTTTCTTAGTGGCCAAATTGAGTTTCTGGTAATTAATACATACTCTCCAACATGTGATGGTCCTAACGACAATCTTTTTACCTTTTTCATTTCATCACTGTCATACCTCTTTTCTTAGGCACACACTGTACCAGACTCACTGATTCACTATTTGAAATGGGATAAATAATCCTGCATCCAACAGCTTTACTACCTCCTTTTTCACAAGCTCTTGCATGTTTGGATTTAACCTTCTCTGTCACTCTCTCACAGTTTTACACCCTTCTTCTAGGTTAATCCTATCACCACATTGGGGCTAATCCCCCTAATATTAGAAATTTGCCACCCCATAGCTTTTATACTTTTCCTAATGGTCTCCACCTCTTTCTCTTTCTGCTCAAAGTCTAATTTGTTCGAGATAATAATGGGTAGGGTATGGTTCTTACCTAAAAAGGTGTATTTCAAATAGGGAGGTAAGGGTTTTGTTGGATCCCGCTTGTTTCCAGAACCTAACTCTTCAGAAAACCATAATACTTCAGAATACCATAACTATCATCGATTCATTTTTTTGCTCTGATATCACTCATGTTGGGTCTAGCTTATTTCTAGAGCCCAATGCTTGCGAATATCATCATACCTAACTTGAATGTGCATATTACCTTGTAGGGTTATTTCTATGAACCCTTAATAGCCATCTTCCCATAAGGTTAGTGTGCCCATAACAGTCAAACATCAAAACAAGCTTATTACTTCAGCTCAACCATTTTACAATTAAAAACTCCTTAACCTTTTCATCATTCACATTTCACTATCCTCAAAACAAAGAATTTTTACAAAGCTATAATGGCCCTTCAAGCCACATTACAACATTATCTGAAATCTCAAAATAAAAAAGTTATATGAACTACCAATTCTTAAAATATGAATAAAGCCTTGTGTTTTTCAAAACTAACTCAGAATACAACATAAGCAAATTTGGAGTGATGCCTTGACTCTCTTTCACTCCATCTCTTGCTCATCACTTGGAGGTGGGGACAGGAAGGGGGTGAGCTTGAAAGCTCGTGGGTAACAGTTTATAATAAAAGATAAATAAAACTTTTGAAACTATTTTACTTGTCATAGAAAACTTTCATTGAGTTTATAAAACACATGTTTCTTAGGCTTTCAGCCAAAATCCACAAGTCACAAAATATGAATGCATCAAACTTGATCAAACATATCATGAGCACATAAGCACATTAGAATGGTTTAGGTAAGTCCAAAACATGACGCACTACATATTTCCAATATAATGGTCCTATGTAGTCGTGAATTCTTAAGGGAGTCCTTGGAGGAGCTCCATGCCACGAGCGGGCAAGCGAGAGAAGCCTATTCTTGGGTCAACGTGCACGTGACGACTCTTGAGGGACTACCACAAACCGAAATAACATATAGATTTCAGAATCTTGTAAGCTTGCTGCCCAAAATGGCACTTTTCTTAGAAACTTGCTTTTTTGTATATCTTGAAAACCATTCTTAAAAACATGATTTCATAAACATACACCTTTTTCAAAGATATTGCTTTCATGGTCTTTTCTTTTTGAAAAATCATCACTCAGATCATGCAACAAACATATAGCAGATTTCACAAATCATTCATAAACAATAATGCAGCACTTATGATGCAAATGAAATCAGAAAACTTCTTTGATTTAAAAAAATAGTAGTAGTTTATTTATATTATAAACATGTACCCACCTTGATTTCCTTGCTTAAAGACTTGACTTGCTCAAAATGCTTCTTCTCTTGTTCCTCTTGTCTCTCTTGATCCCTTTATATAATAACAAAATCCCACTTAATAGGGTTTTCATTTGAAAATCCCTCAAAACACAATCACTAAAATTGGTTTCAAAATACTTAAACCCAAACATTTTCTAAACTGCATGAACTAAAATCCTTTCAAAAACCCAAAATTTTCAAAATGATCTTACCTTAATTCTTCACCAAATGAAGGGATCCTTAGTTCAAAAGAAAGCTTTTGTCTTCCTCTACCTTTGTCTCTTCTTGAACAACCTCAAAATCTCTCTTGAGGGCTAACAAAGTTCAAACCCTAGCTTGTTTCTCTTCTTTCTTTCTTTCTTTCTCTTCTTTTCTTCATATCTCTCTCTCTCTTAGCTCTTTTACCATTCATTTTCGTTATTCTCTTCTGCTTATCCTTCTATTTTCATTCTTCTCCCTTCTTAAAATGCAAGACAATACTTCTTCTTCCAATTATGCCCTTAACGAGTCCAAAAAGTCCATTTTATCCTTCCTTATAGGCTTATTTTCTTTTAAACTTAAGTGTCTTGTCAAAAATATCTTTGACCATTTTTACAAGACAATCTCACCCAAAAAAATATCCTCCATTGTCTTAAGTTTCTAATGCCTCCATAATCATTCAATTTGATTCAGTGTTTTGAGAGATATACTTCAAACATTTTTGGACTGCTCTTGTTCAAAACAATATAATATGCACAACTTCCATATGAAATTTAAACATCTTAGAGACGAAATTAAATTCCAATTTCTTCATAACATTTGTAGCTCCATGTCTCTAGTTTAGCACAAATCAGAAATCTTTTCATTTGGGTCAGTAGAGCTCCATAAATCATCAAAATACTTAAGTATATTCAATGGGATAACACCAGCTCATATTATTCAAGAACACATTCACTGTACCCGTCCCACTCTTTTCACTCAACCTTTCCTATTTCATTTCAGATAGCTTTGAATTTTGGTGGAGATATAGAGAAAATTCTTACAAATCCAATGGTTCAAGAATCAAGTCAGTTGGAGGTCTAGTGAAGAAGTTATGGTCAAAAGAAGCAACCATGTTTTTGACCTCAATCATACTGAACCTATTTTGGGGAGACACCTATAACTTTCTGTAGACATTTCTGATTGAGGTGTTCTTTGGATGTTTCAAAAGAAGACTTCAAGAGCTACAACTCTCATGAAGACTACAAAGACAAATTCTTTCATCGGGGAGGTCAAAAATAGAACAGAAGGTAGGATGTCATTTTGAGATGGAAGTGACATCATCAGAGGATACAAGGTTGGGAAAATTGCCATAACTTGACCTACATATATCAGATTAAGGTGTTCTTTATATTTCAGGAAGGAGTACTTCAATATCTAAAACTTTTATGAAGACTTCAAAGACCAATTCCATCGTTGGAAGGGTAGAAAAGGGATCAGACCATGCATGACGTCAATATGAGACGATGGTGACGTCATCAGACGATACATGATTGGGAAAATTTCCATAACTTTCTATACAAATATCAGATTAAGGTGTTCTTTATATGGTTGGAAAGAGGAATTCAATATATAAAACTTTCATGAATACCTCAAAGTCCAATTCCATCGTTTGAAGGGTAGAAAATGGATCAGACTATGCATGACGTCATTATGAGACGATGGTGACATCATCAGACGATACAAGATTGGGAAAATTTCCATAACTTTCCCTACAGATATTGAATTAAGGTGTTCTTTATATGGTTGGAAAGAAAACTTCAAGATCTACAACTTTAATGAAGACCTCAAAGACCAATTCCACCTTTTGAAGGGTAGAAAATGGAACAGAAGTTGAGAATAAATAGTAACTAAGACGGTCAAACTAAGACAGACAAACAGAGATGGTCAAACTGAGACAGTCAAACTATGATGGTCAAACTGAGACGGTCAAACTAAGATGGTCAAACTGAGATTGTCAAACTAAGACGATGCTGACATCAAACTAAGACGATGCTGACATCATACTAAGACGATGATGACGTCATTTTTTAGATCGAAGCAAAACTGAGACGGAACAAAACTGAGATGGAACAATAAAAAGGGGCATAACTTTCAGCTCAGATATCCACAATTTTCATACTATATACCGTTGGAAGGATAATAGAAAGATCTACAACTTTCACGAAGATAAATTTGCCAAAATCTATTTATATCTATCCAAAATTTTCCCTTAAAGTTTGAAGACGAGTTTTCCATTCATACTCCAACATACTGCACCCAATTCTTAATTTCACGACAACTTTTGAGATTCCTTGAAATAGAATTGAAATTCAATGTCTTCACACGAAATGTAGCCATATGTTTCTATTTTAATCCAAATCAATAATTATCTTATTTGGACAAATAGAGAAAACGTTGTAGCTAAAATACTGAACCATACTCAGTGAACAGTTTCCAGATCAACTCTTTATTTTAAAATATTTTCTTACACAACTCATACCAAGATCACTCTTCTACTTCATTTACTCCTCATTCTCAGCTCCATTTCAATTCAACATTATCCATAATGAAAATTAGATCCATGAACATGAATAACATAACATACATATGTGTACATATCCTTCATCAACTTGCTTCACATATTCCACTTCATTTTTGCTTTCATTTCATTTATAGCTTTCACCTTGATTTTTCCTATTCCAAAATCTCTTATCTACCAAAAAACACCGTAGCAAATCTTAAATCTATCTACATTTTTCATTCCCTAATTTAATCTTATCTATCATTTCTTGTATAAAAAATTCTTCATTCATTTGTTCTTAATTTGTGACGAACCACCAAAATTTCGCATTCAATAATTCTAATCTTTCACGAAAAGTTTGGGGTCCAACATGTAATGTCTCGGTTTATTACACTCATAGCATATGATGGATATCTTCTCAATCTTCCCATCATCTTTTCTATTCTTCTTAAAGGATGGATTTCCTTTAGCCTTTTTCTTCCACATACGTCTGATCTTTCTTGAAATGAAAGATAACTCATCATCTTCTTCACTTGACTCTTGATCTGATTCACTTGAATCATCAATCTTGGATTCTTCAATCTTCAGTGCTTTTGATGATGAATTCCTCTTCCTTTGAATCTTATGATTCTTTTGTCTGGCCTTCAATGCTATTGATTTGTCCCGTCTGGGCTTGTCTTCAGCATCGAGGTCAACTTCATGTATCTTTAGAGATCCAAGCAATTCATCAAGCTTTAGGACACTTAAATTCTTGGCTTCTTGTATAGTTGTAACCTTCAGTCTCCATCTCTTTGGTAGACTTCTTAAGATCTTACGAGCATGATCTTGATTATCGTAAGTTCTTCCGAGAGGTTTAAGTCCATTGATGATTGTTTGAAATCTTCCAAACATCTAATCAATAGATTCTTCATCTTTCATTTTAAACAGCTCGTATTGATGTACAAGAATGCTTATCTTGGACTCCTTGATTTGATTTGTGCCTTCGTGTGCGATGGCTAACGTATCCCACATCTCCTTCGCAGTATCGCATCTGTGGACTTTATAGTACTCACTTCTGCTTAAGGCACAACTCAAAGAGAACTTTACCTTCGAGTTTAGTTGAAATCTCGCCTTCTGATCAGCAGACCATCTGACTCGTGGAATAGGATTTCCTTCTTCATCTACCGGTGTGTATAGTCCATTTTCTATTATATACCAAAGGTCAATATAAGTAGATTCGATAAAATGCCACATTCTATCTTTCCACTAGTGATAGTCTTCTCCGTTAAACGTAGGAGGTCTAGTGACTGAGGCACCTTTAACTATATATATGTGTGATTCCGCCATGAATCTTTATCCATAATTTGTTACAGTGATCCTTGGACACCAAGCTCTGATACTAATTGAAGTGAATCACACGTTAATAATGACTTAATAAACGATATACAAATGCACAAGAAGGAGGGTTGAATTGTGTATTCTTTTTCACTGATCCCCTTTTTAACACTTTCTTTGAAAGAAATTTGTTCGTTTCTCAAACTATTGAAAATCAATATTGTAAAATACTTTCTGAATTCTCGTATGAAAATACTAAGATTGAAAATATAAAATTAAGAGAAAGTTAAGAGTTAAGAGATGATAGAATGTTGACACAACATATTTATACTAGTTCACCCCAAACCGTGGGTTACGTCCAGTCCTCAGAGATCTTTATGAGATTTCCCTATCTTTCACAAAGTTACAAGTATTCTTTGGTACCGAGCCTCTTCAGGTCTCTTACAACAAGTATTCTTTCACACTTAGCCTCTTCAGGCTATATGTTATTCTTTCAACTGAAAGAGTTTTTGAACTTTTTTTATAGAAAGTGATAGCTCTAGTTTTCCGCACAATAATATTTTTCAAATCGCTAAGCTTCTCTTAAAATCTCTAACTTCTGTAGTCTTCGACTCGGACTTGTATTTATAGCCTTCGTCTTCAACCGCTTCTTGATAACTGCTTCTTTCTTCTTGTTACTTGATCTTTCAAGAATTAGTTATTCAGTTGAGTTCTGTAACTAACTCAAGCTGATTATTAAACCGACGTGGTATTGGTTCTTCCATCTCACTTCTTTTCGTCTGATTTTTGTTTTGTGCGTCTTCCATCAATTTTTTGGTTTGCGCCTTCCGTCTGTCTTTTGGTTTGCGCTTCCTTCTGTCTTTTGGTTTGTGCTTCCGTTTGTTTTTTGTTTTAACACCTTCAATCTGTCTTTCTATCGTCTGACTTTTATTTTCTGCACTTCTGTATGATTATTGCTTTGCTCCTTTTGTCTTATATTCTTCTGCTTTCGTCTTTCTTTCTTTTTTCATTATTATTTGTTCTTCATCAAAACCATTTACGTAAAGTCATTTTGACTTAACAGAAGATGTAACAAAGACTTGAGCTCGATGGCCTTCAAAGGGGAGTTAGTTTACGTTGTCACATTTAATTACAATGTTATGAAATCCCGAGTTAGGATTTATTGCTTTGTAGTTAGATTTTCTTGATTAGAGTTTAATCAAGTCTTGAACAACGTAATGTTTTATGGATTTGTTTATGTAGAACTTGGATGCTTAATATATGAAGTTTCATATATGTCTTGTGGTGATTATGTTAACTCTCATTTATCTACCTAGTTGTGTCTGATATTGAGATTAAGCTTGATCCATATTGACCACTTACATTAGCTCATCCATTAACACACACTAAGATGCATTTAACATGGTTTTGATAAATGGAGTTCATTGATTAAAACCTTGGACTTAAAGAGTTCTTTAAGGTTCATCATTTGGAAACTTAGTGGTTTTTACTCCCAAATGATTTGTTTTGAACTATGCTAGCCAAAGCTTGTTTTCAAGAGGATTTTATCAATTTGATCATTGTTTGAGTTTTTAATTTTGTTTCCCAAAAATCCAAAAGAATATTTTTATATACTTTTCTTTCAATTAGTCAATTTAGTTAAGTTTTTACCAATGATCCAGACCCCCTTTTTATCAACTTAGGTTGCATTATTGACAATTAGGCTAGCTTAGATCATTTGTGCTAATTTTTTATTAAATGAGACGACCCGAGGTTATATCCTATATTGCAATCCTTGGAATTAAATTTTTGATTCGGTTTCTAAGGGATTAACCTAAAGATCAAACGAGCTGATCAAAATGGCGCCATTGCCGGGGAACCAAGCAATTGGTTTTCTTTAGGTTAGCCATTGTGATTTTCAACTGTCGTTGATAATAGGAACCTTTCCTCTTACATTTCATTTTGGATAGTTTAATTTTCACACTTGTCAATAGTATAGGTTTTTAATTTCTCTTTAAATAGAATACATTTTGAAAACCCAAAAGAGCATACTTTCATACTTTGATTTTCCATAATTAGGATTTTTCCATACACATCTACATACATACTTTTACACTCCATACACTTGCATCCTTCACATTTCACCTTTTATTTGATTTTGTGTGCTTATAAGTCAATTTTGCTACAATTCCTTTTCTTTGAATTTGTTTCTGTGCATGCCCTGTAGAACTAGACTTATTCCTTTCCAACCAGAAATTAAGAGATGCTTAAGGAAGCTTAGGAAAGAGAGAAAAGAACAAGAGAGAAGTAGGGTAGTTGAAGAAGAGGAATCAAGCCAGCCAACTAGTGGAAGTGAGTCGGGAGAAAGAGTGATCATGGCTGGGAACCCCGCTATTCTGGAAAATCCCAACTTTCATGCAAACCAACCTAGAAATGGAGATAATGGAGGAAATGGTGAGCATTAGAGAGTAGGAGAGAATAATGGGAATAAAAAACGTAGAACTACTAGGGAAGCGACAACTTCTGATGTGAACTATGATCCATTTACTGCTTCTTGCCCTAATTTTGATGTTAATTTTGAAGTGAAAGGATTATTGATTAATTCCCTTCCTAAATTTCATAGCTTGGTAAGAGAGAATCCCTATATGCATCTACAATCCCTGTCTATGATCTGTCAGAGTATGGAACCAGTCGGAGCCTCACTCGATCAATTTTTGTGGAAAGTTTTTCGTTTTTCCCTGCAAGGAAAAGCACGAGACTAGTACATGAGTCTCTTGAGGCATGTGGAAAATGCCTACCACAGTTGGGCCAATTTGAGGAAAGCCTTCTTGGAGAAATATTTTCCATCCTCAAGAACTTCATCAATGATGAGCAGTTATTACAATACTTTTATGATGGGTTAAAAAGTCAAGAGAAAGGTATGTTGGATGCAGCATCGGGAGGATCTTTGATTGATCTTACGACTTTGGAAGCATGGGATTCGATAAAGAAGATGGCCCTGAATCATCAACAGTATAGTGTGAGGGATTCTAGAGGAGTGCATGAACTAGGAGCTTCCACAGCCCAAGCAAAATGAATGGAGAGTTTGGAGTCGAAGGGGGACTTATTGGAAAATAGGATCACGTTGCAATTATCTTTCATCACCCTCAAATTGAAGAACCTGAATGTGCAGCACCCATCATCTTCTATGGATCTTACTGCACCCAGCTGTGACACTTGTGGGTCGGTAATGCACAAATCAAGTGTTTATCCAGGATGGTATGAGGAGGTGTTCGTAGTGTATATAGGAAAACCAAACTAGAAATGGAACCCTTACTGCAACATTTACAATGAGGGCTAGAAGGCTAATCCTAGATTTCGTTGGAGAAATGAGGAGGGTAGAGCTCCGAATAGATTTCAACAAGGAGGAGGAGCTGGTACTTCCACTAACCAGTTCCCCAACCAACAACAAGCTCTCACGGCCCTAGCCAAAGAGGACACCAATCAACTGCTTCAAAACATGATGACTTTGATGAAGGAAGAAAGGAATTGGAACAACAATCAATTCAATGCAATAACAAATTTGATTCAACAGGATTCCTCCAAAACTGCTGCTCGGTTCAACGCTTTGGAGAAGCGAATGGAACAATGGGAGATCAAAGTCGAAAATATCAACTCGTATGCCACTCAGTTATCCAATAACATAAGTGAGAACCAAGCAATAAGCAGTTGGCTCAGTTATTCGATTCAGCAGTATATGTTTTGATTGATACTGGTTCCACGCACTCGTTTGTTTCCTCAAGTATGAACATGCATGCTGTTATTCCTGAAATTTTGGATAACTTCTTGGTTGTTAGTACTCCTTTAAGGAGTAAGATGGCGATCAGCTTAGTGTATAAAGATTGTGAGCTCAGTGTTGGTGGTGCTAGACTGGTAGTAGACCTACTACCTCTAGACCTAAAAGGACTAGATGTTATCTTAGGTATGGATGTCATGGAGAAGTACAAGGCAAAGCTAGACTGTAGTCTCAAGGAAGTAGAGTTTGATATGGGAGATGGTCAGAAAGTGATATTCAAGGGGGACAAGAAATTGCCAGTGCCAAAGATTATTTCAGCATTGTTAGCTGACAGTATGATGAGCCAAGGGTGTGAAGCTTTCTTGGCGCATGTGGTGGATCCAGAGGTGAATGTAGGAAGGATCGAGGATTATCAGATTGTCAGGGAGTTTCCAGATGTATTTCCAAAAGAGTTACCAGGGTTGCCGCCGGTGAGGGAAATTAAGTTCGCAATTGACTTGATTCCCGGAACCGCGCCAATCTCAATACCTCCATACAGAATGGCTCCAGCTGAATTGAGGGAGCTTAAAGAGCAGTTAGAAGAGTTGTTAGAGAAGCAGTTCATCAGGCCAAGTTCATCTCCTTGGGGAGCACCAGTTCTATTTGTTAAGAAGAAGGATGGAACGTGGCGAATGTGTATTGATTACAAAAAGTTGAACAAGATGACAATTCAAAACAGATATTCCTCACCTAGAATAGATGATCTGTTTGATCAGCTGCAGGGAGCAAGGGTCTTTTCGAAGATTGACCTCAGATCAGGTTATCATCAACTCCGAATCAGGGAGTCTGATGTTAACAAGACAACCTTCAGGACCAATTACGGGCACTATGAGTTCAGGGTCATGCCCTTCGGACTGACCAATGCTCCAGCTGCATTTATGGATTTGATGAACAGAGTTTTCAATGAATTTCTAGATCAATTTGTCATAGTGTTCATTGATGACATTCTGGTTTATTCCAAGGATGAAGAGGAACATGCTCAGCATCTTAGAATAGTGTTGCAGAGATTAAGAGAGCAGAAGCTTTATGCCAAATCCAGCAAGTGTGAATTTTGGCTGCATGAAGTAGTTTTCCTATGACATGTGATTTCCAGCAGAGGAATTCATGTTGATCCGAGGAAGGTAAAAGCAGTAGTAAATTGGCAAGAGCCTAAGACAGTAAATGAGGTAAGAAGTTTTCTAGGCTTGGTAGGATACTACAGGAGATTCATAGAAGGATTCTCCATGATAGCAGCTCCAATGACTAAGTTGCTAAGAAAGAGTCAGCAGTTTATCTGGAGTGATGAGTGTCAGTAGAGTTTTGAGGAACTCAAGCAACGATTAGCCAGTGCTCCAATTTTAGTTTTGTCCAGTGGAGATCAGGGGTATATAGTGTACAGTGATGCATCGAGAAAAAGGTTAGGCAATGTCTTGATGCAAGAAGACAGAGTAATAGCTTATGCATCACGGCAGTTGAAGCCATACGAGTTGAATTATCCTACTCATGACTTAGAGCTAGCAACAGTGATATTTGCCTTAAAGATATGGAGG
Organism: Erythroxylum orinocense; assembly: GCA_025531955.1. Taxonomy (NCBI): domain Eukaryota; kingdom Viridiplantae; phylum Streptophyta; class Magnoliopsida; order Malpighiales; family Erythroxylaceae; genus Erythroxylum; species Erythroxylum orinocense. The sequence goes on along the minus strand of JANZLX010000213.1, from coordinate 13,178,699 downwards.
CATTATCTTTATGGAGTCCAGACTAGGATCTTCACGGATCACAAGAGTCTCAAACACTTGCTAAGTCAGAAAGAGCTGAATTTGAGGCAGAGAAGATGGATTGAGTTGCTCAAGGACTATGATTTGCTGATTGAGTACCATCCAGGAAAGGAGAATGTAGTGGCAGACGCATTAAGTAGGAAGTCATCCATAGCTTATGTCCAGGCAGTTTACTTTCCTTTGTTGGAACAAATGGCCAAGCTTAAGATAAGCTTGATGTAGGATGAGTCAGATTGCATTCTTTCTCAATTCAGGGTGAGGCCTATACTTAGGGAGAAAGTCAAGGAGTTACAGGAGCAGGATGCAGAATTGAGT
>JANZLX010000213.1:13152116-13178245 GCA_025531955.1 Erythroxylum orinocense | reverse complement strand
ATTACAAATATTTTAATTAATGAATAATTATATTTTATTTAGTTGTATTTTAATTAATAATAATATTTTAATTGATTAATTAATTAGTTACAATATTTTAATTAATGAATGAATTATATTTTAATTAATTAATTAATCACAACATTTTAATGAATGAATGAATTATATTGTATTAATTATAGTTTAATTAATTAATTAACTATATTTTAATTAATTAGTATTGAAAATATTTTTTAAAAAAAGTCACTAATAAGGAATGAGTTTCATTCCTCTACTAAATGGAGGGTATGGAGGATTCGTCAAAAGTGGGATATCAAACTATTACCCCTATAATGATAATCAACAACTAACTACTCATTTTTCATTTCATACTCATTAACCCCTTCTTAAATCCATCAACCAAGCGTCCCCTTAATATATTACCTCATTTGCTAGGCATAGCCAAATGGTAACAGCTACTTGTAATTAAAAGTCCTCCAAATCAAGCTTATTCATGTCTTCTTGAATTATCTTCTTGTAACCCTTTCCGTAAGCCTTTTTGTGTTGACAAATCCTTTCCTTTCTATTGTTCGAGCTTAAAATTTCTAGTTCCAATGAAATTACCACATTTAAATCTTGCAACTACCTCAAATATGCTCTGATAACGTTTATTCAAAAAAGAAATAAGAAAATATATAATAATGAAAGAAAGAATATAAAAGCATAAGAAGTTTTAAATGAGGACAGCCAATTAAGTTTGCCTACATCTTTGAGAATCAAGAGTGGCTAATTCAGTATTGACATAATCATGATGATGGTTCCATCATCTAAGTTTACAATAGTATATTTAATATAAACTCTAACTAGTACAATTTTACTCAAATATCCTTTTTACTAAACCCATCCTAACTTAACCGTGACTTTATCTAGTCCTACAATCCTTTTAAGGTTTAAAATTTGTCAAAAATACATATCCTTCTATCAAGCCAACTTAATTTAACCATAACTCTAGTTGGTCGTATAATCTTTTTAGAATTTAAATCCATCCAAAATACATTTCCATATAAGGCTAACTGTTGTGGACACAGGGGGATACAATCATGGATATCACTATCTTTTTTTATCATCGAGAAAAGTGTCTTCTAACTTCTTTATTTTTATCATCCTGTGTACTATCTGACATATCTCGCGTAACAATACTTTGTATAATCTAAATACATTATTAAATATATATTGTTTATTTTACGATAAGCATTATGTGACATTTGATTCTAAAGTATATGTCATTTATATGAAATATTTAAATGTGAATTAAAGAGTATGTCAAGCAGATAAGAGATTAGCCCTCTCAAGCAAGCAATAATCTATAATTTTTTTAATAACCAAAGATTAGGTGGCATTTTCTTTATCGACAATTATAAAAAATTATCAAGTGAACCATGTTGACATCATGCACTTTATATAGAGGGATGGATAATTGAGATTGACTTGAGTCAACTGTTAATATTAAATGATAATTTATCCCCTATAGTTCGTTGAAGTTTCTATATATATATATATATTACGAGGGATAAATGTATTTCAAATGAAATTTTACCTAGGAATAATGCTAATGAATCTTCTAAAGGAAGATAAAGATTCTTCTTAAGTCTTCATGTGTCTTATGATGAAAGCTTGAGGGTTAAACATAAGATGGATATCTAAAGGTTGATGTTTCTTTTTTGCTTGCTTTTAGCATACATATATTGGTTTATGAATTAATGGTTAAGGAATAATGTTCTATTATAACTTACGACTCGTCATCCTTCTTTAGGCTTATGGGCCTTAAGTTTACTTAAAATGCCTAATTATTTGAAAAGGTTAAGTTTAATCAATAAATTTTTATTCATATAAGGAGGTTGAGTCCTAATTGATATCAAAGTCTAATCAAGTTTAATTAAGATATAATTCATCCACATAATCTAAGTTATAAAAGAAGAGCAAGAGTTACCTAGTTTTCATTTTAAATTGGAGATGGGAATTATCATTCTACCCTAAGAAAACAATGTACAGGAGGAATTAGGCTATATTAGAAAACATATGAAAAGTCTCAAGTATAATGCTATTCTTATCATGAATTTAAGCATTATTCTTAAGAATGCAAAATGATGCTAATTATGATGTAAATAGCATGCATAAAATGTTTATTTCAGATTTTTTCCAATATTTACTAGGGTACTTAGCCTCTAGTATATAACTATCTTAGTGCTTCTTAATGTAGCTAATTAATTATACAAGTGACAATGATCTTCTTCAATTATTATATGTGACCCCCAAATATGCATGTACGCTCACCCATAAACTCATTCTCTGATACAAATCAACTCCATCTTTACAAATTAACAAAAAATTCTAACAAGAGGCATTTCATCAAACACCTCATATGCATCAACAAATCATCCCAACTTCAAAAAGAAATTTGAGAACTTAACCTTCTAACACTAACATTTCAACCTAAAATGTTGTTACCTATTCACAAAAGACTCAAACATACCAAACAAATAACTCAAACATACCCTAAAAAATTCAAAATATTAACGCCATACGTATGGGTGGAGGTGGGAAGGAAAACAAAAGCAAATGGTGGGAGAAGACCTACCCCTTCCGACGCACCACCACCGTCACTACAAGAAAATAAGGCATTTTGCTACGTTTTGAAAACATCACAGAATATCCAAAATCATCGTAGAATGTGGTGTAGGCAAAAGGTTTCTGCGACGTTTGATGTAAAACGTCACTGAAAACACTAATATTCCACGACATTTATAGAAACATCACTAAAAGTGTGGATAATCCGCGACGTTTTTAAAAAATGTCGCAGAATGTGAAGGAATCCACGACATTTTTATTATTATTTGTATTATTTTTTATTTTTCTAAAATCATATTAAATTAATAATTTTTTAATTTTAATAATTATTTTTAAAATACAATTTTTAATCATATTTCTTTAATAACTATTCAATATTATTTCTGAATTTTATTTATTTAATAATTCTTCAATTTTTAATATATCATTAATTTTAATAATTATTCATTTATCACAAGAATTTCATACCTGCAGATAATGTATTATTTAATTGTAATTCGTAAACATATCATAAGACACTAATTGCAATTCGCAAACATGTCATAATACACTGGATATTGTTTGAAATTTCTTCCTTAAATGAATTAGATTTCTGACTTTTCTTGTGCTTCTTTTGATTACTATAAGCTGACACTATGTCTTCACCAACAGCAGCTGTGGAGCTTCAAGTACATGACTAACCAAAGCTGAAAGCAAAGTATCAGGATTTCCAACAGCAGTGGCCGCTTCAATCCATTCACGTAGCTGTGCAGCTTCAAGTACATGACTAACTACAACTTCACTTGGCAACTACAATCATAAGGCACATAACATACAAAAACAGTAAAGCAATCATATAACATAAATGTAAATTGATGTGTTTAAATTTGTTCAACAACAAAAAGAAGTGAAAAGAAATAATTTGCATAAGAGTGGGAAAGAGCCTGCTCCTTATGGAAAGTTCTTAATCCCAACGCAAATGATATGCAAGTTGAAGATGGAAGTATTAACCCCAACAGAACTAGCACATGTTAAGACAATCTAGATATTTGAAAAGAAATCATAAAGCACCAAACAATAAGTTCAATTCATCATAAGTTAGTGTTATAATTCAAACATATCCAAAGATGTAGTCTCAAGTGAACAATTCATAAGTGTTAGAGCAAATTAAATCATAGAACAACATAAATGAACAACAGGCTATAATGCGTTTGGAATGTAACAACAATTGTGATCAATACAGGAGCAAAGAATATGGAGAAATCAAATGGATGATTTCAGCATACTTATTCATAGATACACAATATACATTAACAAATGTAAATAGTTATAGTTAGGTGCTCACAATATCCAAAATATTCTTTGCACCAATGTACATGTGCACAATAGCAATTGGACATGTGTGATTAAAGAGCTCCAGAAGAGTGATCTTATATGATATCAAAGAAACATACGAAAGTGTATGTCTTCGCAAGAACCATGTTCTAACCTTGTAGCAAGTAATTCAACTGCCACTTTCTCTGCATCTTGCTTGGTTTTAATGTCAAAAGGATTTGCTTTATGAATCCTCGTCTCCTCATTCACATATTCCGTCTCTTCCATGAGTTTGTTGTTATCAAGACTGAAGTTGAGATTTATTTCTTTTCCTGAAAATTTCAATGGTGGAATACTTTAGATATGATGCTTAACTGGTAAACACAAAGAAAGTTGCTTATTTGGCTCCTTTCTTTATGATATGATCAAAGGCAATAATAATTATAGAAAAAAGGGAAATAAGAAAATGCAAGAACCTAATGGGAATTAACGTGTGAAGATATCTTAGGAATGTATCTGATAGGAACCGAAGAGTTATTATAATCCCTGCCTTTCAAATGCAACATTGCCTTTACCATTTGATCACCCAAGCAATTAAGTTTTAGACTCTCATTTGTAGCTACAAAGATATTGCCTTTACCATTTGATCACCAAAACAGAATTAAGTTTCAGATGTCCAAATGCTTGGTCAATCACGACTGAACAATTAAAAAGTACAATATCTGAATTGGATTGTTAGATCCCGCTTGGTTCCGATTTCTAATGCTTGCTCTGATACCACAATTGTTGGGTCCCACTTCTGGAATCCAACTCATGCTTTGATACCACAATTGTTGGGCACTGATTTTGGAACCCAACTCTTGCGAATATCATCATAATTAACTAGAGCATGCATATTACCTTGTAGGGTTATTTCCATGAACCCTTATTAGGCATCATCCTATAAGGGTGGCATGCCCACAACAACAAACATCAAACCAAAGTTATGCCTCTAACTTAACCCTTTTGATAAGGAAGTCAAAAGAAACATACATAATTGAAACTACTTCAATCTATCATTACATTTCTAAAGCAGTAGAGTTTTAAAAACTTTATTTACATATCAAAAGCCACACCATTGACTTATTACAAAAATACAAAGTAGTAAATGAAGCAATTACCTTAGGCTCTTGATCACTTGATCTCTTAGCTATAACCTAAATATGGGACAGGAAGGGGTGAGCTTGAAAGCTCGTGGGTAACAGTTTATAACAAAAGAATAAGCAAAAACCTTGAAAAAATTTTACTTGTCTTAAAAAACTTTCTTTGAGTTCATAATCACATGTTTCTTAGGCTTTTAGCCAAAATCAATAAGTTTCAAACATAAGTGCATTAGACTTGTTAACATAACATGAACATATAATCACATCAGAATGGTTTGGTAAGTCTGAAAACATGACGGACTACACATTTCCATATAATGGTCCTGTGTAGTCGTAAATTCTTAAAGGAGTCCTTGGAGGAGCTCCATACCTCTAGCAGGCAGACGGGAGAAGTCTATTCTTGGGTCAACGTGCACGAGATGGTTCTTGATGGACTACCACAAACTCACATAACACATAGATTTCAAAGTCTTGTAAGCTTGATGCCCAAAAAGGCACATTCTCTTGAAAACTTGCTTTTCATATACTTAAAGTATATCTTGAAAACAATTCTTGAAAACATGCTTTTAAAAACATGCATCTTTTTCAAAAATATCACTTTCATGGTCTTTTCCTTATGAAAAATCATCACTCAAATTATGTAACAAACATATAGCAGATTTCACAAATCATTCATGAACAATAATGCAACACGTGTGATGTAAATGAAATCAGAAAACTTCTTTGATTTAAAGAAAACAGTAGTAGTTTATTTACTTTATTATAAACATAAACCCGCCTTGATTTCCTTGCTTAAAGACTTGATTTGCTCAAAATGCCTCTTTTCTTTGCAAACAACCTGAGGTATCAAAGGTTCTTTCTTGCTGTATCTTTAATGTGTACTCCGTGAGATGATCTAACTAATAGACCTCTAAGACCCCCTTGGTTCTTCACCAAATGAAGAAATCTTTAGCTCAATTGGAAGCTCTTCTCTTCCTCTACCTTTTTCTCTTCTTAAACAACCTCAAAATCTCTCTTGAAGGCTAAGGAAATTAAAACCCTAGCTTGTTTTCTCTTTTTTCTCTCTTTCATTCTTTTTCATGTTTATCTCTCTTATCTCTTTTTTCATCCATGCATTTTTCTTCTTCTTCCCCCTCCCATTCACGTTTTTGTTCTTTATTTAGAGCAAGACAATACTTTTTCTTCCAATTTTGACCTTAATGATTGAGAATTGTCCAATTTTCCCTTTCATTTATGCCTTATGTCTTTTGTGCTTAAATGTCTTGCCAAAAATATCCTTGAACATTTTTACATAACACTTTCTTTTAGAAAAATGTTCTTCGTTGTCTTAAGCTTCTAATGTCACCAAAATCATTCAATTTGGTTTAGAAATCCGAAAGTTGTAATCCAAACATTTCAGAGTGTTGTTAGACTGAAATAGCATACTATACCCAACTTCCATCCAGAACTTGAAAGTTTTAGAGACTGACTTACAATTCACTTTTTTTAGATAATTTGTAACTCTATGTCTCTAGTTTACCACAATTTAGAAATCATCTCATTTGGAGCTCTACAGATCAAGATATCATCAAAATATTAAAGTATGTTTAGTAGAATAACACTAGTTCATAATACTTAAGAGCACACTCACTATACCCGTCCCACTTTTTCACTCAATCTTTCTCAATTCATTTCAGATGACTATGATTTTTGGTGGAGATGTAGATAAATGTCTTACGAGTCCAATGGTTTAAGAATCAAGTCATTTAAGTGTCTAGAGAAGAAGTTATGGCCAAAAGAATCCAATATGGTTTTATCGTCAATCATATTGAACTAGTTTTAGGGAAATCTAGAAATTTCTGATTAAGGGGTTCTTTGGATGGTTCGAAAGAGGACTTCAAGAGATACAATTTTATAAAGGCCTTGAAAACAAATACTATCTTCTATGTTTTCTTCCTTCTGATTTTTGTATCTTCTTACTTTTGTATCTTCTTTCTTTTGCTTCCTTCTTAGCTTTGCTTCCTTCTTAGTTTTGCTTCCTTCTTAGTTTTGCTTCTTTCTTAGTCAAAACGGTTCATACTATCTACACTCTCCAGAGCATCTCTACTTATAAAGATCATAACTTTAGAATCAAATGTCCAAAAATTCCATACTATATACCGTTGAAAAGCTAGAAAGATAATCTACAACTTTCAAGAAGGAAACTTTGCCAAAATCTCTCTAGATCAATCCCAAATTTTTCCTAAATTCTAAAGACGAATTTTACATTCATCCCCCAATGTATTGCACCCAGTTCTCAACTTCATGAAATTTTGAGACTCTTAGAGACAGAATTGAAATTAAATTTCTTCATAAGAAATGAGCTGTAGGTTTCTAATTTAATACAAACAAAGAATCGTCTCGTTTAGATAACTAGAGAAAAAGTTATGGCTAAAAGACTAAAGCGTACGCAGTGAACATTTTCCAGATCAACTACCAATTTGTTTCAAAATCTTTCCTTAACACAACTCATACCAAGATCACCTTTTCTACTGCATTTACTCTTCATTTCAAATCAATGTCCTCCATAAAGAAATTATACTCCATGATTAATCATGAACACGCATAACAGAACATACACATATGTACATATCCTTCATCGACTGACTACACATGTTTAACCTCATTTTTGCTTTCATTTCACTTCTAACTTTCGCCTTAATTCTTCCTATTTCAAAATCTCCTTATCCACCAAAAACACCATAGAAAATTATAAATCTATCCACATCTCTCATTCCCTACTTTACTCCTGTCTATAAATTCTTGGTTCAAAAAGTTTTCATTCATTTGTTCTTTACTCATGACTAATAACCAAAATAGTTCTAATCTTCCAAGAAAAGTTTGGGTCCAACAGGTTTAAGCTCTAAAGTAGGGGGCTTAATGAAAGAAGTGATGTAGGTGTATCTGTTCTCTCCAACTTCTCTAACCCAACTTCCTCACATAAATCCTCTTCTCTCACACTCTCTTCCTTATGTACTTTAGCAACTTCATTAACTTCCTCTTCAACCTCCTTCACATATTCATCCATAACATCAATCTTCATATATACATTACCACCTAGTGGTTTTTTTTAAAGATTTAGATATATTAAACTCAACCTACTCATCACCAATCCTCAAAACAAGTTTTCCCTCGTACACATCAACTAATGCCCTACTAGTATTCATAAAGGGCCTACCCAAAATCAATGGACAATTTTTATCAGCTTCATAATCCAATACCACAAAATCAATAGGAATAATAAATTTATCTACTTTTACAAACACATCTTCTACATCTCCATATGGCCTTTTGATGGATTGATCTGCAAGTTGAATCAGCATGGATGTAGGCTTGACCTCTTCTAGTCCCAATTTCCTAAAAATAGACAAAGGCATCAAGTTAATGCTTGCACTTAAATCACATAGGCATTTAGAAAATTCAAAGTCATTAACAACACATGAAATCGTAAAACTCCCTAAATCTTTTAGTTTTGCCTCCATCCTTTTTGACTTTCCTCCTGGCTCGAAAACATTCTCTTTTGGTTCTCTCCTTGATTTGCCATTCTAGACCCCAAAATATCCATCAACTTGTCCATTTTGTTTTCCAAAGATCCAAGCCAGTCTTGCTAAAGTCCTGAAGGTCTTTGCGGTCTTGGTTGGCCACCTATATTTTTAGTACTCTAAGAAAAATTTGGGTGGTTTTTCCATTCTGGATTATAAGTATTCAACTACGAATTGTTACCTCACTGTGGTTGGCCCAAGTAACTTACCTGTTCAGTGCTACTAACTCCCAAAAAAAATCATTCTGCTGTGCAATGGTTGTCCCGCCCGCATAACTCACACTGTGATTGTATAGCTTTGGTTGTAGATTAAGATGCACTTTGCATATTGCTGAACTGCTTGGTGAGACCTGTGATATGTGTCTGTAAAACAGTAATAGAGTCAATTGGGATCATAAATTTTTGCTCCGTTTGCCCCTATTTACTCATCTCGCTTGACCACATACAACTGTTGCTCGCTAACTCTTCTAAAAGGTCATGCATTGCATTGATAGTTTTCTTCACCAAAGTTCCTCCCGCAGCTGCATCTATGGTCCCTTTTGTGCTCTAATTTACACCATTGTAGAATGTTTGCATGAGGAATTCCCTTGAAAGGTTATGGTGGGGACAACTTCTTTGTAGTTCTTTAAACCTCTCCCAAGCTTCATATAAAGACTCCTCATCGCTTTGTTGAAAATTTGTGATTTCCTTAGTGATCCTTATTGTCTTGAGCAATGGAAAGTATTTGGCGAGAAATGCCTAGGCTAGCTGTTCCCAAGTAGTAATCTGCCCTGAGCTAAGTGAATTGTACCACGCCTTCACCCAATCTCTCAAAGTGAAGGAAAATAGTCACAACCTCACGACATCGTCAAACATCCCATTAAATAGAAAAGTGGCGCATATCCCTAAAAAATTGGCGAGATGGGCATTAGGATCTTCATTAAACAACTCATAGAACTGCACACTACTCTGAAGAATGTTGTGGAGTGCTGACTTGATCTCGAAGTTGTTAGCTTGAATTGCTAGCCTCACATCTCCTTGAGGACTAATCTTGGTCTCATAAAGTCCATCAATGTCCTTTCGATGCCTCCTTGTTCTCCTTCTTTCACCATATTTCTTTGCATAATATTTTGGTGCTTCACTCTTCTCAACTATCATTTGTGCCTTGTGATATCTACTAACTCTTCATCATGAAACTCAGTATTCCTTCTCGTGTTCCTTGTGTTCATGCACCTACAAAGACATAAGGAAAAGTATCAAAAACTCTTAAAACAACGTAACCCAAACTAAACAAGATGCTAAACAATCAATCCCCAGTAACGACACCAAAAACTTGTTAAATACAAAACACCTTACTAGTCTTATGCTTAAAACTGTAAATATACGGGTCATACTTGTAGTTGAAAGCGGATATCGATCATACGAGCTTAGGCACCACTTAATTCAGTTTGTTCTTTGTTTAAGAAATCGTTTCAATCAAATTAAAAAAAATAAGTAAAATAAATACAAACTAAAAGTAACAGGGAACAACGTAACCTAAACCAAAATCTTAAACTAAGACTTGGAAAAAATCAAGATTAAACATTAGGACTTGTCATTATCCTTATTTGCTCTCCTCTGATTAATTGATTCAATTTATGTTTAGCCCAAAATTTCCTAAAATTTTAGCTATCCTCTCTCAAGTGTAACTAAATGTCACTAGTTAAATAAATTAGAATTAACTTTGTAATCTGTCGATATGCAAAACCTTTCCTAAACATTTAACTAGATATGAAGCTATCCTATAGGCAGTGTATTGATCTATTGAAATCTCTTCCTAATAAGTCAATAACTTATTATTTATAGGTCTATTAATCGTCAACTGTCGTTGTACAATTAACACAGACTACCAAGCTCACTCTCTCGATTTATTGCAAGGTTTAAGCACAATACATAACACAAACATATATATATCATTAAATCAATAACCAAAGGTTCATAAATAGCTCAATAACAAACCCTAAAAATTATTTTAGCCAATCATAATATCCATAACATCCACAACAATCAAATAATCCATGATAAACATGGTAGAAGAGAAAGAAATTGAAATAAGATTGGATAGGGCAGCTCCTCCTCTTTTTTGCCCAATCTAGAAAATTTGGATGATGGGGTGTTTTTTTCCCAATTAAGAATGAAACCTTGAATCTCCCCTATCTCTAGGCTCTCAATCTGTCTTTTAGCTACAGGTAGTAAGTCCCACGACCCTTTGGCGGCTTTCGAGATTCTATGTCTTATAAAGTCACAAAAACCTTAAAAAAACATGAAACCCGCTTGCCTTTTCAACTTTTAGTTCTCACGGTTATGGGATTTATACTTGTACTTCCCACGATCGTGGGTTAACTTAACAAAATCTTTCTCTATAGATTTCCCACGATCGTGGAAAACATACCCTTTTCCATTGTCATAAGTTCTTGTTTTTCAGCAGCTCAACTTCTCTTATCTTCTCTTCTCTTGGTCCCTAGCTCAATCACAAAGGTGTCCACCCTCCATTTCTACACCAAAATGATCAATTCCTACCCTAAACCAATATCAAACACAAAAGAACAACCATGAAGATCAAATTAAACAAAAACACACAAAATAAGTCCTAAAACACAATAATACTAACTTATCATGCAAGAAACGCATACCAAATACTTAGAAAAACACATACTAATGCACAACTATCAAATGCCAAAAAGAAATAGAAAACTTGTGCCTATATGTTACTTTTGTGGTGTAAAGGATCATATAAGGACAAATTGTTACAAGCTGCAGCAAATGCTATTCCATAATGCTTAAAATAGAAAATTCAAATGTTTTTGGAAGAACTTTGAGCAGGAGAAGCCACCAAAGGAGATTTGGGTAAGAAAGAACCAACCATAAGCACTTGTGGCTCTTAAATCAATTCGTGGAACTTCTCACAATAGATAGTATTTTGACAGTTGGTGTTCACGTCATGTAATAGGTGAAAGAAGCTACTTGATGGCTTATCAAAGTTGTATAGATGACTACGTTACTTTTGGAGATGGAAAGAAGGCCATGATTATTGGAAGAGGGACTCTTTGCATAGATGGACTGCCACACTTTAAAAATGTGCTTCATGTTGATGGGTTAAAAGCCAAGTTTGTAAGTATTAGTTAGCTTTGTAATGATGGATTATTGGTTAAATTCACTAATGATAAATGTATGATGTTAATTGAACAAGGAGAATGTTTAATGAGTGGCAAAAGATTGGCGAATAATTACTATATGTTGCATGCTATTATTTCTTGCAATTCAGCAGCATATGATAATCTAAATTTATGGCACAAAATGATTGATAAAGTGGTAGAAAAAAATCTTCAAAACCATCCTTACAAACTAGCACGAAGACACAAAACAATAAAAACCAAAATCTGCCTAAATTCGAAATTAGTTATTGCTGGTAAAGAATTTGTTCAAACAAAGGACCAATTGGTTTCTTCAAAAGAAGAAACCAACCAGATAGTTGATGAAAAAGATAATGTGACAAGGAATAAGGCCAGGTTTGAATTTCTTTAAGAGACACATGAAATGTTTGCTTTATATTTTTAAAGTATGTTGATGTTGTTTAGTAAAAAAATAAAAAAGGAAGGAGAAGGAGTTAACATATAGTCTTTATGAGTTTTTGATATATGGATTTTATAAGGTTTAGGTGATTGGTATGTATCTGACTTTTCCTTACTTATTGAATAGTATATTTGATGTGAAAATAAGGCTCTGCTTGATGATTTGAGAGTTTTGCTTTTAGATTTTGATTTATGAAGTTATGATAAGAAAATATTGATGCTTGGTTGGCGGTCTGTAGGAAGATTCCAGTTTTCTATGATTTGGTTTTTAAAGTTTTATCTTGATTTTTCTCTACATCGTGGGCTGTATGAGTTTGGGCAATATGTTTTTATATGGTTTATGTGAATGGGAGATTGATTAAGTTTGATTATGATTCATTGAATGCATTTTTGGGGTTTTTGAATTTAATTAGTCATATACGAATGGCTTTGATGTGAGTAATGATATGATGGCTAGTGTTTTGACTGGTGGTAAATTGTCATGTTGGCCTTATGCTACTGCATTGCGTGCTTATGATTCTTTCGTTATACCTATTGCTGATTTTTATGCGTCTTTATTCACTAAGATTGATCGCATTGACTACATTATTCTTTTTGGTTGGGATTATTGCTTCTATTATTGTTTCTTTGGATATTTGAAAGTTATTCGGAAATTATTTAGAAGTTATTCATAAATTGATGTTCGATTACGAGGCAGTATCCAATTCTCTTATGTGACAAATGATGACAAAAAGGGGGAGATTGTTAAGATATATGTTATGATATCTTATAAAATAATTTTGAACATTATTTGTAATTGGACATAGTTGGATATATTTAGAAGTTTACCTTGGTTGTAAAATTCATTCTAGAATTTGAGACATGCATGAAAGGCTTAATAAAAAGGATCTTAGTGATCTCATTTGGTTAATGAATCAGTATCCCGCGGATGGACTGACTACCATTGAGACTTTTGAAGGCAAAATCCTGTGAAGATAGGATTTATTATTTGGGATAAAATCACCATATCTTAATAAAGAAAATGTGCAGATTTTTTGGTGATTTTGTAGCTATCTTTGGAAGCCTATTTTAGTGAGAATGATTATCTAAGGTAGCTGAATTTGTGTAGATTTGATTCACTATTTTGAAGCTGTGCTTTTGCTAGGTTTAATTTGAATTTCTGGACTAAATGTATGCTATTTTTTAAAGGAAAAACTGACAAAAAATTAACTAATTTGTGTAGCTGCGTTTCTTTATATTTGTGTGAGCAATTACATGCTCTATTAAGTTATTCTTGGTAGCTGCATTTATGCACATGTGGGTGAATAATTGGACTACTACTCCATTGTTTTTGTGAGGAAAAAGCAACAATTATTTGTGCCCAGTGTGTAGCTGTGTTTTGTGATATTTCGATAATGAAACATATAACCGATTGATGATTTGCATAGCTGCATTTTCTCCACTGTGTGTGTGAATTTTCTGGATAGCTGTGTTATTGTTTTCTATTGAAAAATATGTACAGTATATAGGTTTCGTGAGTAGCTATATGTTGTGACGTTTTTTTGATGAAACACTATTTTGTTTGATGTCTTATTGGAGCTGTTGTGCATGGATTGCTTGTTGATTATTTTCAGAGATTCACAACAAATATTGTTCTACTACTTCCCACACTTTTGGTTGATGAAGTTGCATTTTTAGTGGAGTTGTTTTCGTATCTCAAGTGTCTTTTTTAGGTCCTTATTGTTTAACTCACTTGAGTTTTTTAATTCTTATCTTTATTGTTAAACATTGTTGTAAAAATTCTTTGTTGAAGTTATCACAAAGTGGTTATGCTATTGGGAGTGATTTACTTTCACGAGTTATAAGTATGAGGGATAGTGTCAAGGGTTGGGTGAGTCGACTTTGTAATGCCTTACATAAAACTATTGTTGTTACTTGGTAAAAGTTATTAAGATAGGTGAAGGCCTCGCAGACATAGGCAAGGTATGTCAATCTACGTTACCAAATCTCAGGTATTCATTTGTTTATTTCGCATTTAATTTTTCTGTTTTCATTTGTGCTAGAAAATTTACAGTTGTTTTATATCAAGCAACCACAGATACAATTCAAAGCAACTGTGACTGAACCATAATTTTTGCAAAACTACATCCTTTCGAATTTTAATAGCCATCCAAAGGAAATAACAGTAAAATTGGGGCAAAAAGCAAAAATATGATGGATTGAATATCGTCAGAAAGTTGGAAATATTACATAACATATCTCAGAAGCTGATTCTGAAAGTTCTAGTTAGGGAAATACATTTCCTATATAATTTCCAGGGCTTAAGTAAATCGAACTATAAGTTTTAAGAATACTAGGCCAAAAAGATCAACCACAAAGAACCATGAGCTTCCTTCTTTTTACACAAGTTTAAAAGCTCGTAATTCCTAAAATATAGCTGGAAAACTAACCAAAAGATGCCTAATGATAAGAATTAGCTGTCCTGAATGCTTCAAAATGCACAGACGAAGGAGGTTCTGGTTGACATTATAAAAGAGGTAACACAATCTTCCAAACTTTCTTCCAAGAAACTGAAGATAAATGACTTGCGTCCTTCCTATATCTCGATGAGGTGTTAATAGAAATATTTCCTTCTTCTATATTTTCCATTGTAGTTAAAAAGTTTGATTGTCCACATAAAAATGGTGGCACTCGACAATAAACCTGATTACTACATGCTTAAAGGAAGCAAAGTGTTGAAGTTTAAGAAAATAATAGAAATATGTTGCATAATAAGTTTTTAGGAGGTAGGCATCCTAATTATAAAGTTTGGGATTTTCCTCGAGAACCTTATGGTAACCAGAAGCTGCATGAGTTAGTCCTTTAATGTGCAGTCCTATACAGAAAGTAGTAGATGTAGTTTTTAAAAGAACGACAGTAATTTTGTTCCTTCCCTTCCCATTTCATACACTTAAAATCCACTTAAAAAAAGGAAAAGGGAGATGCACAGAGCGATAAAAATAAATAATTTATATCACAAAAACTTACCAAGATTGTTGAAATCCTCATTAAATTTCATTTTCATAAATTGCATACAAGCCCTTGTTACATGAATTGAATGTTTTAATACCTGTAAAAGAAGGATAATTGAAATAAACAATCATGTTGCTAATAGAAAAACATGAGAAATAGAGGAAATTAACAAACCTAAACATCTTTTTATTACTGATCAAAGATTATATGTTGTTTCAAGGTTTGGTTTTATAGTTGTTAAGTCAAGAAGACTTCACTTCTTCTATTAATTTTTGATGAAAGTCAAATAATAATAATCATAGAAGTGTGTGAACTGTTTTGATGAATTTATTAAGTGTGCAAATAAATGTAAGTGGCACAAATCATCAAATTAAGATAATAATTAAGTAAAAGTTGAATAAGACTGATCAGACGAAGTGCTTAGTCTAAAACACCAGTCGAAGCATATGAATCTATGTAAGACGATGTAATTGAAGAACGTACTAGAATGTCAGTTAGTTGGAGTTGGTTACAGGACTTAACTAATAACAGTTTTTAGAAGATTCGACAAGTAAAATTCTCAAGAAGACCGTTAAAGATTTATGTTATAAATGTTAATTATAGTCGTAAACAAAAATAGATATAATACAAAAAGAGAAAAGAATTTTGATTGTAAAAACGTACTTAGAGAAATTCTGTGCTCAAGTGAGAGAAATGGAAGAAAGAAAGAGAGTAAATACATTTGTAACGTGAAGCTCAAACAATATTTTTTCAAGTGAAAGTTAGAGCCTGAAGAGGCTAAGGAAGTAGATAAAGAATACTTTGTGAAAGAGACCTGAAGAGGCTCTGTAAATGTAGAAATAATACTTGCAACGTTGAAGGATATAGAGAAATCTCAGACGAACTCTGAGGACTAGACGTAGCCTAAGGTTAAGAGTGAACCAGGATAAGTCGCGGTGTCATATTCTCTAACTCTTATCTCCTTAATTTTCTTATTGTTAGAAGAATAGATACTAATTTTCGTTGTTGCATTAGTCACCGAATTAAGTGAATTTTTTTTGTAATCGTATGAATTTGTAAAGAAAATCAAGAAGTTTTTAAAGATTAATATCTTAAACGATTTAGCATAATTCAACCCCCCTTCTTGTGTATTTTAAATATTATACGTGATTTCTATATTAACAAGTGATTTACTTCAGTTGGTATTAGAGCAGGTTTCCAAGAAACGCTGTTACAAAGTGAGGACAAAGATTCATGGCTGAATCACATGTTTTTATGGTAGAAGATACCTCGGTCTCAAGACCCCTTGTATTCAATTGTGAAGACTATCATTATTGGAAGGACAGGATGTGACTCTTCATAGAATCCACTCATATTGATCTTTGGGATATCATCGAAAATGGACTATATATTCCAACAGCCAATGAAGGGGATATCATCTTTCGTGACCAATGGTAGGTTGATCAAAAAGCTCGATTTTAATTAAATTCAAAGCTAAGTTCTTCTTAAGTTGTGCTCTAAGTAGAAGTGAATATGATAGGGTTCATCGATGTGAATCTGCAAAGGAAATGTGATACATTATCCATTGCACATGAAGGCACAAACTAGGTAAAAGAATCTAAGATTAGTATTCTTATTCATCAGTATGAGCTGTTCAAGATGAAAGATGATGAGAATATTGATTAAATGTTTGGACGATTCCAAACAATTATTAATGGATTTAAAGCTCTAGGGAGAATATATGACAGTCAAGATCATATTAAAAAGATTCTCAGAAGTCTTCCAAAAAGATAGAGACCCAAAGTATCAACAATATAAGAGGCCAAGGATTTAAGCAAGCTGAAGCTAAACGAATTGCCTGGTTTACTGAAAATTCATGAAGTAGAGCTTGAAGCAGAAGACAAACCCAGAAAGGAAAAATCTATTGCATTGAAGGTTGGTCAGAAGAATCAAAAGATGCAAAAAAATAGAAGCACATCTTCAAAAGCATTAAAGATTGAAGAAATTAAGAATGATAATATCAGTGAATCTGATCAAGACTCAAGTGAAGATGAAGATGAATTATCCTTCATTTCAAGAAAGATTAGAAGGATGTGGAAAAATAAATGAAGGGGAAATAAAAACTTCCCATTTAAAAAGAATAGCAAAGACGAATCGAAGAATAAGAAAAGTTTTATCATTTGCTATGAGTGTAATAAACTAGGACATTACAAGTTTGAATGTCCGTTGCTCAAAAGAAAAGTCAAGAAAACAAAAAGAGCATGATGGCAACATGGGAAGATCTGGATTCGTCTAAATCTGAATTTGACTCAGAAACATCAGAACAAGTAAATATATGCTTAGTGGCTGAAAGGGAATGCGATGATGAGGTAATTTCTAACTTTGATGATCTTCAGGATGCCTATTTAGAATTATTAGAAGATTCACATGTTATCTTAAAACAATATAGGTTATTGAAAAAGAAATTTGTTAAAAATTTGAAGAACACAAAACTCTTAGAAGAAGAAAACGTCTGCTTCAAGAAACAAGTCGTCGATATGAAAAAGAAAGTAACTGTAGATAGATATGAGGAAATTAATCAACTAAAGCAAAGGATTAATAATCTTTCAGCAGATTTATTGAAATTTATAGAAAGTACAAAAAGGATGAATGATATGATTGAAAGTTATAGACATCCAAATGATAAAAGCGGTTTAGGCTTTAATGATGGAAATACTATTTATAATAGTAATGTTCTTCATAATAGGATTTTTGTTCCTAATAGAAGGAAAAAGAAACAATATTTTTATTATAATTCGAAGAAAAATTGTAACACTAACCCCAAAGGACCCAAGAAAATATGGGTACTTAAGAAGGATATAATATATACTACAGATCTCCTTTCTTGGAAGAAGCAACCACCGCCAATGGTACATGGACAATGGCTGCTCGTGACACATGATGGCAGAAGGTCTATGTTCCTAGACCTCCAACATAAGCAAGGAGGATCAGTAACTTTTGGAGACAACCAGCAAGACAAAATAGTTGGGATCGACAAAATTAGTAAAGATTCCTTTTCTTCTATTGATAATGTTCTGCTAGTTGAAGGCTTAAAGCATAATCTAATTAGTATAAGTCAATTATATGATTCTGGTTTTGAAGTATCCTTTAATCAAAATTCTTGTTTATTTAAAAATAAGGACGGTTCCATATTCCTTTTTGCCAAGAGACGAAATAACCTCTATAAAATTAACTTAGATGATTTGAAAAATCAAAATATTTCATGTCTTATATCACAAGGTTATGAAAAACTGATTTGGCACAAAATGCTAGGTCATGTTAGTTTTAAACATATTTCTGAGTTAGTTAGACATGATATGGTAAGAGGTTTACCAAAGATAAGTTTTAACAAAGATTCTTTTGTGAGAGTTGTCAGAAAGGAAAACAAGTTAAAACACCTTTTTCGTCTAAAAATATTGTACCTTCATCTAGTCCTCTAGAGCTGTTACACATAGATTTGTTTGGTCCAACCAGAATACCAAGTTTAGGTGGAAAGAAGTATGGTCTCATAATTGTTGATAACATCACTAGATTTTGTTGGATATTATTTTTATCACATAAACATGAATCTTTTAAATGTTTTAAAGTTTTATCCAAAAAGTTACAAAATGAAAAAGGAATGTCTATTGTTGGATTAAGAGTGATCATGGTGGAGAATTTGAAAATGAAAAATTCAAAATGTTTGTGAAGAGAATGGAATTTTCTATAATTTCTCTACTCTTAGAACTCCTCAACAAAATGGAGTTGTAGAGAGAAAAAACAAGACGATTCAGGAAATGGTAAGGACTATGCTATGTGAAAAGAATCTTCCTAAGTACTTCTGGGTAGAAGCTGTAAATATAGCTTGTTATATTCAAAATAAAGTATTTTTGCGACCTATTTTTTTTAAATCCATATGAATTATGGAAGGGAAGAAAGCCAAATATTTCTTACTTTCATCCTTTTGGCTACAAATGCACTATTTTGAATATAAAAGAAAAGTCAGATAAATTTGATTCTAAGATCAATTTAGGAATTTTTCTAGGTTATTCAATTACTTTGAAAGCTTATAGAGTTTATAATCTTGTTTCTAAATTTGTTGAAGAGTCTATGCATGTAAAATTTGATGATGATTCTTATCTAGATAAAAGAGACGATTTTGATGATGAAACTCCATCTACTCCTTTAGTTAATAACCTAGACGATTCACCATCAAACGATCCATCTGATAAGATAAAAGATATTTCTAAAAATATTAGCTTAAGAAAAGACTGGAAATACAAATCTTCTCACCTAGAAAACTTGATTATAGAAGAAACTTCAGAAGGAGTGAGAACTAGATCCAAATTAGAAGAGAGGCAAATGTAGCATTTGTTTCTAAATTAGAACCTAAGAAAATTGATGAAGCTCTTCAAGACGAAGCTTGGATTTTAGCTATTCAATAGGAGTTAAATCAATTTACAAGGAATAAAGTTTGGTTTCTAGTTCCTAAACCATTCAATAAATCTACTATAGGAACTAGATGGGTATTCAAAAATAAACTAGACGAATCAGGAAAAGTAAACCGTAACAAAGCTAGATTAGTAGCTCAAGGCCATAATCAACAAGAAGGAATATAATATAATGAAACATATGCTCCTGTAGCTAGACTAGAAGCTATTAAGATTTTGCTTGCATATGCTGTTTTTATAGTATAAAACTATTTCAAATGGATGTGAAAAGTGCATTTTTGAATGGTTTTATAGATGAAGAAGTTTATGTGAAACAACCCCCAGGTTTTGAAGATATTAATAAACCAGATTATGTCTGTAAACTTCATAAAGCCTTGTATAGATTGAAACAAGCACCTTGTGCTTAGTATGATCGTCTGAGTTTGTTTTTGAATAAAAATGACTTTGTTAGAGGTCAAGTAGAGAAAGCATTATTTAGGAAAAATATTAAAAATGATTTTATCGTTGTCCAAATATATGTAAACGATATCAGTTTTGGTGCAACTTTTGAAAAGTTATTTTCAAATTTTGAAAGTCTTATAAAAAGTGAATTTGAAATGAGTATTGAATTAAATTTCTTTCTTGGTTTACAAATTAAACAAACTGAAGAAAAGGTTTTTGTTCATTAACAAAATTATATCAAAGAACTTTTATTCAAATATAAAATGGAAAATGTTAAACCAATGTCAACTCCTATGCATTCTTCAACCTTCTTATGTAAGGATGAAGTTGGTAAGAAGATTGATCAAACTCTTTTCATAGGAATTATTGGTTCTTTGCTTTACCTAACTGTAAGCAGACCTGATATATTGTTTAGTGTCTGTTTGTGTGCAATATTTCAAGCAGATCATAGAGAATCTCATTATATTGTTGTTAAAAGAATGTTGAGATACTTAGTAGGTACTACTAATTTTTGCTTAATGTATGAGAAAGGTAAAGATTTTAGGTTAATTAGCTACTGTGATGTTGATTATGCTGTAGATAGGATTGATAGAAAGAGTATAAGTGGAGGCTATTAGTTTCTTGGTCATAATCTAATTTCTTAGTCAAGCAAGAGGCAAAGTTCAATTACTCTATCTACTGCAAAGGTTGAATACATGTTAGCTGCAAGTTGTTGTTCAGAGTTATTATGGATTAAGTATTAGTTAGAGGATTATTCTATCCAAGAACATCATATTCCAATCTTCTGTGACAACACAAGTGCTATTAATCTCTTAAAGAATCCAATAAAACACTCAAGGGCAAAACAAATTCAAGTTAGATATCATTTTATAAGAGACTATGTGAAGAGAGGGATCATCAATCTACAATTTATTGAGACGAATCAACAATAGGTAAATATCTTCACCAAACCCTTAAGTGAAGAAAAATTCAAGTAAATCAGACAAAGTCTGAATATGGCAATGCTAAATGACCATTCGTCTGAAACTCCATGATCCAGATAATTCATTCTGAAGAAGCTAAAAAGTCATAAGTTTCCAGATTTTATAGTAATGGTAAATTTTCACTCGGTAGTTTCAATTTCATGATTATCGGAGGATCAGTTAAAAATGTTACAAACGGTAACTTTTCAAGAGTGTATATAAAAAGGAAATAATCTCAGAATCTGCAACACCTTGCACTCTAGAATTTTCTTGAAAAACTTCAAAACCGAATTGTTCAGAGTGCACTAAAAAAAGATGATTAAACCCTTTATTCTAAACTTCAAATCTGTCTTATTTCATTTCATAACTTTCTTTCATTTTTATACTAACCTCGCTTTTTTAAGCGAAATAAATCTCTATGTTTAGTGTTTATCTTTTATAGATTAAAAATGGCGAAATCTCTTGTCTATGGGAGACTCATCGATTTTACTTCTTTGAATAATAATCAGATGAATATTGAACCTGAGATTGAAGCAGTTGGCTAGAAAGACTTCTTCAACATCCGAGAGAAGGTGTATTTGAATGAAGTATATGAGTTCTGGAAGAATGAGAAGGTGGTAGACAACACCTTGGTATCAATGGTAGATGGGTTTTCGGTAATAATAACACAAGATTCTGTTGTGAAGGCTATTAGGTGTCTAAATGAAGGAGTAGAACTATTCAATAATACAGATTGGATTATTCAAAGTCATCTAGACAAAGCCAACATCAATCGACAACTATATGCATCTAGTAATCTAGGAGTTAAAAAGTCTTCAACCCTCATTCTGAAGGCTATTGTTCTTCATCCACTTCTTCTCCATTGTATCTTACCAAGAGTAGGATCAAAGGATTTGGTGACAATGAATGATGAACATTGTATATTTCATCTACTCACTAACCAATCGGTTAATCTTCCATTCTTGATTTTTGAAGTACATGATAAAGGCTAGGTAGGATTATTATATGAAGAGTAGTTCTTTACCTTACGGTAGACTGACTGTTAACAAGATTCTTAAAAGAATCTGAAATCCTACTTGATAGAGGAAACAGAGTAAAGTTGAATGTTAAGAGTGTTATCAATGCCTCTAATATTCACAAAATGGTGATTAATATTAAAGCCGAATTTGATTTAGATTTTACATCGAAAGCACAGTCTAAAGGGGGCTTTCAGTAAGACGAAGCAAGAAAGAAAATGTTCCGCCAGAAATACAAGCAAAACATCAATCGTATGAAAGAATATCAGTAGAGAAAGAGTTTGAACAATCGTTTGCAAAAAGGAAGAAAAGCAAGGTTCAACAACTAACTCTTCAAGTGTCTTTAAAGAGGAAGGTTGAGACGCTCTAATCAGAAAGGGCCGAGAAGTCAAAAGAGTCACAAAGATTAATAACCTTACAACAACATGAACAGAAGAAGCAGAAAGTTCTGATTCTTGGTGGAGAATATAAGAGTAAAAATGAGTAAGAGAAACAATGACAGCCTACCAAACCAATTATCTCTAACCCTTAAACTCAAGCAGCACAGTCATCTGGAGAGACAGAGATAAAAAGGAAGTTAGTATTTGAGAAGAAGAAGCCTTAACAACAACTCTCTTCCAAATTAGTAGAAGGACAAAAGAAGACGAAACTTGTTCAGAAGAAGCTTTCATCATCTGATGTTTCACAAAAGGCACAGATTGTTAAACAACAGCTGGTACCTTACAACCCTCCTCAATCGATAAAGAATGAATATTTGAAGATGAAGGTCATAGAAGAATCAATCGTAACAGAAGTTCAATTATCATAAGAGAACCTTCTAAACAGATAGTTGAGGTTGAAGTTGAATCTATAACAGTAAATGATTAGACGATAAATCTTCTCAATCCTAAAGAACGAAGACTATATAGTATTCTACGAGATGAAAAGACATAACCATATCCATTAAAGATTACTAAATATCCTTATACAATATATCCAATAACAAGCAGAACAACAATCGAGATTGTACCAGATGTACAACTTAGACGCTCAGCACCAGCGATAAACAAAGAAAAGGTAAGAAGAAGAAGTTTCCTGAATGGCACAAAAAAGATCTCACAGAAGAAGAGATTCAAGGGGCAATAAAGAACATAGATGACATATGTTATGCAGCACAACCTGTAGGTGTCTATGTATCACATCATATATTAAGGGAATCAGGAAGCACCCCAATTCCATAGCCTAACATTCGGAGTTATAAAACGTGAGCGTAAAACTCTGTAGGGTTCTTTCCATGAACCCTCATTAACCATCATCCCACAATGGTGGCATGCCCTTAATCATATTACATCTACCTTGGGACAATTAGCATAACTTTCACTAGAGATGTCGGATTAAAATCATTCTTGGATGGTGAGAAAGAAGACTCATAGATCTAAAATTTTTAAGAAGAGCTTGAAGGTAGATTCTATCATTTAGAGGGCAAAATTGGACCAGACGATAGGATTAGATGAAACCAAAAAAGAAGTCATACGAATTGGAAAAATTGTCATAACTTTCCCTATAGATATTACATTAAGTTGTTCTTTTGGATGGTTTGGAAGAAGACTTCAAGATCTACAAATTTTATGAAGACCATAAAGACAGATTCTATTGTCTAAAGGGAAACAATTGGACCAGACGAAAGGATTAGGTATATAGTGCACAAGAGAAGTTTCGATCAATATAAGAAGCAAAAAGTCAACTATAAATGATATGATGTCATCACAGACCATACGTCTTCACTGACAATATGACATCATCATACACGATATGACGTCTTCACAGACGATACGTCTTTACAAATGATATGACCTCATCAGAGATGATACATCTTTACAGACGATATGACATCATCATAGACGATATGTCTTTACAGACGATACGTTTTCATAGACGATATAACGTCATCACAGACGATACTATCTATACTTCTAAGCATCTCCACTTATAAGGGCTCTAACTTTTAACTCCAATGTCCAAAAATTACGTACTATAGACCGCTGGAAAGATAAAAGAAAGACCTACAACTTCCTATAAGATAACTCTACCCAATTCAGCCTAGATTAACCTAGATTTTTCCCTAATGTTAGAACATGAAAATTTTCCTTATGTAAACTTGAAAATGCGCTGGCCAAACTTTGAGAGTCATAAGCAAAAACACAATCATATTCCATTTGCATCAAAACATAATGGTTTTACAAAGCTTTAGTAAGCATTTTAAGCTGCAAATACATTAATATCTCAAAATCTCAAAATACAGAAGATACATGAAAAATGATTTACTCAAAATGCAACTAAAGCCTTGTTTTACAAGATTTGCTTCAAATATAAAATAAACAAAGATTGAAGTGATGCCTTGACCTTTGACTACTCGATATCTTGCTTATCACCTAGATATGGGGAGGAGAATGGTGGTGAGCGTAAATCCCGTGGGTAACAATTTTATAATTAGTAAAAAGCAAAATTATTTATAAACTCACTTCCATCGCAAAAATTCACCTTTATGGAACTATGTATGAATCACTCTTGCCAATTTATCATGAGCACATAAGCATATCAAAATGGTTCGGGTGGATCCAAAAAATAGAAAGTACTACGCATTTCCTCGTAATGGTCTTACGTAGCTATGAATTTATGGGAGTCTATGAAGGAGCTCCTTGCTACTAGCGGGCCGACGGGAGAAAACTTTTGTCAAAGTACACTTGACTTAACTTAGGAGACCACCACAAACCCATATAACGTGTATTTCATGACTTGTAACATACCTTTAATGGTCACTTTGTTGTGTCTCCGGTAATCTATACACATCCACCATATTCCATCCTTCTTCTTAACAAATAAAACTTGCGCTCCCCAAGGTGATGAACTAGGTCTTATGTACCCCTTCTTTAGCAGTTCCTGTTGGATCTCGTTTTTCGGAACCCAACTCTCTTGCTTACTCATTCATCTGTTAGACCCCGCTTGATTCCGAAGCCTAATCTCTTGCGAATATTTTTTTTCATTGAACCCTTATTAGATATTATCAATTCATCTCCATGCTCATAACATCCCAAAATTTACTCACAAATGGTTCCATGGTGTGCTTATACAAATCAGTCACTATGCTTGAACTCAATTTTCCTACTTGTGGACAGAATTTGGAAATCTTCAGATCATAATTTCAATTTGACTTCTTTAGAGAAATCATAGCTCTATGTCTCTTGTTTATTTTGAAACAAGAATCACCTCAATCAAAGCTCTATAGCTCAAGATACGCTTAAAAAGTTCAAGTCTGCTCAAACCCTAATCATGCTCTCCTAATTGACCTCTTACTTGTTATAATACAAACTTTCTCAAATTAACTCCAAATGTTACAAATTTTTATGGAGAGAAAGCTACATGTCTTAGAAATGCATTGTTTCAAGAATCACTTCATTTAGAGGTCAGATGAGGGAGTTATGATCAAAAGAATCACACATGTTTACATCCCAAATTGATTTGAACATCTCTTGGCGTGATCGCCACAAATTTCAATATATAAGTCGGATTACTTTCGTTTTTAAACCATTAGAAAGTAGAATTCAAGAGCAAAATTTTCCATGAAGACAAAAAATCCTGATTCGACCTTCAAGATGGTCAATTATTGCAATCTTTCCCGTGCATGTCCGTTTAACGGACATGTATCGGGTAAACTGCACCATTTCACTCGAGAAAGTCCGTTAAACGGACTTCCATGTCCGTTTAATAGACATGGGCGATGATAGGGGTGGTCCTTTTTGACCCGAGAAGGTTCGTTAAACGGACCTTATGTCCGTTAAACGGACATGGTGTAGGAAAATCCCGGTGGGCACATCACATGTACCCGGTGCGGAAAACAAACATTTTTGTCCTGGGACCTTCCCGAAAACCAGGATCGTTATGTTTATATAACTAGGTCAAACCATAACGACCTACGTAGCCCGTCTCTAGCAGTATCCATGCAGAGGTCGGAAAACCTAACCGAGACCAACCCTTTGGACCCGGGAATAGCTAGTCTAAGGGAAAGAGTGCTAGCTCTTACCTTAGGCTTGGAGAGCAAGA
>JANZLX010000213.1:13113914-13125017 GCA_025531955.1 Erythroxylum orinocense | reverse complement strand
ATTAAATAAATTTATTTAACTAAAAGTAATATATCTTTAAGTTTTATCTAAAATGTAATTATTAACAGTAATAAAAATACAACTATATTAATATTAACAACCAAACATGTTTTTGTTTGTATTTAAAAGAAAAACAGAAACAAAAAAATCGAAAACGGAAACCGAAACCTACAACAGAAAAACATAAGTAAAATTAAAAAAATTTAATTTATTTAATTTTATAATAAAATTACATAGACATAATTTTTATTATTAATAAATATAATCAAATTTAAAATATCTTCAAAATATATAATTTCAAATAAAATTTTGAAAAATAATTTATCTTTAAGTTTTATATAATATGTAATTATTGTCAGTAATAAAAATATAACTATATTCACATTAACAATTAAACATATTTTTGTTTTTATTTAAAAAGACTTTTGGGTTATTAATGTCAATATAATTATATTTTTATTTCTGATAGAAGAACATAAACTAAAAATTGCAACGAAAAACAGAAGTAAAACCAAATAGCCCCTTTTATAATTATTATAATAAACATTTCCATGGATATACAAATAATGCTTTATACAAACTTCTCATATTGGACAAGTTTAGTAAAATTATTCTCTAATAAATACTTATATATTTATTTAAGTATATTCGTAATTTAGTCCATAAGATTATCATTTCTTCCTTAATAAAAAAAATCGTGCACTAATTTTTGTACTTTATTATTATCTGGTCTTAATGAAGTAATAACTAAAAACAATTTAAGAATAATACATCAATACAATATGGATCTCATAATTATAATCTCACTGTAATTTTATTTATAAAAATATTTATTTTATGAACTTTATCTTATGCAATAGTTAATTAAATAAATATATATAAGATAAATGATGTCATTATTTAACTACGCCATAAATATATAACCAATGAATTTATTGTAGGGCATAATCCAATACTCACATAAATTAAATCATCCCCAAATTTGCTCGATCAACTTCATTCTTGGTGATCCGTCGATGCATGTCAAAGGAAAAGGCATACATATTCTATATTTAACATCTTTGAAGTAACATATGTGTTAACACTGTGAAGTTGTTCACATCACATTTCTTCTCTTCTTGTTACTTTCGTTTCATATATTCTTATTGTACTGACAAAAACGACTTTTAATCATAACATAGTGAAAAAGTTCATAGTAATTAAATGGATATTTGTAGACCTAGTAATTTGCTTTTAGGATCTAGTGGGATTACTCATTACACATACGTGGAGAGTGGTGAAGTTGCTGACAAGAAATTAAAAGCTCAAAGACCTTGTGACACTTCTGTTGAGTCCAAGTATGTGAGTCAAATTAAGTCACCTACGAGCCTATCGGGATAATTTGATATTTTGGATATAGATTACCTCTCTAACAATAATAAAAATACTAACTCGAAAGTGCAGGTGAGAGGGTAAGGAGTTTTTTTTTTTAGCTTAAGTGAGATCGTGGGTTTGAACCGCTCTTATATATATAGCCTTTAAAATTTGAGGCTAGAGTTTTACCTCTTGCGATGGGCCTACCATTTTCGAGCGAGAATTAGTATAAATATGAATAGCTTAAAAGCATCTTCTCATAATTGAAACCATCTTAAGACACCTTATGAAAAAAAATATTGGTAGATGTTCACCATCTTCGTTAAAGGATAGCGACAATGACAAATGGGAATATTGTCCCATATGTAATCTTTTAATTCAATTACTTTGGAACAACACTACACCTTTTATATATAAGAGATGAGTATCATAAGAAAGGTAACCACTCATTACCATATTGATACTTATAATCACATCATCCTCTATTCTCTGTTGATATGAATGTCGAAATAAACACATCGAGGGAAACTCTGTCATTTTGACTATTTCTTGTAGATCAGTGCACAAAAGAGGGAGTACGTACGTTCAAATTTTGGATGTAACAATTGTAGGCACATATAATTTACAGTGGTATCATTTGATATTGTTTGTCATTACCATATTGATACTTATAATCACATTATCCTCTATTCTCTGTTGATATGAATGTCGAAATAAACACATTGAGGGAAACTCTGACATTCTGACTATTTCTTGTAGATCAGTGCACAAAAGAGGGAGTACGTATGTTCAAATTTTGGATGTAACAATTGTAGGCACATATAATTTACAATGGTATCATTTGATATTGTTTGTGGGAAGCGCACAAAGCTTCTCCTCACCCATCCGAATTATTCTTTTCTTGACCTGAGTGTTTTGGCAAAAGAAAATGAACTCTTAAGGAAGCAACCAATATACGATTGGAGGAAATACCATGCCCGCTACTGAAGGAAGCAATCCAGTTATTGATCCCATTAGAACCACTAACATATCAAACTAAACCTCCATCACTGAATTGTTGCAATAGCAAGTCAATTTACTAATGCAAGAAAGGCAACATGTGCACACTTCTCATCTACTTTATGATGGCACCCTTTCGACATCACTCTCGACTCATCCAATATATCATACCTAGGAGAAATCTCATTGCTGATAGTCCATTAATACCTGATATTCTATTGGAACAACTATTAAACATATTCAAAATGTCGACATTGGATACTTACAATGGGATACAAGACCCTATCGATCATATCCACAACAATGAATTGCACACAACATTTAACACAATTAAGTGTAAAACTTTTTCTTCAAGTTCTGACAGAAGCAACTGGTAGTTTATGCTCTGCAGTCAATCAATTCGTTGTAGTTTATAACAACATAATTAATAAAGATATTCTTTATCTTTATGTATTAATTACATTTGATGTTTTAATACTAAAGATAAAATTCCTGAAATAATTCATGTATGATTGAAATTAAGATGAGATTATAATTGTAAGATTCAATTTACATTTTGTATTATTCCTAAATGTTCCTAATTATAGTTTCATCAAGACGGGATATTACTGAAACGGTAAAACTAGCACATATTATATTTCTTTCTTATGAAGAAAGTACTTGATCTCATAAATTAAAGTATGGAGATACTTAACTAATGTGTGGGTGATTTAGAAAATAAGTCACTGAATTGACCCGACTATGAGAATCTCAAATGGAATATTACTTATGTGCTTGTAAATTTCCTCATAATGATGTTTGTATAATTGATCATTAGATTTGATATTACCGAAGTAACTCGTGTGTGAATTACTGTGTTTTGATATTACTTATGAATTTCCTAGGATAATTTCGTCGGTAGTACTTGAAGGCAGTATGAACTATATGGAGATAGTTAAGTGAGTCAATAAAGAATTCATCATTCTAAAGTAATTAGAGAGAATCTTCCATTATGCTTGATCAGTAATGATTTATAGAATTATATGACTAGAGTGAATTGACATTTGAAAAAGCATTTTCAAATATCAATTATTAATTAGCAAGAACGAACACGATTGGACTAAAAGATTAGATATGATATCCATACTTTATCCAATTGGAATATTGGATGACAAAAGGATTAAATTATACATCATAACCATGCATGGACAGGTTAAGCCAAACCACTTTGACATTCTAAATATTTTATTGGTCATGACATGTTTCTAGACGTAAGTCTTGATCTATAATTATAAATTGTTTTATTGAAGAATTATATAAATTAAAACTCGAATTAAAGATAAATTAAAAGGAGTTTTAATTTATATAATTCTAATTATGAATTAAAATTATAATTTATAATCATTGTCAATATCTTAGGAACCTAATAAGTCACACATCAAAAAGTAATTTGTGAAAGAAAAATCAATTTAATTAAGTTAGACTAATTATAAAGTTCGAGAAACTTTAGAGAACAAATATGATATATTTTATTTTAATTATAATTAAAGAATTTTATTTAATAAAAATTAAAAATCCTAATGATTTTTCTATTAATAGGAAGAACGTTCAAAAGCTAAGACTTCTGTTCTTCCTCTCAAAAAAGTTTTGAGAAATTGCTCTGTAGATACCATCAGAGGTTGTACGTTTGAACAACTCGTAGTTGACAAATCGGGAAAAGTTTCAAAGGATTTTCAATGGGAACACGAACATGGTACAATTTCTTATGATTCATATTTTTGTTTTATTCAAATTACTCAATTATCAGGATCTACTCAAAATCTATAAAAAGTTTTGGTTTTCGTTGCGCCCGTGATTCGATCACAGTTGGATTCCAACAGCAACAACATCATGGTATCAAAGTTTACAATTATCCATAAGAGCTTCTTTCTATTAGCTTACTATCATATTTATATCTCACTTCGTGACTATAGATTTGGCATGCATGATCTCCATAATGCAAAGGAGCAATGAAAGCCTCAGTTATTATTTACAACGATTTAGTTTAGAATGATGAACTAATTTGGACATCACAGTAGCAGTCGCAACCTTTGCAAATAGCTTTAGACCTGGCCAATCATTATGGATTTTGAAGTGAAAGAAAAGACCCCACAATTTTAAAGAAGTCCACGTAAAGGCACAAAAATACCTAGACCTGAAGGATGCGGATCTTAATATCATACGCATGCTAATAGGGCATAAAAGGAGGAAGACAAAATGAAAGCAGGGGGTCTCCCCTCTATCGATGAAGTTAAAAGGAAGAAGTCAAAATGAGAACTATAGGAGGAAAATTGCAGAGTAAAGATGGGGAAGATATAGAGAAGTGTATATACAGATTTACAACTAAGTTTGTTCCTATATACATGGAGTCACTACTTTAGCTAACGTGATTTGTGAAACTGAAAATATTTGAGTATATCATAGCTTCATTTTTTCTTATACAATAGGTCTTTCATACCCCTGCAAGATTGAGCTCTGATACCATATAGAGAAGTGAAGGCAAAAGATATTTTATTGATACTGCTCTATCTTCAGTCAAATATATATACATATATATACAGATTTATAATTGAGTTAGTTCGTATATACATGGAGCCATTACTTTAGCTAACATAATTTGTGAAACTGAAAATATTTGAGTATATCATGGCTTCGTTTCTTCTTGTAGAATAGGTCTTTTAGAAGAAACTACCAAAATTTGGTACATTTATAGATAAGGTAATCAAATACATATTTAGTAGAGATTTAGCAAGAAGGCTAAGGAAGATTTTTCACAACCACATCTAAAAGAAATAAGGACTTGTGCTATTGATTGCATGAAGACATCAGACATGATACTAAAGATTGTAGAGACCTCTATTAGGTGATTAAAAACTTAGGCAACCAGGGAGTATCAAGAGATTCCTAATGAAAGAAAAAGAAAGTCAAGATAAGAGAAGGGGTAGCAAAAATAGGGACACACCTTAAATATCATAAATGAGGAAACCACAAAAAGATAATCAACCACCATAAAGGATAGTAAATGTCATTGTAAAAGGGGTGTGTAAAGACACCAAGGTACAAATTAAGAGAACCACTTGAGGACATGATGAAAATAATGAAACTAAGATAAGAGACCAGAAAAGAGATGGAAAATAGATGAGATTAATTTCCAAAGCAATGAAAGATGGACCTAACACACCCACATGAATATCCAATCATTGTGATGTTATCAATGGTGAAAATGATAAAAAAGACTATGTCAAATAAATAAAGTTGTCAATGAATAAATTGATGCCTATTATCATGTCCTTTTGGGTTTTAGTGATGATTAAATACATGGAAAAGCGAATTTCACTTCCTATAAATATCAAACCAACATAAAGATAAGTGACTATTATGACACATTTTTACATCATAAAAAGGCTCTTAATATAATCATAGGAAGGCTCATGCTTTGCATTATAAAAGTAATACTCTCCCAACTTCAGCTCCTAATGAAGTTACCAATACCTAATAGAGTAGGAGAGGTGAAAGCAAACGAAAAAATGACAAAAAAATGTTATGTCACTTCCCTTAAAGGGAATAATATTGTCAATAAAATGAAGAGTTAGATATTAGGGATCTAATAAAGGAGACGAAAGCGGGACTATAAGAAAAAATAGAAAGCAAAGTAACTAACACTTCTAATGAATCAAGATATTTAAAGCTTAGTGCAATATGATTGACTTATAATTGAAAGAAAAATTATAAGATTTTTTATATTTGTATGGAGATAAACTGACAAATTAGGAATTGGGAAGGAGATAATTACTTATAATATGCACGTGCTATTTAAGCCCATTAAATAAAAGAAGAGAAGTTTTATTAACAAAAGAAATAATCATTAAATTGGAATTCTCAAAACTACTAAAAATAGGCTTTATAAGATAAGCTGGCTATCTAAAGTGGTAAATGAAATTATGGTAAAGAAAGTCAGTAGAAAATAAAGAATATGTGTCAATTTCACGAACTTGAATAAAGCATGCCTTAATGAAAATTACTTGTTATCTTAAATTGCTCAGTTAATTAATGAAAAATTTAGGTATAAAATATTTTCATAAGGTTATACTCAGGATATAATCAAATAAAAATGAATTAAGCAAATGAAGAGAAGGCATCATTTATTAATCACAAAGAGATCTACTACTATAATATGATGCTTTTGGACCTTGAAAACATAAAGGCGACATACTAGAGACTAATGAACTCAATCTTTTAAAGGCAGTTATATAAAAATATGGAAACCTATGTTGATAACGTGAGCATTGAAAGAAAATATCATATCGATGATTAAAAAACACATTAATACACTAAAGAGGTATAAAATAAAGTTTTATCTCAAAAAATATATATATTCAAAATACAAATGGGTAAGTTTTTAAGCCTTATAGTTGCATGGAAAGGGATTAAAGTCAACCACTAAAAAATACATGCTATAGTGGAAAAAAAAACAAAACCAATAACATTCAAAGAATTTTAAAAACTGAAAGGCACACATTTCAAACTTATCATAGTTCCTATTAAGGTTGATTAATCAATGCCTTCTATTTTTAAGATTTTATACAGCCCAAAAAGAGTTTAAATGGACAAAGGAATGTAGGGTAGCCTTTGAATAACTTAAAGAGTATTTAAAAAAGCCCTCTATTGATATCTACCCTAGTATAGGGAGAAGATCTTTTATCTATATATAGCAATCTCTAACAATGCAATGAGTTTCATACTAATCAAGGAAGAAAACCATTTGCAAAAGCTTGTATACTATATCAACAAAATTCTACATAGGGTGAAATAAAGATACTTATGGCTCGAAAGGGATGTCTACATGCTTCTTATTTTAGCTTGAAAGTGTGCTTCAGTCACATAATCAATGTGTGATCATACTTACCATTGAGATAATTTTTTCACAAATAAAATGTCTTAAGGAGATTAGTAAAGTGAATAATCGAGCTTAGGGAATTCAGTAGTAGATACATTCTTAAGAATTTATTACAGTCCCAAGTCATTGTAGATTTTAAAGTAGAGATGGCCATTAAACACCCTACTAATTAGGGGAAAGAAAAATGTGAAAAATAAATAAAGCCTAGACTATATATGTACATAGGGCATTAGGAAAAAAATGTATTAGCAAGCAAGAATTTTTATAATGGGGCCATTCATTTTGACTATCCAGTGCACCATCAGTTACACCTTCAACATATCAAATAGTAAGGTTTAATGTGAAGCATTCTTAGCTAGAATCAAGATCATAAGAGAACTTCAACTAAAAAAATATCAAAACAAAATTAGACTCACTCATGGTTGTAAATTAGGTCAATAACTTCTATGAGGTACGAGAGGATAAGCTATTGAAGGATACCAAAACAAATATAGGTTAATAACAAAATAATTAAAAAGACTTAAAGCTAATACATGGCAACATGACTTGAAAGTTGATTGATTTCAAAAATTTAGAGCAACTAATGACAATATTCCTTAGGGAATATTCTTTGGAAAATATACATGATCAATTTATAAAGAAGAACACCATGTACATAATAATGAGCAACAAGAAGAAAATTGGATAAACCTAATTATAAAGTACATTTAGAATAACAAATTATCAAATGAACAACATCATGAAAAGAAAGATTATCACAAAATCAATTAACTACCGTGTAATTAAAGGACAAATATACAAAAGGTCATATATACTCCCATACTCCTTATATGTCCCAAGGTTGCTATAGGTTTGTTTTATCAATGAGATTCATTTAAGGGTAAGTATAGCTCATCATGGGGATCAAACTGGCTCAAAGAATTATTAGATATGGATACTTTGGCCTAATTGTAAAAGGAGATATAATCAAGTTTATAACAAATACGATAAATGCTAACAAATTTGAATTTTTCAGTATAAGTCAATAGTAGAATATTTAACCATAATGCATGCAATACTAATTTCTTAACAGGGATAAAGCTCTACATGATAGAAGAACAAAAAGAAAAACCATCCCTTGGAAGCAAAGCATATCAATGAAACATTAGGTTAATGAGCTCAAATAAGACCAAATTTCAAATACCGAAAGGAGGCCTTAATCTATTCAAATATAAACTCCCAGGTGCAATAGAATCAAAAGAAAAGTTGACACCTAATTAATTATGCCTTATAAGATTAAACTAATGGTAAGGTTAAAAACCTACAAGCTAAAAAGAATCAATGGAGGAATCCCATGAGTATGGAATGGTATATATATAAGA
Source organism: Erythroxylum orinocense (assembly GCA_025531955.1). Lineage (NCBI taxonomy): Eukaryota > Viridiplantae > Streptophyta > Magnoliopsida > Malpighiales > Erythroxylaceae > Erythroxylum > Erythroxylum orinocense. The sequence continues at coordinate 13,116,389 of JANZLX010000213.1, read as the reverse complement.
AAATAATTTTATTAAAAATATATTTGATTAATTTTACTATTCTTTTATTTTATCAATAAAGATATCTTTTTTAATGAAACGTATTTCTATATTAATAAAAAATATGTAGACCAACATAGCATAATTTTAAGTGAGAAAAAAAAAACTTATAGACTAATAAGGCTCAAGTTCAGGTGAGGAAAAGAGCACAACATAAAAATTAATAGGAATCAATTTTGGGTGAGAGAAAAAGCCTTTTAGATTAATAAAAAACTTGCAAACTAATTGGGTCCAGGTTTGAATGAGGAAAAAGAACTTCTTAGTTGAATTAAAAAAACTTACAAATCAATAAGACTTAGGTCTAAGTGAGGATATTAAGTCCCTAATTTAATCAAAATATAAAAGTCTAAATGATTTTAGCAAAGAACATAAGAGACGATTGTAAATGATCGAAGTCTTTAAAAAATTATGGTAAATAAGACATGCCTAAGCATCAAAACATCCAAATTAGAATAAGTGGTGAAAGAGCCCACAAAATATCCATACAACTTTTCTTTTCTTCCAAAAAAAAAAAACAAAAGGAGGTAGGTAGAAATTAAGAATGGCTAAAAGGAGCATTATCAGCATGACCTATAACTTCAAAACCATCATCAACGATGTAAAACTTAATATCTATGTCCAAGAGATCTTATATGTATGGAAGAGTCACCATAGTGTGAACAACCTCTACTCCCAACCTAACCTTGTGAAAAAACATTATCATCTTTCTTAATGATTTAGTAAGGATTAAGTGTTGGTTCTTCTCGACAAGTCTTCTTGATACATGGAGAGAAACCATACTTTCAAGAATAGGGATGTCATCATTCAATATGGAAATAGAGATAGGGGTTTAGCAGGAAGCGAGGATGGTGGAACAAATGATTGTGACCTTACCAATTTGTGTCAATTTTGGCTTCTTATCCCTTAAAAAGAAGCCCACTAACCCTTTTTTCTTTGGAAGACTTTATATGCACAATCACCATATTGATATTTATTAGTTAAAAAAGAAAGATGATAAAGTATGTGTAACGCCCCCTTACCGCAGGGTATACACCGGGATGCTTGCAGGTCATCCCAGTACATATCCTATAATAAGGGTGAGCTACGAACAATTACTACAACACTTCACATGGCATCATAATAAAGCATCAGTATAAAAATCAGAAACTTCTGAAACCATAATTTGTTTCCTCATTTCATTTCATAGAAACCAAACGTTTACACATCTGTCAGTTTTCACTGTCTGTACATCACTCCAAAAACCTAGTACAAGCTGCTATATAACAAGGACAATACATCAGTCCTAACTAGGTCATCCCAAAAGTCCCAGCTGACCGACCTGTGAGCCATTACTTCTCTTTCCAACATGATCTACACAGCAGGAAAAGTCTCTCTTGAGCTAGGAGTCTACTCTTCATCCTGAAAAAATAATTTGCAATTTTGGGTGAGTTTGCGAACTCAGTGAGGTAACCATCATCGATGGTTCACTCAATTCATGCAACAGTCAAGCATATCACAGTTATTTCATAATTTCACATTCAGAAGTACCACATGATTGTTATCACATAATGCAACACTCAAGCATATCACAATTATTTCATAATTTCACATTCAGAAGTACCACATGATTGTTATCACATAAGTATAAGGCATTTTGCATTTCACTCAATCAAAGAGATTCAATCAAATGCATATGAAATGCGTGTGTGACACTTTTCCAAGTTTTTACGGTGTTGTGACCGAGCGTCTAAACTATCCCAATATGGGCGCATTAATCGTTGAGCCTGAGGCTCTGAATCATGATGGGCTCGAGGCCTAATACATTGAGCTTTTAGTTCTCGGTGGTTGTTCCGGTCACAACTGTCATTATCTGATCATGCATTCATGCGTAGAATGCACATATCACAATGAAGCAATATATATGTCAAAATCAGCACATATGTAACAAATTATCACATATCAAGCAAGTAGTTCACAATTCACATACAAGTAGCACTTCTATGTCATAGCTCCCTAATACATCGGACCTTCTATCCGGAATCCACAATCAAAAATAATTCGCAAGCCCACCATTATCCACCACAGTTTTCTAAGCAAATAATAATTGAGAGAACCATATAGGTCACTCACCAATAGCTTTCGAGTGAATGCCTGGAAGTCTCGAAAACGTAGGTGGGTTGACATTCCAAACGAGCCTCTATAACATTCAAAATATATAAACATTACCAAATGTTCAATAAAAATATTTAATAATGCACATGTAGCAATTAAAATGTGTACAATGCATGTTTGTGACATTCCCGACTTTATTCCAAAAATTCTCATCACAACAATGTTCCCCTATGTCTTAGAAATCTATAGACATCAAAATTACTCAATTAAACAATGAAGCCCATTCATATTCTTTTAAATCGATCCACTCACTTTAATTCAATCATCAATTTCAATTTGATCTCA
>JANZLX010000213.1:13070356-13086718 GCA_025531955.1 Erythroxylum orinocense | reverse complement strand
TACAATTAAAAATGCCGAAAAATCATGAATGCATGTACCTATGAATAAATGCATAAGCAAGAAACCTGTTCCTCTACAATCAGAGGCCAGTAGCATGCTCAGTCAGTGAATGCAATGAAATCTATCATTCTGACCCAATATTACCATAATACCCTTTGCTACCAGTAACGGGATGTTACATTTCATGCCTCAAGTTATTTCCAAACATAAAATATATTTTACAGGACCCAAATATTTCCTGTCAAAATATTTAGACAAGTCCTCCTTCAGCTTGTGAATGATCCTAACATCTTGTCCTATAGTCAGCATATCATCAACTTACAAAGGAGAATAATGAAGTGTCTGTTAGTAAACTTCTTAAAATATACACCAAGGTTAGCAAAAATTGGTTTATAACCATTTCCTATCATAAATGAATCAAACTTTTGATACCATGTTTTGGTGTCTATTTTAGCCCATACAAACTCTTCTTTAACTTGCAATAACTTTCTCCTTTCCCTAAACCTTGAATCCTTCTGGTTACTCTATATATATATTTCACATTTAATTGTTTAAGTTCGAGTAACTAGCAGTTAGACCCAACACGATTTGAATTAAAGTCATCTTAATCACTGGTAAAAAAAATTCAACAAAGTCGATGTCGTTTTTTGGCTAAATCCTTCTATGACTAGTCTTGCTCTATGCTTTACCAACTTGTCATCATCATTCTTTATCTTGAATATCCATTTATTCTTTAATGCCCTCTTGTCCTTTGGAAGTTTTCACCAACTCATAAGTTTCCTTTTTTCTTCAAAGAATTCATTTCCTCTTGCATAGCTTCAAACCAATCTTTATCTTTATATGACTCTACCTCTTGCATAGTTTCAGGCTTCCCCTCATTAGTAACTATAAGGTATTTTATACTTGGATAACTTGTAGAAGCACTTGTCTTGTTAGTTGACCTTTGAAGTTGAGTATCCTCCACCACTAAACTAGGTTACTCCCCTTGGTTATTATTCTAATCGACCTTATCTACACAATTAACATGACATAGATTATACAACTCATCACTATCAGGTTGTACCTGATCACAAAATTATGTGCATACTCATATTTTTCATCTCTCACTTATAGGTTGATCAACAGAAGTCAAAATAGGAGAAACATCAATGGCACTGCAAGATAAACATCTAAGATTAGTCTTAACTCTTTTAATGAGGTTTACACCTATCTCATACTTATGAAATATGACATCTCTGTTTCTAACAACTTTTTGATTTTGTGTATCATAAAATCTGAAGCCAAACTATTCATCATCATTCCTAATAAACATGCAAAGGGTTGTCTTCAAGTCAAGTTTCAGTCTCTACTCTTTATGTATAGATGTAGACACCCTGTATTTGAATACCCTCATATGTGAATAAGAGGGGTCTTTTTTTGTCCACATTTTCTCTAAAACGTCAAGACCTAAGAGGACTGATGAAGTTATGTTAATCAAGTAAATGACTATTTTGATCGCTTTATTCCAAAACATCTTAGGCAATTTAAACATTCTAAGTATACGTCAAACCTTCTCCATAATTATCATGTTCTTTCTCTTAGTAACACTATTATGCTAGAGAATATTAAGTTTTGTCTTTTTGTGTCTCATGTCATGTCTTATATGGTAATTCTCAAACTTTTTATAGGTATACTTCCTTTTGTTGTCAATTCGAGAACACTTTATCTTTTTCTCTATTTCCCTTTCTAACATGGCATAAATTTTTTGGAAAGCTTCAAAGACTTGGCTCTTTGTCTTTAATATGTAAGCCTATGTTTTACTTGTTGCATCGTTAATAAAGGCGATGAAGTATATATTACCTCCCAACAACTCCTGTTTAATAGGATCATAAATATCTGAGCACATCAACATTAGTATATCCATTTTCCTCATAGATCTCCTACTGAAAGAGACTCTATGATGTTTTCCTGCCAAATAATGGTCATATGGATTAAGAGGGATGGAAATATTTATCAAAATTAGAGATTTACTGGTTAATAGCTTGATTCCTTTTTCACTCACATGTCCCAATTATTGATGCCATAAATTAGAATAAGTATTTTCCAAATGCATACACTTCTCCACCACATACCATTAGGTGTATCTTGTATAATATGCAATATAGCTCTTCCTGGGCAACTATCATCAATCCTTTTAATAACTTCCACTTTCCATCCCCAATTATGTGTTGAAACCCTTCATAAGTATATTATATGATAGCAAATTAAGGTATAAACTAGAAATATGTTATACATATTTTAAAGTTAGCAATCATCTGATATTGGTCTGAACCCTAATGTTACCCATACAAATAATATTGACATAATTTTGATTACTCATCTTTACATTCCTTAAATCGCCATTCTCGTAATTAAAGGACGCTTCCTCTTTGGAACATAGTGATAAAGGCCTCTATGTTGACAAGCTAGTTGGAACTCAAATTAATGACATGGAAGCATTTACTAGTTGCACAAAGCAATGCCACCTCATCATCTATGCTTGATGTTGTTGCATTTGTATTTTTATCATCCCTATATTTCCTAATGATCTTGTTTTGTCTTATCCATCTTCTACTTATAGCAAAACCTTTTAATGTGTCCAAAGTTGGTGCAATATTAACATGTCTTGATCTCTTTATCACCTCTAGATTTCGTTCGATTTACAAACTTGTCACGCATTTTGGGACATCTGCTTTTGCTTCTTCCCTTGCTTTCTACCATAAAAGCCTGTATATTATAAAATCCCATCTCTTTTCTTCCAATGTCTTCATTAAACCTACTCTCTTTGATTACATCCAAAAAGAACACACTCTCTAGGTTGAGTTGCTGGTGGTCACCACCATTGTCTCCCAACTATCTAGTAATAAACTCAATAAAAACAAGGCATAGAGCTCATCATTAAGAATAGTTTTCATGATATTTAACTCTTTAATATTGTCTTGGAAGTCACGAAGGTGCTATAACACAAAGTTTTCATATTTCAGTTTTATATTCACAAACTTCTTAATCAAAAAGGCCTTGTTTTGGGTAGTCTCACTTTCGTAAAGATCTTCTAGCTTCTTCCCCAATTCAAATGGATCAAATTTTTAGGACACATGTTTGAAAACACTAATGTCAATCCACTGTTGAATAGTGCTCAGAGTTTTTTATTTCATCTTTTCTCATTCTTTATCTATCATTTTTTTCTGATTTAGATAGAACATCATCATTCACACATTTGTCCACATCAGTAGGATTAAAAAAGATCCTTGCAATACAAAATATTTTTCATCATGAGCTTATAAATAGAGTAGTTTGTAGATGAAAATTTGATCATAGAGTTGTGTTTATAACTAATGACTCTAATATCACTTTGTTATGCTCGAATCATAACTCTCACAATGTCAATCAAAAACAAATAACTTATCTTAGGAAACCCAAACAACCAAACAATATAAATTACAAGAAGATAAAACGAACACCAGATATTTATGAAAAACCCACGAGTCAAACTAATAAGCAAATCCACTAATTCAAATAGGAACTTGCAAGAGTTTAAAGATTTCAAGCTATTGGCATTTGCTCAAAACTATACCACATAACAGATACAAGTAATCCCACCAAGTTTCATAATTGAGTACAAGCTGATACCCTCAATTTATCCCTAAAAAACCATTTAAAAGATAACTTGTTGCTAAAACTACCAATTATAGAATGAGAAAGACTTATCTGCTTACTCTCACTCTATTTCTTTTTTTTTTTAGTATTCTTTTCACTCATATCATGAACCTCTTCTTTTCCCCTTTTCTATTATAAAGAATAGGATTTTAAGACCAAACATGGTCACTTATATGCCTGTGTAGGTGACCTTGTCCTAATCAAATTTCAAAAAATCACAGATATACACCACCTCAGTTAGTCATACTATCTACTTATATGATCGTGTATACCAAGGATATGCGCATATCTATTTCTACATAATCATGTATGTCTTTAACTCTTTCCATCCACTCGTACACGTTTGTAATTACTTACACGGTCTTTACATATGGTCGAGCATGATATTAACATGAGCATGTTTGATCTTATATGGTCATATAGGTCATCATCTAACTTATACACATTTATATTCTCCTGTACGACCTTCACACACTCAGTGTAAGTCAAGGACACGAGGGTGTTGTACTCTACGCAATCATGTTTCTCATGAAAGACTTCAAATCAACCGTTATTTGTCTTTACTTTACTTGTTCATCATTCCTACGATTTGTCAGAATATTTAAGATCACCAAGGGCTAGAAAGTCAACACTTTAAAAGAACAACTAGTATCCATTTAAAGTCATATGCCACACCATATATGTTCAAAACATAATAAATGAACTATGCCAAGGTAAATTTGTTTTATCGTGAAACTTGTAGAGGTCTCCCCATGAACAAATGAAGGGGCTGAGCTGATGCTTCTATGAATAATAAAGCTTGTGTTTCGTCAACGATAAAATGTAAAAGAGGCCCAAAACAAACCCAAGTCCATTCCCAACAGAAAGAACTTCTCTTTTGTCGTTTGGTAATACGCAATTACCCGGCACGCGACGCCCAAAGAAGCATTACCAACTTCGTAACTGACATAAAACTCCTTTCTCCTCCTCTCTCATCTATGTCTCTCTAACCGATCCCAGCCTCGTATCTATCGACGTTGTTCATTTTCAACTCATATACTCTCTCTAGCTCTCCAATTTAACCTCAGGCAATTCGATCCGTTACTCCACTTCTATCTGCACATACATATATATAACGCTCGTTATACAATTTTTAAAATAAATACGAACGGAATTTTTTGTTTTGTTTTGGATTTATTTATGCATGTAAATGTCTTCAATCTCTCCAAGCCCTCGCAGCGTCGAAGAGATCTTCAAGGACTATAGCGCTCGACGCTCTGGCCTCGTTCGCGCTCTCACTTCTGGTCGGTGTCCTCAAAACCCTAATTTCTTTGCTGATGTTACTTTTACTATACATGTATTTATGTGCCATCCTCTGGTTTTCTATTAATAACGTTTTCTTTTTTGGGTTCTGTTAGAGGTCGATCTTTTCTACTCGCAATGCGATCCAGGTTAGTCTCTCGCATCTTAACGCATGCTTCCTTTTTGTTTCTTTTAGTGTGGGTTTGTTGAAATTTTAACGAAGTGACAGTGAATCCCAAAAAATTTGGATCTTTTTTGTTTTCGTTTGTCTGAGCGTTATTGCGTCATGATAAGTGTGGGGTTCGAGGTTGGTCAACTGAAGAAATTGTTAACTTGATGGAGTACAAGCTGAGATTTTTGGAATTAATTGATGGTTTTGGTTTCCGGTTTGCTTCTTTTGTTATAGATTTATAGTTTCTGATCTTTACTAGCGGGTACCTGCTTAATTCATTGTAATTTTATTTTAGACCATGTTTTAGGTGTTATTACCTAGTATATGCTTTGTTAGGACATAATTGCCCTAAAAGAAACAGCCATGCTTTTGAAGGTGCGTGAGTTTCTTATTCTTTATATGTCGTCCAAGACATTCAAATTGAGGCTCCTTTGCTTTTAAAGATCTTTAGGTTTGATATCATATTGATGTGTGTTATTCATCAAGTTCTTTCCTTGCAATCTCACAGAAAAGGAGAATTTGTGCTTGTATGGACACCCAAATGAGTCATGGGAGGTGACTTTACCTGCGGAGGAGGTGCCACCAGAGCTTCCTGAACCAGCATTGGGCATCAATTTTGCAAGAGATGGGATGCAGCGCAAAGATTGGCTTTCATTGGTAGCAGTGCATAGCGACTGCTGGTTGCTCTCTGTGGCATTCTACTTTGGTACTCAATTGAATCGCAACGATAGGTACATTTTTCATGTCTCAGATATTTACTCATACACTGTTAAATCGGTTAATAAGTGCCAATAGAATGTTAGTCTCTAACTGTGCACCTTGATTGAAGCTACTCTTATATTTTTATTTCAATAGTTCAGGTATCTGGGCAGTTTAAATTTCAAATAAAATAGGAGGATGAGAGCATGTTATCCATAAATTTTGCGAGGGGGTTTCATAAGTAATATGAATGAGTGAGAAATCATTAGATCATCTAGTCTGTGGTCTCCAATATATAACCTTACGCTTTGTGGTTAAACTTGATTGATCAATCTCTCAATTTTCTCTTTTGGATGAGGATGAATGCAACACCTCACACAATGACTTATAAGAGTTATAGGGCTATGAATACTCTTGAAACAATTGGAAAGGCAGAAACAGCAAGTTGAATCTCACGAACACTTCATTATCATGTTTTGAGAAGAGAAATATATCAGGTGATCAATAATTTACTCCACTAACACCTCATCTCAATGCTTGGCTTTTTGTTGGCCTTTCCTAAGCAATTTGTTGGGCAATCTTAAGCCCCAAAGTTTAAGAACTTTTGTTCCTGTAGAAAAAAGTTGGGGTAGCATGTCTAATTGGTATTGTTGTTCTTAGCCCTCATACTCTGCATCTATTAATGTGAATATCGCTGGGATTCCTGTTTAATATCTTTCACTTTGGATATCATTTATGATGATATGATATTTAGGTCGGATTTTCAAAACATCCGCAATCATATTCCACCTATTCTTCTCCTGTTCTGTGATCCAAATTCCAAATATTTCTGTGCTGGAGATGTGAATACCATAGGGTTGGCAATGTGTCAGGCTAGCCCGGGCTTGGCCTAAAGCCTGAACTACCCAGCTTCCAACCCAATCCAATCCAATCCGACCCATCACCCCTTCCAAAGCTTCGTTCATATTGAAGCCCCTCTGTTGGTTGTCTCCGAATTCCTTCGAGAGAACCAATGCACCAGAGGAAACCATATCCGCCTGGAACAATGCGCCAGAAGAATCACAAACATGGAAAATCCAACTATGAAAGTACAGATGAGTCAACAAATAAGTTAGTGAATCAAGATACTATAGCATTTGAGCTCAACCAATTCAACATTAATTCAGTTAGCTAAAAGAAAGCAAGTCCCAGAAACCAAAATCAGAACACAGTGTGAGAGAGAGGGGGGAAGAGAAACCAAGTATGTGGGTTGTATAAGAGATGACCAAGAAATGTGATGAAGATAGTTAGTGGAGAAATCCAGGTGTAATGGAAAAAAGAGGGCAATCAAATGACAGATGGATAAGACTTTGAGAACACAAGACAACAAAACTTTGAGAAGTGAAAGATGTAGAAGAGATGCAAAGCGTTGATTCTGGAAATTGGGAGATGTAGATAAGAGCTGTTGGGTCAGTTAAGACAGTGAAGCTGAAGAAGAGAGGAGCTAGCTAGGTTTTTTTTGTATATATATTTATATATATAGTCGGGCAGGGTTGTGAAGTCCAGGCCCGACCTAAGACCCAATCAACTAGGGTCAAATCTGTTGACTTTGGTTGGACCAGACTCGGGCCTTTTGTCAAACCTAGAATACCATCACATGCATGTGGGAGACCATAATAGCGTCTAGATGATATTTGGAATAAAAAGTTTTTCACGCATTGCATAAGGTTTCTATCATTTCTGATCATTTACTTCATTTCTGAATTCATCCTAAACAAGATAAAATGAATTATTTATGGGGTTTGATGGACTTAATTGTTTTAGTTATTTCTCGTCTGCAAGTGTGAGTTCTTCTTTAGGATTGTTGGTTTAATAGTTTAGAGGTTCTATGCTTTTTACTCAACAGGAAGCGACTATTTAGCTTTATAAATGATCTGCCAACCCTTTTTGAAGTGGTGACTGGAAGGAAACCAATAAAAGATAAACCAAGTGTGGATAGTGGAAGCAAATCGAGAAACAGCATTAAGGTGATACTTTTGTTCTCCCTTTGAATCACAAATGAATTATATTAGATTAGTGCTTTATGTTGCACCAATATTTTCAACTGACTTGGAATGTGAAACTGACGTTGCTGTTGCAGAGATCAGCTGATGGGCAGTTGAAAGGTAATTCGAAGTTGCTTGATGAAAGCTATGCAGATGAGGAGGACGAGCATGGCGACACCCTTTGTGGGAGCTGTGGAGGGAATTACAATGCTGATGAGTTTTGGATATGCTGTGATGTTTGTGAACGATGGTACCACGGGAAATGTGTGAAGATAACACCGGCAAAGGCAGAAATGATCAAGCAATACAAATGCCCTTCATGCAGCTCAAAGAAGGTTAGACAGTAACAACCAGAGTGAAAGCTTGTGAGGGGTTAACCTCGTTTCTCTTCCCTCATGTTGTCATAAAAAGCACTTGATAGATGTGTTCTTTTCATATCTCTTTCATTTTCCTTTTTCTTATTTGCCCCTTTTTGCCTACTGCATGTCACAGTGTTTGTTTAACAGATGCGCGTTAGTCGAATTCAACTCTGGAAGTCTTCTGTTCCGTAATTTTTGTTTAAATGTTAGTGTTAGATTAACTCAAAGTGATCGCACCAGCTCAAATTAACCACTGTGGCCTTCAATTGCAGGCCGATTATTCATGATTTTGGCTAATGAAAGTAACAATAGACGGGCTAGACGCTTAAAGCATTTTTAAGTGTAAAGCGATGAATGTTAGGGAATAGAAATAGCACCAGCAATTGGGGTTTTAGGCATTGCAGTATGAAACTAAATGAATGAATGTGTAGTGTCGCCTAAAAGGAAAGTAATGTGGCGTGGATAATAGTGAAGCAGGGGATTAATAAACGAATAATTAACTAATTAGCCATATTGAAAGTTTTTATTCGATCTCGATGATTAACATTTTCTACACGCAAATTAATAATTGATGCCTATTCCGTACTTTTAGGCTTTAACTTAAAGATGTTCTATATTTATTATTATTATAATGCAGTAAATCTCTAATTGATGCATGTGGGATCTTTTTTCGATGCGTGCTTCTCGTTGGTACCTGCCACTGACGCTACGTTAAGTTCGTCGCGAATGTGAAAGAGTGAGCGAGTCTTCAAGATTTGGGTACTTCTTTTGTTTTTGTCCTATGAAGGGGCAAAGTTATCGCAGTACTATTTGGATTGGATTGGAGACCCATTGTATCTGGTTTAATTCCTTCCCATCCTGTCTTGTTTTGTTGACTCCGTCGGATCTCTTTCAGTCACAATTGTCTCTCATAAACATAAAAGCAGGTAACATTTGATTTTGTGATGATTCAGCCCCACGTTTCATTCTTAAGAATTTTAGTTCATCACCCAAAATATCTTAACTACTGAGTAATGTCTAGTCGCCTTCAGGCCACTTTATTCAGCAAGTTTATTTATTTCATAGACCAAATTCCTAGTTTCCAAAAGCAAATAGATCAATTTTATGCATCCAGACTTGACATGTTTTAGAATAAAGATTTTCTTCAACCGACTCAATGTTCTCCACTTTAAGCTTAATCCCAATTAAATTTTTTAATTTCGTGTACACATTTAGTAAAAAATTTAAGTACCTGTTTTCTCTTTTAATTTATTAGTTCAGTAATTGAATTTTTCATTTTTATTTTTATTTTCATATTTTCTCTTTTTATCACAATCTATTGCATTAATAATTAAATATAAAATAATTATTTATAACTACCTAATATATTTTATTTTAAATAAAACGAACAAAATTATAATTATTAAATAACTATTTTTTATTGAATATATTTAAAAATTCCAAAAAAATGCATGATGAAATTGTTGTTAATATTTATTAATGAGAAAACATCAATAAAATAAAAACAAAAATAGAATCAAAGGAAGCTTTTACTTTAATACTAAGAACAAAAATCATATATACTTGATGTAAGCAGTAGCACCCCTCGCAACACTATTGACTTCAATATTGATAACAGGAAGCCCCAGTTGCTAATATTCTTATATCATAATAAACAATTGTCTCATAAGATTTTTCTTTCAGATGAAGTTATGAGGTATTAAATTATAGACGTTGACCAATGCACTTCCTAGTGGTAGTGGGTGCATATCCAGTCCTTTAATATGCTGTGTCCATACACCAAAATAATAGTTTTGAGTTTCCAATCGGCAACGTGTAGGCTGTGCTATGTCAATTAAAGAAGTGGTAATTAATATCGAAGGCACCATAAGATCAGCAGTTGCTAAAGATCACAATATATTACATTTCAATTCAACGTTATGTCAAAACAATTAGTAATATCATTAACTAGTAATGTCAGGGTTTGTCTACTAATTAATGGGCATGCAGTTAGATTGGCATAGAACAATAAGTTAAAGTATTTTCTTTCATACAAAATTAAAAATATGATTATAATTTTATGTTTTTAACATAGTCAGGAAATATCAGCTAATACACTGGTACATATTTAAATACACCTGTGAAAGTTTTATATAGTTTCATTATGGCAGTGCAATGAAAGTTTACCAAGTACATAATATTCTTTGTTTTCTGAAAAAAGATTAGGCAATGACAACTCAATATGTATAGAAAATATAAAGGAAATTACTAAACAACATTCACGTGATGCCTTAATTTTCTTGGTCAAGAACTTTGTTAATTTACGATGAAGTTCACAGTTTTGGCTTCAAACATGATTGATGCAATCGTGACCTCTTTGCAGAGATTTTAGGATATTCAGCCTACAAAAAAGTTCCAGTTATCTTAATTATAGGAGTGGGACTTACCATTCATCAATTACCACTCAAATATCTGGGAGTTCCTACCTCCACAAAGAAGCTGAATGTAAATCATTCATTGATAAAGTTTAAAAAAGAATTGTTGACTGGAGTAACATATTTCTATCATATGAGACTAGGTTGTAACTAGCCATTTCCATTTTCCAAAATCTACATATCTATTGGCTATCACATTTGGCAACCTCTAAAGGTGTACTGAACAATATTGATATGGCATGCATTGAATACAAATGTTAAAAGGATATCCAAAGTCAAGTGGAGTGGTATATGTCTTCCTAAAGAAAATGGTAGATTAGGAATCAATTAAAATTGCAACAAAATATTGTTAGCTAAAAAGCTATGGTGAATTTGTTGGGACAAAGAGAGTCTTTGAGTGAAATGGGCACACACATTTTATATCAAACAAAGGAGTATATGGTCCATCTCTCGGAAAGGTTCACAATCCTGCACCTTCCAACAAATCTTCCTCATTAGGTCATTCATGCATTCTCACTTTAAGCATCATATTAGAGATGCGAAGAATACAAAATTCTAGAATGATAACTAGCATCCTCTAGGTTCTTTATGCTACACTCTTTAGGCCATATGCTTGTCCAAAATAATAGTTGGAAATGGCCATTTCATACGACTAGCGGAATCAGACTCATTGTGGAACAAGTGTCAGCTTACTCACCAGATCAGACATAGGAAGATAAGATTAGATAGGAGCTGCACATGTCACGTAACTTTACGGCCCAATCTTATAAACAACTATTACTTGGTCCACTCATCAACTCCTCTCTCTTTGGACTAGTACGGGGATTTGGAATTTTTCAAGCGCACTCCTTTATACTCTGGTTGGTAGCTAGGCAAAAGCTAAGTACCAGAGATAAGATAAAATTTGATATTGTAAACCTATCATTCCCGATATGGTCTACAGAAGATGAGACAATATATGTCATCTTTTCTTTAGGTGTATTTAAATAAGACAACTATGGAGAAAGCTCCTCTTCATATTTAATCTTCAAGATCGAGGTCTCAGCTGGATGGACTACTTGTTATGGGTAAATGAACTGAGCTGGAATTGCAAAGGGGATTAAAAAGTGTTCAAGGTTGGTTTTGCTATGTTAGTGAATTTTATTTGGAGAATGTTGAACATAAAGATCTTTGGGAAATTAGACGATTATAAAATATACAATCGGATGGAGTTTTACCTCAAGTTAAGAATGACAACCATGTCAGCTCCTTATCTACTCTTCACTTCTAACCAAACCAAACAACAATTGAGGATATAGAAAAGGTTGATGATAGGTTCTAAAAGTTGTGTATTTAGCTGATTTTTATACAAGCTCTATTTGTAAGAGTATTCACTTAACAATCACTGTACTTTCCATCTTTTGATTGAATAAATTATTACTTACCTTCCCAAAAACAAAGACTGATGCATAAAATGTTATTTTCCTTTCACTCAATTCTAATTTAGGGATTCATAGTTACTATGTGGAAAGCACTTGTTTATTTTATAGTGCATTTCTGTTGGTGTATATCCCTCGAACCAATTATAGAATATACTTTAATTGATCAGTAATTTAGGTAGTGTCGTATTTCGACCTTGTTTAATATTAGGTAGCCATTATGTCTTACTAGAGACTGCTTATAACTTATAGGCCTAAAAAAAGTTTAAGTCTTTTGCTGATATTAAAAAAGCCTACAAAGTCGCACACCAAGAAAATTGAACATTCATTGCACCTTAATCGGATTTGAGGTTTGAGATTTAGGGTTTGGGCTTTGGGCTTTAGGCTTTTACTATATATATGGATGTATAGTATGACTAGAAGACAAAAGAATGTCATGTGCTCTCATCTGCTCAAAAACCCTAAAGGAGACGTCCTCTACTAAAAATAGAGAGAGAGAGGTCTTAGAAAGTGCTACTAGCACATCATAATGAGTTGTTCAGTCTCGTGAGAGTGTCGATATCAGTAGAGGTGCAACACTTGACATGCTCTTCCCAATACTATCAGTTTCCCTGCATATTTCTGCTGCAAAAAATTATAACCTAGTCTGGATTTGGTTTCATTATTATGGGTCTTGGTGTTTTAGATTCGTGAAGGTGATAAATGTTATTACTATTGATAGTTTGAAAATATCAACAAGTTCAACTCACATAACCATTTAAGAAAATACAGGCTGTGCAAGTTTTGAAGAGCCGTCCTAATGCAAATGGTTAAAGTAGTGACAAATTTCAGTGCACAAAGCTCTCTGCTTTGCAAGGGTCGGTAGAAAGTTAGCAATTATACGTGACTTTCTCTTTGTATTTTATCAAGAGGCTGTTTCTGTAATTGAAATCTTTAACCTTCTAATTACAAAAGAATAACTTTATCACTTATTTCAAAGTTCACCTCTAATGATAAAAGTAGTGGCTTGTGTGTAAGTTTCTTTTCATTTTTAGATGGACAAGTCAACGTTGCTTCCGTATTTGCTTTTTAACCAAAAAATTATCTTTTGACCGTGTTTAGTAGAGAGAAGAAAACCACATGATCTTTCAACTAAACAAATTTGTTGGTTATCATAACGAGTTGGTTCAGTCGGATTTTGCTGGGGCTGAACATCATTGCTTGGATCCATAATTCTGTATGGCTTTAATTACTGAATACCTGCAAAACAAATAATGGCTTGCCGGGGGATGGTTCTCGGAAGGCCCCTCCGATGCTCAAGTTAGTACTTTGAGAGAGTTTTGGTTGCTGAGAATAGAGAAGAGGCTAGGGGTGTGATCTCGTACCTGTATTACGGTAGAATAATACCTTATATACTTGGGATTACCACTAGGTTTAGGTCTTTACGTAGATCATTGTGTTTGCATGGGAGTCTAACACCTGGTGGGCCATATGGGCCGTGGTCGTTTGGAGATGGGTCTGGGCCTAGCACTGCCGACCCGACCATAAGCCCCCTACTCCTCGAGCCACAGCCCGGGAAAGGGTCGAAGGAGTATGTAACAGGCATCGTGTTTCCCAGGCAGCTCGTGCCAGGCCCGATCAATAGACTATGGCGTGATGCAATCGACCGAGCTGGTTCAATGTTTCGGCGATCCGGTCGAAGGTAACGGTGGAGTCGACCGATCGGTTGCAGTCATGTGGCAGATCAAACGGGTATGATGGCAAGGTCGGTCTGGCATGTGTAATAGCGAGACCGATCGGCTAGGTGGCTAGACTTAAGTAGAGCTCTAGGCATGATCATTACTGACGGTTCGCGTTTTTTGATAGGTTGTCATGTACGTCTTTCTGGCTACTGTACAGCTGTTGAGTGCGTCCTTTTAACTGTTGCACAGCCATCGAGCGTGTCCTTTCAATTAGCGTGCCGTTGTGGTTTTCAAACAACTCTAATTTACTCCCGCTCCAATTTTGCCGCGTGTCCACGATGGTCCGGATGTTCTCCACGCGTCAAGCATTGATGGAACGTTCATTCGGCCAGTCTTCTATAAATACTCAAGATTGATAAACTGCAAACTTTCCTCACGCTTATTTCGTTCCCTGGTTTCTACCTGTATTCCTTTGCGCCTTCTTGCTTTCAGTTTCCAGAGCTTTGTTTCCGCTGTCTTTAAACTTCCGACTTCTATCACCAAACTAGGTACGTCTTCTCTCCAACCCTTTCCCCTCAAATTTCTTTTGTTTCGCCATGTCATCAGTTAGCCCTAGAGAGGAAGTTAGTCTTAGGGAGGAAGTTAGTCCTAGGGAGAAACCGCCGAAGGGGCCTCCCAGACTGCTGGGCCGCTATTTGCAGCTGCAGAAATAGTAGAAGTGCCAGAGGTCAGCGGGAATGAGGCGCCTGAGGCAGGGGGAACCGAGAAAGTCGGGGCGAGTACCCGGAAAGATGGGCTGGTAGTAGAGAAACCGCCGAGCGACCGATCGACAATGACCGTGAAGGAATTGAATCAATCGGTTATCAAGAATAACATCCCTACCTTATGGGGACCCAGGTTGGCCTTCGAGAGGGAGCGAATTTACAGCAACTTGGGAGGTTACTTCGCTGTTTCAGACAGTTTTTTCTCGACCGGGGGTATGAAGCTACCCTACGCCCCAATTATTGACGACGTGTGCAATGTTTATGCGTTAAGGCCGAGTCAGATCCCCCCAAACAGATGGAGGTTTATCAACGGTCTATCCTTGCTATGTCACCAGTTCGGATGTCCTCCGTCGATCGGTATTCTGCGCCACTTTTTGCAGATGAACCAAAGTTCGAGCGCTAGAGTCGGAGTCCCTCACTTCCAGTACAGAGACTCGAGATACCGTCCTGCTGGGACCGCTTCGAAAGTCCAAGCATGGCGGACGAAATATTTCTTTGTGAAGCCCCCGGGACCTGCCTTTGAAGCTAGGCCGTGGAAGTATGCCCTGACCGAGTGATAGAACGACATGTCAAGTTTGTCCCTTAGCAGGGAGGAATGGGAAGTGGTCGACCGCATCAAGGCGCTCGGTCGATATGACTTTGATTCTCTCATCCGAGGATATCACGGAGGAGCCTCAGCCAACTCATTTCTAGTCGACCCCCTGCCCCGAATTAGCGGGCTAGGGGAAGAAGTTGCCCCTTCTGGTTGACTTTCCGTGGTTAAGCTACTTACTGTATTTATAAGTATAGGTTCCAATTTCTGACCTCTTTCCTTGTTGTGCAAATATGGTAAGGGTCGATGATTTCCCGACTGCGCCCTCCAGCTCCACCACGGGCCAACGCAAAGCTGTTAAGCCCCCTCCGAAGGCAAAGGGACGAGACAAGAAAGGGGTCGGCGCAGAAGTCGTTCAACCTGCTGCTTCCGGGGAAATTGTCGCCCAGTCTACTGCTTCCGTGCTGTCTGCGGCGCTCGTTCTGGCTACCGCTCTCGAACGGCCGGTAGTGATGATAGAGGAGGAAGAGGGGGAGGTGGAGCCGCCTCTTAAGAGAAAAAAGACTGTTCGGGTAATTGACCCGCCCACCCATCGGGCCAAGGCAAAACAAAGGAAAAAGAGGGAGAGCTTATCACTCGGTCGGATAAGGGCAAGGGGAAAAAGCATGCGGCAAATGCCAAGAAGTGGGAGCCCCCGATCAGCCTGGACAGGGATGTATCGCTTGGGGACGTTGACGTTGCCCTTCACATTGCCCAAAGGGTCCTTCTCCCTATAGACAAGGAACACCTTGATTCTTTGACTAATCCGGAGCTGTTGGCGCGTCTCGTTCGTAACTGCACGAGGGATATGGAGTTCGCTTATGCGTTGCATCGACATGTCAAACATATTGGTGAGACTTCCCTAACGTTGGACCAGGAGGTCCACGATCTTCTTGAGCAAGTGAAGACTTTGAGGGCCAAGCTGTCAGAAGCGAAGGATGAAAAGGACCTCATGCGGGTTCAACTTACTTCTTTAGAGGAGGATCAAAGTGGTGAGAAGGAATCCTGGGAAGAGGAGAGGCGCATTTGGAAAGCTCAGCTCGTTACGGGGGAGGAGGAGAAAAGCAGGGCGATTGCAGTGAAAGACGAGCTGGTCGCAACGAAAGATGAGCTGGAGAAAAAGTGTCAGGCGCTGCAGCTCGATAACGATTGTTTGAGGAGCAAGGTGCTCACTGCCGAGTCTAAGGTAAAAAAGGCACAAGAGCTCTGATCTAAATTCCTTCGGTGTTAGCCCCAAATTTTTTTAATTAATTAATTTAGCATGACTTAAAGTAAATTAAAGCATTAATAAATTAAATTAAGTTGGTGTTACTTAAGTTAGCAT
>JANZLX010000213.1:13032244-13049824 GCA_025531955.1 Erythroxylum orinocense | reverse complement strand
AGTTCTTCTCATGGTAGATGTGACAATGGACCACCATCCAGTTCTGTGTAAACAGTTCGTGGATCCCTTGGATAATGGGGTTATGGGTCGAGAATCGGCTGGCCGAGGAAGAAAGGAGTTGAATGGCCACATTCGAATCGACTTCTAGTTCAATCCGACGAAACCCTAGCGTCCACGAGAGTGTGAGTCTTGTAAATATGCCCCAGAGTTCCATAGATATCGATGAGCACCAGCCTAGATTTTGGCTAAACCCGCCAAGCCAATTGCCTAAGATGTCTCTGAGGATTCCGCCAGCTGAAGCCGAGGAGGAGGAACAAGAACAAGCGCCATCAATGTTCAACTTAACCCACCTGATAGGAGGTTTGCACCAGCTGATGAGGTGTACCGGTGATAAAATTGCTTTGCCAAGCGATTGACTCGTAGATCTGATCTGCATAAGACAAAATAATAGAAATAGGTGAGGATGACCAAATAAAATGAACATCAAAAAGGGCTCCATCACGCCAAGCCCATAATAACCAACAAGTTATGCCAAAAACAGTCGACTACCCTGTTTGAACACTCGTTTGTGGGCTTAATTTTATCAATGTTTTAAAAATCGGATTGATGACTGAATCAGAGAAGCAATTGATTCAAGGGTCAATGGTTCAATCGAAATTCAACCGTGATCGAATCGGTGACTAATAAATATATAAATTTTTATATTATATATTATATCTATAAGATAATTTTTAAACATATTATTTAATTATTTATCTAATGTAAACTTAACTTAAACTTTCAAACTTCAAAACATACTATTTTTTTAAGTTCACTAAACACAACACAAAATAAAATAACAAAGCTCATTAGTCATATTTCATTAAAAAGATTAAAAAAAGATCACTAACCATAATATTCATTCAAGTTGAAATCATCAAAATCAAGGTATTTTAAATGGATAATATTCATTTAAGTTGAAATCATCAAAATCAAGGTATTTTAAATGGACCGGTCGATCCTTTCTTTCACCGGTTCAGCAATTTTTATCGATCCAATCGCAAAATGAACGAGTCAACTACTCACAAAAAATAAGGGTTAAACCAGACCGTTTCATGCTCTGAGTTACCGGTTATCTGGTCCGACCGATCGATTCGGTTCGGTTTCCAAAACTAGCTCTTTTTGTCACCTTATACATAAGCTTATATCATGCAACAAAAATTAATAAACCAATAAATTCGTATTATATTTAAATATTTAATAAATGAAAAATATTTTCCTTATAAATAATTCAAACTTTTGTGATGTTTTATCATAAAATTTATAGTAAAAAAGGATGCACAACCAAAACGGTTAAAATATAAAGAAAATATGAAAATTTTATATAAAATTACTAAAAATATTTCCAAGAGAGTTTAAATGTATTATAATCAAAAGTGAAATTTAAATGGAAGATTTTTGCAGGTTTTTGAAAAATTTTAGTAAATAAAAAAATCTGTTTTAAATTATAAGAACACTTTGTTATTGAATATATAAAATCAATTAAGTTGGTCTCACAAAACAGCTTAAGCTATTGTGGTAAATCGATCATTTAATATGGTATCAGAGACAATAGTAGGCGCTGTGGGGGAAGGAGTAGCCAAGAAAAACACAAGTCTTGGATCGTGGTTCTAGCTTGTGTGTTGTATAGGGTTTAAGCCAGGATAGCATAGGCAACCAAAGATTTTTAATTTAGAATAATTTGATATGGTATGAAATATTTTTTGGTAAGGGGAAATGAGATTTAAGGTGGGTGTAGGCAGGCGGTTTATAAGATAAACGATTGAGGCAAAGGCACAGGGCCAATAGGAAATTGGTAAGGAAGTATGAGAGAGTAAAGTAAGTCCTGTTTCAATAATATGGAGATGCCTTCTTTCAGAGTAACCATTGTGTTCAGGTGTATGGGGTGGAGTGGTTAGATGTGTGATATTAGAGGTGGAGAGGAAATTGGCTAGTGCGAGATACTCACCGCCATTGTTTGAGTAGAGAGTTTTGATGGATGATCGAAAGTAATTTTCTGTAATAGCTTTAAATCTGATAAAAACTTCCTTGACCTCAGATTTGTGTTTAAGTGGATAAAACCAGATATATTTAGTGAAATGATCAATGAAGATGACGTAGCATTTGAACCTATTGGTTGACAAAATTGAGGAGGTCCAACCATCTGAAAATATAATGTCAAGAGGTTGCATAGAGATAACTGTAGATTTAGAAAATGAAAATTTGTGACTTTTATTGCAAAGACAAGCATTACAAGAAAAATCATGAGATAATGAAGAAGATAATCCTAAATGGTTGTTGGAAATAATATGTTTAAGGATTGGAAACGCAGTGTGTCCTAATCTATGATGCCGGCCAAAAGAGTTGGTCTTTATTGTAGAGAAAGCAATCAATGGAGAAGATGTTGGCCACTCATAAACACCATCTTTAGTGTGTCCTTTCAATAGCGTTGTTCCTGTGCAAAGTTCCTTCATAAGAAAAGAATTTGGTAAGAACTTTATGGATACTTTATTAGAGCTACAAAATTGAGATATAGAGATTAAATTCTTTTACATAGAGGGTACATAGAGAACATTGTCTAATGAGGAGTATGTAGAGAGGTGGAACCCATGTGAGTGATGGGAAGATTAGAGCCATCTCCAATCATGATATCATCATTGCCTAAGTATGGTGTATGCAATGAGAGGTTGTTGAGGTCAAAAGTGACATGGTAAGATGCACCACTATCAAGGAGCCATGAAGGATTGGTGGAAGAATGGGTGGCAAGATGGGCGTGTATTTGCCATGAAGTGTTGGCTGGAGATGTGTTGGTTTTGGGAGACGTTTGAACCGGGACCTGGCGAAAGGAGGGGCACTGCTTGGCCGTATGGCCTTGGAGTCTGCAGATCTGGCAGTAGCCAAGTTTAGGAGGATGTCGAGATCCTGGTGAGGTAGAGGAGCCTACATTGGTAGTAGCACGTGTACGTTAGTTGGTATTGTGCTGAGGGTTGAATGAGCACCAATTTTTATTGGTTTTGGCAGTGGCTGGATATTTTTGCTACTCATCTTTGTTTGATTGAATAGAGACTTCAAAAGTGAGAAGCTTTTCATGGAGTTCTTCAAAGGTGATGGAGTTATCTCGTGCTTGGACAGCACGAACCAACTCTTTGTAGTCATCACTGAGACCATCGAGAATTTTATCAGTGATTTCTTCATCATCAAGTGGGGCCCTAAGAAGAGCAAGATCATCTGTTTTGGCTTTGATTAATTGCATAAATTCAGTGATGGTTAGGGATCCTTTGATGGTATTTTTGAGTTGACTTTTGATTTGATTGATGCAGCCACGAGAGGGTTTAGCATAGGTATTGGCTAAGATAGTTCAAGTTTCTCTAGAGGTCTTGGCTTTAGCAATGAATGGAATGATGATTGGTGATAAGGAGCCAATAATTGCATTAAGGATCAATTGATCCTGATGGGTCCAGAGAGTATAATTGGGGCTTGGTCTGGTTGTATTAGATTGTGTAATAGTGGCTTTTAGACGAGGTTTGGAACCATCAACATAGCCAAGCAGGTCGTAACCAATAAAGAGAGTTTGGAACTGGAGTTTCCAGGAGAGATAATTGGTGGAGGTGAGTTTGAGAGGAGTTTGTGCAACAACATTAATAGCGATGAGTGTTTGGTTCGGTTCGTTGGTATGAAGAATAGTTGGACTAGTGTTTTCGGTGGCCATGGAACGAGGAGCTGAGATGATAGATTAAGGGAAAAGAGAAAATGAATTGACTAAAGCTCTAATACCATGACAGATTAAAGCTCCATCTGTTGTATTGACATTCAAAGTAGTTATATACAAGAATAAGATAACAACTCTTTTGCTATAATCCTAAACTATCGAGCAATTGGAAAACTAATTCTTGAAACTATAGGATAACAAGTTTGAACGAGATCTTATTTTGAACAGGTCAGTGGCTATTGCAGGTTGTTACAATACAATAAGCCTCTAATATGCTCCCTTAAGATGGAGCTCGAGAGAGAACTCCAATATTGGATTTGAGATCAAGGAAACGACCTCGTGGAAAAGGCTTGGTAAGTGCATCAACAAGTTGGTCGGCTGAAGAGACATGTGCAACACGTAGGACTCCATTTTGGACTTGTTCCCGAATAAAGTGGAAATCTATTGCAACATGTTTCATTTTGGAGTGAAATACGGGATTGGAACAAAGCTGAGTAGCACCAACATTGTTACAATAGATAACCGGACAACAAGTGAGTTGTATCCCAAGGTCAGTAAGAAGAGAAGTGAGCCTGTTGAGTTCTGCTGCAACATTAGCCACCAACTTGTATTCAACTTCAGTGGATGATCGAGCCACTATTTTTTGCTTCTTAGAGCTCCAAGAGACAGGATTGCAACCAAGATAGATGACATAGGCATTGATGGAAGAATAATTGTCCTTGTTTCCTGCCTAGTTTGCATATGAAATGCTTGTAAATTCTGTAGGTTGTCATGATGAAGCTGATCTGAAAAGGCATGAAGGTGTAACGGTGACTGGCGATGGATTTGTAGGCCTTCATTGATAGTTCTACAGAGATATTGTAGCAATCGTTTAACAAAAGTCCAATGTTCAGTCGTTGGTACATGCATATATTGAGAGAGTTTGTTAACAACAAAGGCGATGTCAGGCCTTGTAAACAGAAGATATTGAAGGCTGCCAACAATAGTTCGATGCTCTGTGGGGTCAAGTAATGGTGTACCCAATCTTAATAGCAACGATGGGCTGGTTGGAATAGGAGTGAGCACAGGTTTGGCATCAGTCATCTTCGTTCGAGCTAATATATCCAGGATATACCGCCTTTGAGAGAGCAAGATGCCATGCCGATTTTAACATGATATCAGACCCTTTGTAATCAAGTAATCACGAGTTCAAATCTTACCATCTACCTATTGTTCAGCACAAGGTAGAATGAATCTGTGCAAGTTTTACGCCTAAAGAGTTTTCACTTGAGGGAGTGCGTTAATGAATATATAAAACTAATTAATTTGGTCTCATACAACAATTTAAACTATTGTGATGAATCAGTAATTTAAGACATTTAAGCCAGTGTTTTAAAAACTGGACCGAACCGATCGGTCGGACTGAAAAATCGGTGAACTGAAGCATGAAATGGTCCGGTTTAGCACGTATTTTTTGTGAGTGATTGACCCGTTCATTTTGCGATCGGACCGGTAAAAACCGTTGAACCGGTGAAAGAAAGAACCGGCCGGTCTATTTAAAATACCTTGATTTTGATGATTTCAACTTAATGAATATTTGATTAGTGATCTTTTTTTTAATCTTTTTTAATCTTTTTGATGAAATATGATTAGTGAACTTTGTTATCTTATTTTGTGTTGTGTTTGACGAATTTTTTTTAAAAATGTATATTTTGAAGTTTAAACATTTAAGTTTACAATTAGATAAATAAATAATTAAATAATATGTTTAAAAATTATCTTATATATATAATATATAAAATAAAAATTTATATATTTATTAATCATCGGTTCAACCACGGTTGAATTCCGGTTGAATCATTAACCCTTGAATCAGTTGCTTCTTCGGTTTAATCACTGGTCCAATTTTTAAAACATTGATTTAAGCACAATAATTAACTACGATTTTGATTTTAATTTCCAAAAGGAAGCAAATCTTTCTTTTCCACTTCAATTTATAATTAAACGTGTAGTGATTGATTGTCTTCAACCAGTAGTAACAGTTGTGTTCCACTTCTTGGAAATTTGGAACCAAATAGGGACTCTGATACGCTCAACAAAGCGCGTGAGCTTCGAAACGCACACGTGATGGACAACCTTGGAGGCGCGGTTGGATATAGCCCACGAGATGGGGTCCACCATTAAACTAGCAATTTAACTTTCATTTACATTTCATTTGGATTTCATTTAGAGGAAGCCGGAGAGAAGAATCAACGGGTCCCCTATTCCTTAATGGATTGACAGGACAGAGAGAAGAGACCCTTTTGCTTTGAAGTTTTGACTTTGACCAAACCCACAAAACAATACAAAATTCGGGAAGAGATCAGGAAGAAAAGTCTTACTTTCCTCTCACCTTCCTCTTCACAGTTAGCTTCTTTTGGAGAAGATTATATATAAAAACCCCCAATTGGCCTTCTCTTGGCAGCTCACACCAGCTTCATTTCTTCAACATAATTCAAGACTCAACTTTATATAGCACCTCCACCTATTTCTCTCTGTCTCCTTCACAGGTCTCTTAGGTATGTTTTTTTTTTCTTCAGCTTGTAGAAATTTGTAGTTTCTATTTGGTCTGATGGTCTCTATGCTTGGTATTTTCATCACTCGTCGGGATTCCACTGCGTCTTTTGCTTGTTTGGTTAAAGTTTGAAATTTTGGTTTTGGGTTTGCCTCTGTGACTTTTTTTCAATTCTTACCATATTATTCAACTACGCTAAATTTCTTGGTAAACAATAGAGGTGATTTTGGAAGACCAGGTCTTGTGGGCGTTAGATGCTTGTTGATAATACATAATTTCTTTTTTAAAGGGGGAAGTCATGGAAGTGGGAAATTTGGATTTCGTCCTTTCATTTTACCTTTCCCTGGCGCGATTAGGCTTCTGTGTGATCTAATCCTTAGTTGTTCAGATTAGTTCTTTGATTTGATTCGTGAATCTTTCTCGAATATGCCGAATATCTGAAATTCGTAACTTTGCATGTTTTCGTGTATGTTTCCATCCCCAGAAGATATATATGTCCTCCATAAGACGACCTCATTGTTTGACATCTGCTTGCTTTTAACTGTGCAGGACTTGGATATGTGCAGTGGTTCTGAAAGTGAGTTTTCCCCTTCAAATATTATCATGGGAGATGAATCTCGTAAACAGAAGGAAGGTATCGTGTGTAACTGCTCACTTTTGCTGGAGTTGTCCGCCTCTGATGATCTTAGTGGCTTCAAAACTGAGGTCCAGAAAAAGGGTTTGGATGTTGATGAAGCAAGCTTTTGGTATGGTGGACAAGTTGGGTCCAGAAAGATGGGTTTCCAAGAAAGAACACCCCTTATGATTGCTGCTATGTTTGGAAGTGTTAATGTCTTGAAGTATATCATTCAAACGGGGAAAGCTGACATCAACAGGTCTTGTGGCTCTGATAAGGTCACTGCCCTCCACTGTGCTGTGGCAGGTGGTTCCAGTTCTTCTGTTGAGATTGTTAAATTACTGTTGGATGCCTCTGCTGATGCTAACTGCATTGATGCTCATGAAAATAAACCTAGTGATCTGCTTAACTCTTCATTGAAATCTCCGTACAACTCAAAAAAGAAGTTCATAGGTTCACTGCTAAGAGGCGAATATTTAAGGGAAGATGAAGAAGAGAAGCTGGTGACAATACCTCAGTTAACGAAAGAAGGGAATGAGAAGAAAGAGTATCCTATTGATGTGACGCTGCCTGATATTAACAATGGAATTTATGGTACGGATGAGTTCAGAATGTACTCTTTCAAGATTAAGCCGTGCTCGAGGGCCTACTCGCATGATTGGACTGAGTGCCCATTTGTGCATCCAGGGGAGAACGCTAGGAGGAGAGACCCGAGGAAGTATCCCTACAGCTGTGTCCCTTGCCCTGAATTTCGCAAGGGCTCATGTCAGAAGGGTGATGCTTGTGATTATGCACATGGTGTTTTTGAGTCTTGGTTACATCCTGCCCAATACCGAACTAGGCTTTGCAAAGACGAGACTGGTTGCTCAAGGAAAGTCTGTTTCTTTGCACATAAGCCTGAGGAATTGCGGCCTGTGTATGCCTCCACAGGCTCAGCAATGCCCTCACCTAGGTCCTCTTCGATCAGTACAGTGGACATGGTGGCATCGAGTCCGTTGGTCCATGGATCATCAATGCCACTGCCCACCGTTTCAACTCCACCCATGTCTCCCTTGGCAACAGCGTCATCATCTCCTAAGTCTCTGGGCTTGTGGCAAAATAAGCTTAACCTGACTCCACCTGCATTGCAGCTCCCTGGAAGTAGACTAAAAACTTCATTATGTGCCCGAGATTTGGATTTGGAGATGGAATTGCTTGGGTTAGAAAATCAAGTTAACCACTTGCAGAGACAGCAACTGATAGATGAGATGTCTGGTCTCTCTTCTCCATCCCGTTGGAGCAAAGACTTCGATAGGGTTGGGGATTTTCAACATACTAACCTTGACGAAGCTTTTGGTTCTCTTGATCCATCTCTGTTGTCTCCAAATGGACTCCAGATTCGGCAGAACACTAATCAGCTACGGTCTAGCTATACATCCAATCTGTCATCCTCTCCAGTGAGGAAGGCTGCCCCATATGGGTTTGATTCTTCAGCTGCAGTAGCAGCAGCTGTGATGAATGCCAGGTCTTCTGCCTTTGCAAAGCGAAGCCAGAGCTTTATTGATCGTGGAGCTGTAACTAATCGTCTTGGCCTTACAGCTGCTGCAAATTCAGTAACCATGATGTCCTCCAATCTGTCAGATTGGAGCTCCCCTGATGGAAAGTTGGATTGGGGCATTCAAGGCGATCAGCTGAACATGCTGAAGCGGTCATCTTCATTCGGGGTTCGAAGCAACACTAACAATTATGCAACGAGAGCAGTTGACTTGATGCCATCAAACATTGATGAACCTGATGTGTCTTGGGTTAATTCACTGATAAAGGATGTTCCCAGTGTTGGAAACTTTGGTGCAGCAAAGCAGTACAATTCTGCCAAAGGGGTTCCCGAAGGTGTTCCTTCATGGATGGACCAGTTGTACATAGAACAGGAGCAGATGGTGGCATAAGCAGCATCTCGAAGCTCCTAATTTATCGTGGAGGATTTTATACTCTTGGAATTGTAATAATAATTGTACGAGTTTAGGAGAAGAAAGACGCTTGGAGGGAAAAGGCAAAGCAAGGAAGAGTAGAAATTCTTGCAAGAAGTCCACTCAGATTAATCAGGACGCCAATTGAGCCACAGGTGACAATTAGGTGAAATACGAAAAGGGAAGATTTTTTTATTTGTTTTACATTCTTTCATATTTCGGTATCCCCTACTTAGGGATTGCACTTCTCGTTCTTGGTGATATTAAGATTCAGAACGCTGAGTTCTTAACTAATTCACCTTGAGGTTGAACTGAATCAGCTGTTCATTGTAACCTTACAATGCAAGTTATAAATATATTCAAGTACTATGCCGTAAAGATGCTTCCTTCTTTAAATTCATGTGTTTTTTGGGACAAGTGATACAATTTGATGTTCATCTATCTCCCAAATGTTGTCCAGTACAGCAATTGTTCTCATGGCCTTTCTAGTTTCCACAGATGAACTCCTAAGATTGCCCTTGATTTGGTTTTCGCGATTGTCACATTTCGTTTTTAGGCGTAGTTGGCAAAATTAATACTACTCCTGGAAAAATTAATACTTTGTACAGTTGCACAAAATGATTGTTATCAGTGGCGTAGAAATTATCAGCTCCAGTTTGTAAAATGGCAAACCACGCTTAATTGATGAAAATTCCAGGTTGTACATGTTTCGAGGCAAAGCATCTGTTGCAACTTGCTGAATTCCGTACTCGTCAAAAATCTAGATTTAAATATAGCATGAGTTGGACATTCTAACCTACAATTGCTATAGATGTAGAAAGCAAGAACAGAAGTAGACAGCCTTTCCTTAAAATTCAAAGACCCTAATTTTCGTGGTGGTTGAAGATGAAAGCAACATTCGCAAATTAAGAAGAAAAAATTGTATTCTACTTTGACTTCAAATCGTCGATAAAACTAGATTAAGTAAATGTCCTTTTCCGTCTAAAAAAAAAGAAGATTTCCTAGTAATAAACTTGCAAGTCAGAAGCAATGGATCCAGAAAAAAATAATAAAATTGAATGGGTCTTTCAACCAAGTAAAAATCTAACAAAGCATGAGACTGAATCATTTACAGCCAGACATATGATAAGATATGGTTGTGGAAGAATAATAAATTTAGTTGGACCGACCAAAACTCTCCGGCCAATCTATCCTTTCGAATTTTGGTGGCTGAGCACGTTAAATAGATTCTTTCCACACAAAACAACCTTCTTCTCGAATATCCTAGTGCGCTGGGCGTGACTCCACTTCTGTCCTCAAACCAAACCATTGGATCTTTAGTTCCCACAAAAAGTAGTAATTTTTTGATGTGGGGAATATCTTTCAACTTTCGACTCCTCTTTTTTTTTTGTCATTTTGTCCCTAGTCAGAACAGAGAAAAGACTCAAGCTGGGATAAAGATTATGCGTGTCAATTTTAAGAGAGAGCCAACCCTTTTGGTAGATTGTTGAGGCTTAAAGCATAGGTGAGAACTTAAACACTGGTTAGGTGAGAAATTAGACACTGGTTAACTGCAAACACTTCTGCAGCCTCTCAATCTCAGGATTCTCATCTTGGAAAACCCAAGAAAGTAATCCAGGTTAAATAATATCTCACTCGAAAACGAAACATATTTCGGGCAAATTAAGAATGTGTTTTTTATTTTTCCCTGTTTTCTCCAAACTAGCAACAGTTCGACTACTAATGTAGTTCCTTTCTTTTTCGTCGAATTTACTTATAGTAACGATATCTTTCTTTTCAACGCCCAGCTTCACTTCACTTACTGTACTACAACTTTCCTTGTCCCGCAGCCCCGTATTTGTATTGGAGAAATTCAATGAAATGTATATGGGATTTAGGACATCGTTTTGGTTTGATTGTGCCATTAAGAGTTCATGAGCAATTGGTCAAGGGAAAATGATTATATCTGTAATGTTTTTATTAAAATTTAATTTAAAATCTAACAACTAGTTTAAAAAGAACCCTCAATCCATTAAAAGGAATTTTATTAGGCCAAAAGAGTAATTTTAACTCTAATGTATGCATTATAATATAAGAAGATTCATGATGTTTGAAATGTTCAAAATGACTCTTAACATTTATAAAAACATTCAAAGTAGATATTAGTTAGAAAATAAAGTAAAGGGAATTAACTCTCTATCAGTTAAATGTCACGTTAACACGTACATTATGTTTATTTTTAATTCTTATCTTCAAAGTGCGTCTTATTTGACAGGCTATTGGCCGAGCCACGTCATATTATAAAAACCTACGTCGTCTTATAAAATTTCTAAAAATAAAGTAAGCGTGAGCGGGGATGATTGTGGGTGGATCAGCCAACTCTGATCTGTTATGCCATGAGCTAGCTCACGGGCTATAGCCGGCCAGCTCAACTTATTGACATCTCTGCTATTTATCAAATAACAAGGACATATGCTACAAAAAGTCTATAATAGTGAACCTACAGCCACGTTAGACTCATTCATTGGTTAATTTTGAAAGCTTATTTAAGTATTTTAACATTAATTAACCCAATTAGCAAAATAATTTTTTTATTGAATATGTAATCCCTAACTCCTAAATTCACTGTTGATTACTCTCTCCCTACAGCAGCTATACCTAAATATGCGATCATAATCCCATCTCTAATTGTTTTTGCATTTTTCACAGCTTCGTCACACGTGGTCGCCTCCTCCTCATGCTTTAGTTGCACAGCTAAACAACATATGGTGAAGTTAGGTAATTAAGAGATCGAAGTACCTTATACTTCCTAAGAGAGCAAACTGTGATCCCTAGAATTCGACTCACGGTGTGAATCGCTCCCCGTGTCATTCCTTACTCTCTTCACTACTATACACCCATTTGATGAAAAAATCTTCAAAGAAACTTTACAGCTCAAGCTATGATGTAATACCAACAATAGAGCACATAGTGGATCTCAGACTAGAACCAACAATAATTTTAAGAAGTAGGTTGTGCTCCACAAGTGTCTTCACCACTCCCACGTGAAAGGCTCTAAGGAAAGCACCTCCACTCAAGAGCAGAGATGTCCACGCAAATGCATGACTTCTTTCATAGCTTCGTTGCATATGGTTACTTTACTTGCTCCTTATGCTTTCGTCGCGCAGCTGTGAAAAATGCAGAAATGATAAGAGATGGGATTCTAGTTGTAAATTTAGGGACAAATGTTGTGATTGTATCAATTAGGAGGGACGGAGAAAGAAATAATGAGTTTAGGGGTTAGGGATTACAAATTCAATAACAAAGAAACGATGGTATTTCTTCCTTAATATGTTAATTTAGTTAACGAATTAACGTTAATAATACTTAATTAACTTAATAAACAAATCATTTTAAAAAAACTTAATAAACAAATAAATAATTTAATAATCTTTTTAAAATTAACCGACAAATGAGTCTCACTTAATACGCTTATGTAATAACTGTGACCCACTTTTAAGATAAAAATTACAAAATAAATGTTACAATAATTTTGACGTGATATTTAATTGACAAAGAGTTAATTCTGTCAAAATTTTAATAAATAGATTCAAAATTTTAAGGTCCTTATATTATGATATAAACATTAGTGTTCAAATTGCAATTTTGACCAATCCTATTGCTTTTAGACTTATTATTTCCATCAAATTCCCACCACAGAAAAATAAATTTAATAATCTTATTATTTTTATATGAGTCTTTTGCCACATGTATGTTGCATTTGATAAGTGGACTAAGACATAAATTTTGGTATCTTCCAGACAACTTCTGGGTTTTTTTTCAAAATGTTGTCATATGGAATAGGATGTAGTTGACATTTAGAAGACTCTGCCTCCACCTTTCTCAAGTTTCTCTGCTTTTGGGTGTGCTTCAATTCGTAACCCCTATTCCATCTTTTTCGCCTGTCTTTGTTTTCGGTGTATGCCAATCAATGAGGATTCTGGATTGTTCTTCCCATTTTAGTGTTTGCATTCCTCAATGTTTGGTGTGATCCAGCTTCTCCAGCTTACACAGTAAGTGTGGCTTGTCTTTATTAAAGGCATATTTTATTATTTTAATTAAGTTTGACATTTGTTTATGTAGGTAATTGTAAAGGAGATAATTTGTGGATCATTTTTGCATATTTCTGATAGTTTGAGAGATTTTGTGGTATATTGAGAGCTAACATCTGATCTGACATCTTACTTCTCCTTGTTTGTAGTCGATATAATAAAACCTCTCCATTTATGGCAAGCATGTTAAAGAATAATGGGTGACGTCTGTACCTTCCTATTTATAATGACATAGAAGCATACAAGTTACCATTTATCCATTACTTTCACCACTTTTTTTTCCCCATCTTCTCACTTATATGATGTGACCTCAAGTAGAGGTCTTAAGTTGGCTAGAAAACATAAAGTTGAATGTATATCAGAGTTAAATTTCATTTGCAAATCACCAAAACAGTTTTTAGTGCTCTAGCTTGTATTTTCGTTATAAGCATAAATTTACTTTGTGGAACATTTCATTATAGCTTGTATAAGTATTTATATATGTGTTTGTATGTGCGTGTATGTCTGAGTGGGTGGGAGTGTTTTTAAGTATGTAAATTATTATTTACATACCATTTGTAGGGTTATAAAGACTCCATACGGAGGTTTGAAGTTATATTATACCGAGTACCTTAAGACAGATCCTGAGTTGAGTTGTGAGGGTAGCTCGATAAGTTACTTTAATAAAATTGATCTTAATTTTGTCAGTTATAGGCAAAACTGAGAGATAGGGAAAGAACTTGGATACTTACAGGTTAATAAGGCTTATATTAGAGTTCTTGATTTTAGATTTAATGAATCTTTAGGGCTCACTAAATCTAATGAAAGTTGGATTATGTTAATTAACTTTTTAAAAATACATGAGATAATTGAGGTGTATATTATATGCAAGCTTGAAGTTTTGATAATGGCTCTAAAATTTTTTGCTATAATAGGTAACGATAGAGATTTGGGCTATGATAAGGATGTTGTGCATGATGATGAAGTTAATGTAGATACTGTTGAAGAAAAGAGTAGTAATGGTAGGAATGTGGATACTTACGAGAATGAAGTTGAAGGTGACAATGAAACTAAATTTGAAAATGATAATGAAGTTAAAGGAGTACATGATATGTTTGGTATTTCAATTCTAGATAGCCACTAATAAATGAATATTGACTTTAATGACTATGAAAGTTTCATTAACTGTGATGAGTATCCTAATAGAGAGGTTTATGAGGAGCCAATTAGAAGACCTAGTACAAGTATTAGACATGAACCAGGTGATGGTATACATTGTACACTAGGTATTGAGTTTGGCAATACTAAAGAGTTCAAAGGCAATAGCAATAAGGTTTAATATCTAATAGAAAAAAAAAAGTGAGAAGGATACAAGTCAGAATTGTATGCAGTCTATGATAGTAAGAACAAATGTTTCAAAATCAAGACATATATATCTAAGCATAAATGTTCCATAACGAACAAGCCTAAAATGATTTCAATAAATTTTTTAGCTAGATGCTTCCAAGATAGAATTCTAGAGAAGCCTAGCATTATCACTACAAAGAAAATTGAAGAATGCAAATAAAGTTGAACATGTTTGTGAATTCTACTGTATATATGATTGTTAAGAGGAAATTGAGGAAGGAGAGAGCATTAAACTATGCTAGTGAATATTCCAAGCTGTTAGGTTATAGCTAGGACTTGAAACATAGTAATCCCAGTTTCATAATGGAACTGCAATATAAAAAAAAATCAAGAAACCTTGTTATTGCAATTTAAGAGGTTATACATTTCTTTTGTAGCTAAGAAAAAGGATGGAGGCACTTGAGGCCTATACTTGAAATACACGGTGGTTTCTTAATGACTAAACTAATCATTAGAGATAGAAGGGATGAAGATAGAGACATGCATAAAGTTAAAAATACTTATTCATGGTGTTACTTCATGTCACTCTTATCAATTGATTTAGAATTGGAATATAGAGATAGAGTCACAATAACATATGACATACAAAAGAAGTGTAAATGTATAATTGGGTCATTTATTATATGATATGTTATCAAATTACGTTATTTGGCTATTATTTTATGACTTATGTATCTAAGGATTAATAAGAGTTATTAAGGAGACTCTTCAAAATGCATGTCATAAAATGTGTGTCAAGCATATTTACCAAAATTAGCATAGACAATGAAGTAGTAAATATTTGAGGAGACAATTTTAGGCATATGCATGGTCTATGTACGTTAAAGACTTCAATGAGCAATTGAAGAAAGTGTACAATATTAAAATTAGGTGTGTTTCTTCATTGCTTAAATATCCAAAAAAGAGTTGAGCTAGGTCATACCAATCATTTAAGTCATAAATGTCCAATTATTGACAATAATAATAATATAAGTGAGAATTTTAATGGATGGATCCTACCAATAAAAGATAGACCCGTAATTAGTATACTATAAACAAAGAACAATGGTGATAAAGAGACATACTAAAAGGAGGGTGTATACATATGCATGGAAATCAAATATTAAACTTGTATTTGTGAAGAAGCTTGAAAAAATTAGGAGGCAATTCATTGGTGTATTGTGTGGAATGAAGCATATAAGGTCAATAAAAGGGTTAAAAAGCATATTATGAGACTAGTAAGGGACAATTGATGTAGTTGTAAAGCATGGGACCTATATGGTTCCCTATGCAAACAGGTCATTAATGTTATTAATCACTCCAAACAAAAATTAGGGATATTTGTAAATGATTATCACAAGAAGAACACCTTTCAAGAGTGTATAATCAAGTCTTATAACACAATAGGAGAGTGATGTGTAGGCCATTGAATGATAATAAGCAAATAAGATAAGAGAGTGATTCCAGGAAGGTTAAAAAGGCAAGAAAGAAAGATAAAAATAAACTAAAAATAAGTATCAAGTGCAAGCAAAGTGTCGTAAAAAGGTCAAGTACAAAAATATGGGAAATCTGGTGCTTTTAAGCACATAGTAAAAATAATGTAATAACACCTAATGAATAACATGTCAATGTAAGTAACTAATAATTTATTATCTTTTTTTTACTTTTCTCTAATTATTGAAGTTAACATTATGCATATTATTTTGTATGTTGAAAAACTTTTACTGAAAGGCCAATAGTTAGAGAATTATCCTAGGTAACTTAACAATGGTAACTTAATGATTCTTAACAACTTACAAATTAAAATGCCACTCATTTAACCTAAATTATGTTCAATAAACTCTAATTTAAAGTAGCATGTTAAGTATTAAGAAACGTCATCCTAGTCAACAAAGTATCAATTTGACTTATACTCATATGCATGTTTATTAACAAGTTGATCAATATTAAACCTATATGGATGTTTATGTTAGATAACATGTTGATTCATAAGTTGTTAATTCTACAAACATGACTAAAAGGAAATATAAACAAACCAATCCAAGATCTTTTAAATTTTAATTTAAACTAAGAAGTCTTAAGCTTATGGGTAATTTTAGCATCACTTCAAGATAATCACAAGCTACCGTAACCAAGAGGAGAGTAATAATTAGGACTAATGCCCAATAAGTTGACAAACCAGACAATTGATTTAGTGTATTGTTGTATTTTAGTATATCACAATTGAATTGGTGTATTTCTGAACTAAATCTTATATTTGTTACTCATATTGAATGAACATTTTTAATTTTCTTAGAGGTTGTATAAACGATACATACACGAGAAATATATGTGATATATTTTATATATAGGGAGGTATGCTATTTGGTTTCAGTGGTATATTGGCCATTTGATTGATGACGATTTCATATCATTATTTTTAAAAAGTGAAGTTACAATTTTAAGAATTGAAAACATTATTAAAAAAAATATATGTTAATAGAAAGGTTCTTTAACTATTAATGTGTTTTTTCACTTAGTTAAGTTCTTTAGCATATTACATTCATCAATACTCATTTTTTAGTAACACAATGTTGTAAAAATTCTAGCATATAATGTATTGTTAGATAGAGATCATTAGTAGATAACTAAGATTTATATCTTCATTCAATAATTAAAAGCATAATTACATTCCTACTAATCATACTAAAATTTTACAACCACATGGAAAATGAATAATGAAATGAAAATTGAACTAATAGTTATAATTATGTTGAACCAAGTAAACCTCAACTCTTTTTTCTCTTTAGTCAACATCTTGTTTTAAAATTTTTAATTACTCATCTTGTTTTTTTTTCATATATACTCCCCCTTCTTTAAGCCTCCTTCCTCAGTTCAGATATAGTTTCCCGTAACTTTTAAATTATATATACATCTCTCTCAGGAAATTGATTATCATACCATTAGAAAATTTCATAATTACAAATGAGGTGATTGAAACATCCTAAAAATCTTATGTCTAAATTACTATCACTCCATAATGGCCTCAAAGTGCTTTATTAGCATTATTATAATTAAAGTTGCTAGATGTTGATAATTCCATATGTAAAGTTATAACAAGAGCTCCATATTCATTATGTTCAATCAACTATATGATAAAGAAAACGACCCTTTCAAAAATATGCATAAAAGTTATAAGATTGGATTTTGTTTAATACAAAAAACTACATTAGTTCCTCTGTTGGGCCCCGAAAATTTTTTCTTTAATTTTTCCTTATTTTTATTTATTTATTTATTTTTATTCTTGATTTATCAATTTATTATTTGTCTACTTTAATTATTTT
>JANZLX010000213.1:13015356-13029860 GCA_025531955.1 Erythroxylum orinocense | reverse complement strand
GTTTATAAAATCAGTAAGGCAAAGGATGAAGCCAAAGACACCATTTTTATTTATGTTGTTTCTGGTCACAGGCCCGACCAGATGGGCTTCAAAAATAAAAATAAAAACTACCCCTCGGTAGGAGAGGAAGAGCTAACAACCGATCCTGAAGGAGCAGCTTCAAGGGCAGACATAATAGCAGAGGCAGGATCATGAGAAGGAATAGCTAAATCAGCAAGAGGGGAGGTCGGCAATGCAGCTTCAATGACTGACATGATACCTGAGGAAGGATCGGGGGGAGGAGAACGGGCAGCGATTCGATTGGAGGGAGAGGAGGTCGTCAAAACAGCATCAGGATGAGGAGAAGGGTAAGGAGATTGCTCTTCTTCCTCCGAGCTAAGGTCTGGCTCATCATCCGGAATGTTCCGAGGCTCTCCCTCGACCACCTATATGAGTTCTCTCAAAGAGAGGCCGAGACTGAGGGGAACCATAAGCTCGGCATAGTCCTCAAAGGAAGGAGGATCCGACCCATCAGGAACATGAACGCTATGGCAGCTCTGCAGGGTGATGAGAATCAGGTCGCAAGCATATTCATGGCATTCCTCTTCTAAATGCCGCTCCTTCCAACGCTTGATCGCAGCAATTCGTTCCTCCTTTATACGGCCCTCCAACTCCTTTGCCCAATCCTCGGCCCTCGACCTGGCTTGCACCGCCTCGTGGCAATCCTGAAGGTACTTGGCTTGAAGCTCTCGTTCTCTCATCACATTAGAGTTGGCGGCACGCACCTCATCCCTCAGCTCGACGTTGTCAAGCAGCAATGCTTGATATTTTTCTTCCAGCTCATTTTTCGCTGCGATCACTCAAGTTTTCTCCTCCTCCCCCGAATCGAGCTGAGCCTTCAAAAGGTCTTTCTCGTTTTCCACACATTTTTTCTCCTCCTCTAAAGAAGAGAGTTGAGCTCGCGCGATATCTCTCTCCTCCGTCACCCCTGTAAGCTTTTCCTTCGCCTCAGAAGACTCCTTGACGCGACAGTGCAGCGCATGAGCGAACGCCAGACCCCTTGCACAGTGGCGGATGAGGCAAACTGACAGCCCGAAGTTATCCAGCCTACCCATAAATTCCTCGTCAATAGGGGGAGTACTGTTCTTGGCGACCTGAAGCGTCACATCAAAGCTCCCAAGCGAAGCGGCCTTATCCAGGTTAATCGCTGGCTCCCACCTATAGGCGTTTGTCGGTTGTTTCTTTCCCTTGCCCTTCTCCAACCGAGCTATGCGATCTCCGCTCTGCTCCGCCTTTCTCTTTCTCCAGTAGGGCATCCGCCGGGCAGGGTGGCCGTCTAAGAATCCGGACAATTTTTCTCTTCTTAAGGAGAGGTTCTGCCTCCTCATCCTCTTCTTCCACGTTCACCACCGGGGTCGGCACCATCGACGGCACAGGGGTCGTCGCCCGAACAAGCACTGTGGTCGGCTCGGGAATGGCCGATCGAACTACCTCCGAGCTGGGCTCCCCCTCCTTGCTCGGTTTCTTGGCCTTAGCGGATAGCCGAGCAGCCCACCGTTGACTCTTGGAAGCACTGGCGAAATCGGAAAAGGCGCTAGCTCTCACCATGTCTACACAAATACGAAAATAGGTTAGAGGATGAAACCAAAACATACGAATATTGCAAATAAGAAAATCATAAAGTATAGACCAGAAGGGACAGTCTCCTCTCCTAGCCCGCTCATCCGAGGTGGAGGGCAAATCAAGAACGAATTGGCCGAGGCCCCCCCTCCATATCCCCTAAGGAGTTGACCAAAGTCATACCGACCGAGCGCCTTTATTCTACCGACTGTCTCCTGCTCCTCTCTACTAAGGAACACGCTCGAAAGGTCGTTCCACAGCTCGGCAAGCGGATATCTCCACGGCCTGGCTTCGAAAGGGGACCCAGGGGGCCTCACAAAGAAATACTTTGTTTGCCACGACTGAACCTTTGAGGCCGTCCCAGCAGGACGGTAGCGCGCATCCCTGTATTGAAGACTAGGGATCCCGTCCCCGGTACTTGAGCTTTGGTTCATCCTTAAAAAGTGGCGCAAGATGCCAACCGACGGAGGGCAACCGAACTGATGGCACAACAAGGCCAGGCCGTTCATAAATCTCTAGTCGTTCGGAGGAATCTGGCTCGGCCTCAGCTGATAAGCGCTACACACCTCATCAATCACCGGGGCGAACGGGAGCTTCATGCCACCAACCGTAAAAAAGATGTCTGAAACAGCAAAGTAACCCCCCGGATTGCTGTAAATTCTCTCACTTGCGAAGGCAAGCCTGGGCCCCCACGCCGTTGGAATGTTATGTCGGAGGACCGAGTGGTGTAGTTCCCTCGCGGTCATCGTCGATGGTTCACTAGGGGAATTTTCAACAATCTATCCGTTCCTTCGGGTATTCACTCCAATCTCCTTCATTTCTTCCGCCTCAGTCGTCTCGTTCCCACCAGCCTCAGGCGCCTCCACCACTTTCGCCGCTACCCCCAGTGGCCTAACCTCTAAGGCCTTTTCGGCAGATTTCTCCTCCGGCCTAACCTCCCCTCTAGAGCTAATCGACGACATGATTATAAATGAAAAATCTAAGGGATAAGGAGGGAAAAATGGACGTACCTAGTTGAGAATGGAGTTTTATAGACGGAGGTGAAAAAGGTATTCTGGTGACTGCAAAGAGCGGCAGAAACAAAAATCCAGAAATCGGAAGTCAGGAAGCAAATGCGTGAAACAAAAGAAGAGGACGACCACCGGGCTCGCAATTTATAGTATCGACTGAACGGGAATACCAATCGATGACAGACGCGCGGCGCAATCCTAGCCATGGTAAAACACGTGGTAGAATCCGCGCAGCGGTCAATTAGGTTTGTCGAAAACTAGGAGCGGCGTGACAGTTGAAGGGACGTACATGACAGGGTGTGACAGCGCATGCCAGCTACGCGGGGCAGTTAAGTGGGCGTATCGTTTAAAATCTTCAACGACGCTTCGTAGATACGAATCGTCGAGTCATAATTAAATCTACCATCGAGGCTAGACCGCCTTCATAGGGCGCGCACCGAGCCGAACGACCACTCTTATGCCCTAACAGCCCGACCAATCGACCCAACGACCTGGCAGCGAGTACATTCACCAATGAGCCGCACAATCCTCACGTACTCCTTCGACCCTTCTCTTCAGTCAGAGTCAAGGAGTGGGGGGGCTTATGGTCGGGTCTGCCTAATAAGGCCCGGCCTAGGGGGCCCAATTTCAAGCCCATGCGTTGACGGCCCGGTAGTAAGGGATCGACTCCCATGCAAACGCAATGACTTATATGAAGACCTAAACCTAATGGCAACCTACGGTATATATAAGGTACTGATCAACCGTGATTGAGGTACGAACTGAAAACCCTAGTTGTATCTTGGTTCACAGTAACCTAAACTCTCCCAAAATACTGACTTAAGCGTCGGAGGGGCCATCCGGGAAACCACCCTCAGAGAGTCTTTGTCTGTTTTGTAGGTATCACTTAGTCGAGGTTCCACGAGATCATGGATCAGAATGACGATATCCCAGCCCAGCAAAATCCGGCTGAACCACTAACCATATGACTTATGATTCTTCTGTTATCACTTACAAAGCTTGTCATGTCATTACACCTATTGTCCATTCTGCAAATAGTTCAAGTATGCATATTCGGAAAATGGTAACAATTACCACACTTGAATTGTATATCTCTGATGTTTTTTATGTTCCAAAATTCTCATTGAATCTCCTATCTGTTGGTCGATTACATAAACTTGGATTTAACGAACTTTTTCTAAGTCATCGTTGTTTTGTGTAAGATTCACTGACGGGCAAGATCGTTGGGACCAACAGTAGTTTTGGCGAACTATTTAAGCTTTAATCTCTCCATATTCCTTCTAAAACTATTGTTGGGCATTTGGGATGCTTGTTTCATGCTTCCATCTCTAGATTTGGGGTCTTTACTTCTAGCATTTGACACTGATCGATCACCACACGTATTGGTCAACCGATATTGTACATTGGTCAATCAATACATTAATTAATGTTGCTACAAATTCAAGATACGTTAAATTTAACAACTTTAACTTATATTAGTCAACCACTAACCCATATAAGTTAACCAATAACTCAAAAATATGATTTTAATTACTTCAAATGCTCAAAACCAATTTGTTTAATCTAAATATAATTAAAACACTTCCCAAAATGTTCTCCAAAGGTTATTTGAAAGATCAAGATTCTTGCGCAATTAAATTGAAATATTCAATACCTTTTAATAAATGTAAAGAGTCATATAATGAAGTTAAATCGCATTGTGAGTCTTCTGGATCATCACCTTGATCTTCTTTTGTTCTTGTTTTGATCTTCATTTTCGTGTGTTTTAAACTTCAGCTTCTCTTGTTTAACTTCATACACTATCTTCTTAAGTTTATGGCTTCATTTTGTTCTAATATCTCCTTTCATCAAAATAATAAACACATTAGTACTAATAATGTTTTGTTATTATCAAAACATTATTTGGAACCTTCCTTAGTTCATCAATTTTCAATTGCATGAAGTTCCTAAAACCATTGTTTCAAATATGGATATAAAGCTCTTGGGTTATTTTTAGAAAACCTTGTGAGAAAAGTTAAGACTATTTTGTTATTTTCTACAACTTTCTATCGATAATCAAACTAATGTGATTAATATATATGTACTTTATTATATACTATTAGTTGTAGGAATCTTAAAACTTAGGAAGAGTATTTCCCTTTCATTGAATTTTCTTATAATAAGATTGTCTATAGTGCTACGAGTTATTCTTCTTTTGAGATTGTTTATGAATTTAACTCACTATCTCTTTTAGATCTTGTGCCTATTCTTTTATGTGAAAAAGATATTTTAGATAAAAAAAAAAAAAGAAACTCAAGTTAGTGAAAAAGCTACATAAGCAGGTAAAGTTAAACATTGAGAAGATTGCCTAACAATACATAAAACAAGCTAAAAATATAGGCAAATAAATGATATTTAAACCTAGAAATTGGGATTAGGTGCACTTATAAAAACAGAGGTTTCTTAGCAAGGAAAAGTCCAAGTTATAACCAAGAAAAGATAGAACTTTTAAGCCACAGAAATAGTGAATAACAATGCTTACAAATTTGACTTACTAGGTGAGTATGTTATTCATAATACTTTCAATATTGCTAATATATCTCCTTTCGATTTTGTAAATGAAGTTGTTGATTTGAGAACAAATCCTTTTAAGGAAAAGGAAAATGATAAGAGTTAAGCATCTACTCAAACTATAAAAGCTTCTAAATAAGGAAGACTTGAAGAGGGGCTTGGTCAGATTGCAAATATTTTAAATCAAATGCCAAAAGTTACTGAAGATCCATTAGAAAATATTGGAAGATCATTTACAAGTAGTTGAGAAAAGAAGGTCAAAGGAGTTCTTAAAGAGATAATGATGGATTTTATGTAAGAACGAAAGTTTTTCTATTTCAAAAGACTAAATCCAAGTCCATAATATTTATTTAAGTTGCAGGAATAAGCTATGGAAAGAGGAAATAGAATATAGCTGCCAGCATTGGTGTCTAAAGTTGATATTATACTAGTTTTAAAAATTAGAGAATTAGATGATATGACACCAACATGGGATTATGTTAGATTTATGCTTTAAAAATAATTTCACTTCGGTGCCGAACATAGAGTGAGATTAATGCTAAACTTGTCTTTATTTGTAACACACCACTACCGTAGAGCATACCAGAGGACATTGAAGAACATATTCTATGAGAATGACATGTTAGACCAATCATATTCATTATTATGGCATTATACAGAACATAAGAGATCATAAGTTCAACATTTCTCATTTCATTTCACAAACATCATTTACATTGTCATTACATCTTATAATCCACATCTTATAATCCATATATGTACGTTACAAAAACATCTAAGTTATTTACAAAATATCTAACATGAAATGAGATACTAATATAAACAATCTATCTAAACTCCTCAGACATCAGTTGACCAGACCTTTGAGTCATTCTTGATTCCAAAATTGACAATACTAGATTGCTACTAGATTGTCTTAGAAGCTAGGTCTCCACAATACCTGAAAAAACATTGTTGCAATTTTGACAAGTTTGCGAACTCAGTGAGTGAATCATCATCGATGTGCTCACTCGAGTCAAAACATAACATCACAGGTATACAACCAAATTCACAAGTATATCACATTAGCTTGAATCAATTCCCATAATGTTTTGTATACCAAATCACACTATACATCATATCTCAATAAGCACATTATAATACAAACATGTCATATAATCTTTTCATAACAATCCAATCCTTCACCTCAATCATTAATATCATCAACATGTATACAAGTATTGCAGATCACTATATCAACACAATTTGTTACTTTTTTCACAATCATTCATATGTACACAAACATAGCATAACATTATATCAACTCAATTTAGTCATTCTTTACAATGATTCATATGATACATGTAAAGATAGATATGTAATGCACATGCGACTCCACTTTCATTTTTTATTTTATTTTGACTAAGCGCCTATTGAACTGCTCCGTATCCATTGTAGATAATGTGCTCATTTCAAATACTATCTCGTACCCATTATGGATACCGAGCTCATTAATTGTTGAGCCTGTGGCTTTGTGTGTACATTTCTAAGCTCTTTTTCACGTTGGTCACTCCGATCACAACTCCTTTATCTGATCATGCATATCAATGTAAGGAAAATGCATCAAATCATATATTATGCTATCAATAACTCTCATTCAGCGTGCACAATCATATAGCACATTCATCGAATCTAAGTCCGACATTCAACATATAGTTGAGAACACAATTTCCATATTCACATACAATTTGCAAACACTTCCAATACAGTCCTGAATATCAAACTCCTCGAACCATTAATGTCCATAATTAACATAATCATATTCAATAACAATTCAATATGTAACATTTAATTAAGAACAATTCAAATATAGTGAGTAAACATCTAGGTTAACTCACAGTATGCTCTAGATAGCTATTGCTTTGACGAGCCAGCAATGTCTGGAAGTTATCGATCAATTTTTGCTTCTAAATCATACAATACACACATATGTACACATTAATAACTTGTTTAATCAAATAAGCACTTAATCATACACATGTATATGTGTTATGTTCAATGCATGCTTAATTAACTATCCAGGGTATGTATCCTTATTCGCAATTCTTAACCATTTAAAAATCATAGCTTGTATATTACCATTTTGCAATTAGGTTTGTACCTTTAAGTTAGCTTGATTCTCTCCAAATTCATCAACCATATTTTACACCTATCCTTGAACATTTTCATGATAAAAAAAGCCTCTCATAATCCATACACAATTTTTATTTAAATCTAGAATTTCAGTAAGCTAAATCTATACATTTACCAAACTTTTTCCAACAATATAAATTAATAGATTTACCCAATTCTCATTTATAATTACCCCATGTTCTTCAATGCTCATTCATCCATACCTTATACACATTAATCATGTCCTTAAGATCATGTTTGCATTAAAAAAACTCATTTATTCCTTTAACAAATCAAAGTTTCCATATTTGAACTCAACCACATCAAAACAGTCTATTATTTATGTTATGACATCAATTAACTACATAAACTTATCAAGCTCTTAACCAATCAATCAAGCAACAATCTAGGCTCATTCCTAGCCTTAATCAAGTCCAATATACCAATTAAGAGTGAAATTCCTCAGCTGGTTTGACATGTACACAAGGCTAAAATTAAAATTCCAGAATTTGTCATCAACATCACTAATGTGTGTAACTTTACAAACTTCAATACTTCACGAATTTTACAAGCTTAAAGACATCACTAATACCTAAAATTTTCCAGATTTCATGTCCTTTAAGGTTACTTCATTTCAGGTTAATTTAACTTCTATATTGGCTACACTAAGGCTTACAAAATTATGCTCACTTATATCATT
Organism: Erythroxylum orinocense; assembly: GCA_025531955.1. Lineage (NCBI taxonomy): Eukaryota > Viridiplantae > Streptophyta > Magnoliopsida > Malpighiales > Erythroxylaceae > Erythroxylum > Erythroxylum orinocense. The sequence continues at coordinate 13,021,850 of JANZLX010000213.1, read as the reverse complement.
AACAATCACTTTTAGAAACACACCTATAACTTTAATTTTTTCCAGATTCGAAAACACCTTAATAACACCTATCTTTAGCATGAATTCCTCATCAATTATACTTCAAATCCTAACTTAAATCATCCATACAATAGCCTATAAACTATTATTTTCGAATATGCAAAAACAGAACAAAAAAGTACCATTTATTCTTCATTTTCCAACACATCTTTAACACCAACACCACATTCAATCCACCCCTAATTAGCCATAATAAAATTCACCTAACATATACCATAATAGGTTAGTATTTCACTTACTTGATTAGTTTGAATGCCACCTCAAATGTAAAGCTTGCTTAGCCTCACATGCAAGAACAATTCAAGAACATTGAGGGGGTGTGATGGGTTTGGCCATGACTAGGAGAAAAAATAGCAATATATGTCATAATATTCTGCCTCTATAGTTATCTTTATGAAGGATTTTGTATTGGTTTTGGGTGGTGATGTACAGAACTAAGACAAAAACTCAAAGATGCGGGTTATGTGTAGGTTTCGGCAATGAGAAGGAGGAAAGGGAGAGCATATGACAGAAAATAACAAAAGGAAATAACCATGAAATGTTGTAAGTCATTTGGTGTAAGATGAGTGTTTCTCCTCCTTTTGTTTTTTTTAAAGGACACTTTTCATGTATTTAAGCAAGCTACATTTCCTCTTTTTTTCGCTGCCAAATGTCACTTAATTCCAATGCCATTTGTCACTTAATTCAACAAGCTATTTGTCACTCATTTTATACGCTTAGTCATCCTAAATTTTCACATGTTAACTTGTCTTGCCACTTGAAATTTTTCCTAGGTTAAATGTATATATTAATTTATCAATTCTTTTTATTGGTAAACTCAAATATAAGATATTAAAAATTCACAATCGTTTCATAATTATTTTGAAACTTTCATACCCGAAACATGTCAATTGAGTGCAAATAGTCTCTTCTCTAGTGGGCATTTGCCAACTCTAAGCTAACTCACGTTAGCTATCCACAGATATACTTGTCCAAGCATGTGTCTTTGAACTACAAAGTTTTAGAAGATGATGTTCTAACGTGGGTGCTATGATATGAATCAGACCACCAGCAATCCATCACGACCCATTAGAAGCAGAATCCCACCCAAGAAGTTTTTAGACTTTGTCACAAATTAAATAGATTTCAATACAGATATATTTTGGCAAAAGGGTATTGTTGGGATACCTTTTGTAATTCTATTATAACAATATATATGCCTTAATAAAAATAATGGAAGCAACAGTTGTTGCAATCATTTTGTATCTGCCTTCTCTTTTCTATCAATCTTCTTCTTTCTTCTACTCATTTTTTCTGAATGTCTAAGGAGGACAGCCACCTCTAATCAGCAAAACTACCATTTTTGGTTCTTTCATTGACTCCCGTGATATCCAAATGACAGAGGGTACTCGCCAGAACAGAATGGAAGAAGCGATTGCAAAGCTCACAGCGATGTATGAATCGCAATCCACCCTCATCGCAAATCAGAACAGTAACATTGAAACTATTACCAACTCCATCCGCGATCTCGTTCTTGGTTTACAAACTCTGGATGTCAAGATTGAACAGCAGATTCACCGTCCACCACCCATCGTCCAACAGCCTCCACCTTCCCATTTCAACTCAATCCATTCCCCAGATCCACATCCACATCATCATCACCTTCTCGCTCAACAACCCCCAGGCTCACAATCCATGAAGACTATGAGGCTCGATGTTCCTTGATTTTTCAACGACAATCCGAAAGCTTGGATATCTCGCATTCGGCTACATTTTGACTATTATAATACCCCTGCTGCTCAACGTTTATTGATTGCCTCTTTTCACTTAGATGGTCCTGCTCTTGAATGGTTTGATTGGATGAATAACAGTAACTTGATTGTTAATTAGGAGGGATTTTTTATTGCGGTGGATAAACGGTTTGGTCTGTCCAAATGTGAAGATTCTTTTGGCAAACTCAGTAAATTGGTATAAACCTCTACAATCAATGAGTATCAAACCTAATTTGAGTGGTTGGTGAATTAGCTGCCTGGGATTCCAGAACATGTATTAGTGAGTTGTTTTGTTTTAGTTTTACGACAGGATATTCGTAAGGAGGTTCAAGTCCCTAAACCTCAATCTCTCATCCAAGCAATGGGGTTAGCAAAATTGTACTCAGATAAATCAGCTGACCATCGATTCCAACCCCATTCCTACACAAATAAACGCTGGATGAAACCATATACACCCTTCCCATCTGACCAAAATCCTCCGTTACTACCCACCCCTACCACTACGAAACCCCTTTCTCATGGCCACCCACTAACCTCATACCCTATTAAGAAACTTTCCACAGCTGAAATGTTAGCTCTTCGAGAGAAGGGATTATGTTACAATTGTGATGAGAAATTCCACAAAGGTCATCGCTGTAAGGGAAAATTATTTTTATTGATGATCGCGAATGATGAAGACGTCGCACCTGCTGCAGGCTTAGCCAGTTCCTCTGTTTCACCTGAACAAGAGTCTATCCTTGACACTCCAAAAATTAGCCTTCATGCAATGGCTAGCCAATTTTGTCCTCGTACACTGAAATTGAAGGGTCACATTATAGGAACTCCTGTCCAGACCTTAATTGATGGGGGCAGTATCCACAATTTCATTCAAGCGCGAATTGCAATGTTTTTGAAGCTACCAATTATTACTTCGCCACACTTCATCATCATGGTTGGCAATGGACAATCACTAGTTTGTGAGGGCTATTGTCCACAAGTCAAGTTGACATTAGGTGAGGAGGACTTCCTTATTGATTTTTATGTCCTCAAATTGCAGGGAGCAGATGTTGTATTGGGAGTTCAGTGGATGGCTTTTTTGGGTAGAATCACCACTAATTATCAACAACTCACAATGGAATTCACCTACCATGGCCGCGATATCAAATTGCAAGGTGACATTCCTCATAAAGTGGATGAAGTTCAGTTGCATCAACTTCGTCGGATGACAACGACGGGAGGCATAGCTCAATGTTTTCAACTGCTATCCATGTTCATTGTGCCATTGGAGTCTTTCAAGGTACATTCTAACTCATCTCTTTTGAATACATTGCTTGATTTGTTTGCTGATGTGTTTGTGGAACCCACTTCTCTACCACCTAATCGATCCATTAACCTGTTGGACCCCACACCCCACCCGTAGGTGTTTGGGGGTTATACCCCGGTATGTGTTTGTAGGTTATACCGCGGCATCCAACACAAATCGGTATTGTCCTCTTTGGTCACGATTCGAACTCGTGACCTCAAGGTTTTGTTGCTTTTACAAGCACGCCTCTTACCATTGAGCTATACGTGTTCTTAGAAACAACAAAACCTTGAGGGGTCATGAGTTCGATTCCTAGAGAGGACAATACCAATTTGTGTTGGATGCCGCGGTATAACCCGCAAACACATGCTGCGATATAACCCGCAAACACACGCCGGGGTATAACCCCCAAACATCTACGGGTGGGGTGTGGGGTCCAACATTCACCAAATCTGATTTGTATCTTTTATGGTTAATGTCACCTCAAATTCAAGAATCCACCATTTATTAGGATACTTTACATCAACAAAATGCATACACTCTCAGTAACATTTTTCACCTCTTATGCTTGAGTCTCCTTCATGGATATGACTCCAATATTCACTTTTGACTCATTAATTACTCATTTCTGATTTGTTCCTTCATTACTCATTCTTAGATTGAATCATCTGGTTTACTGAACCTATCTCAGTGAAATTCTTCTTTGGAAGAAGACTTTATGATACTATCATCGACATGGTTCATATAATCCTTATCAATCAACTATCTTTATCGTCGCTTATTGATCATTCTTAATAACTCAAGAAGATCAATTTCTACCATTTCGTACATGTCATATTGTGTTATTCATCAAAACTCAATGATATGGTAGACACAATTGCATATGCTTAGGTGCATATCATCAAGGTCATCCCATTCTATCCAGAGCTTTGATTTCTAACAAATCACCAATTTATATCTGACACTAGTAATACTTTGGTCTAAATGCTTAAATAATATTTTTCTCTTAAGCCTTACCCACGATCGAGGTATCCCTGCCACGGTTGTGATACAAACCTATTTTTGTTAAGACACCATTGTGTCCTGCACCTTCTTCCTCGTATTATCACTCTTACGAACATTAATTTTTTTTACTCCGATTCTCCTGAATTTTCCTCCTCTATTGTTTCATCATGTCATAATGATTCAACTATCGTATTGAGTACATTCACTCTTCCCATTCGATTCGTCATCTTTTTCTTAATCTCATACGTAGATAAAATCCTCTCTTATATACATGTCTAACTTTCTCCTTACTGCACATTATTCATCTCTTGTAACGTCAACTATACTATTTCATTCCCCTTTTTATTATTTCCTCATTTCTATCTTATCTTCCTATTGTCATTTATTTCATCTTCCACATGTATTTCCTCAACAAACTCAGGATTATAAATGCATAAAATCATCGTGCAATGTTAATCTCAATTCCATTAATATATTCTTATGGGGGATTCTAACTCTCGTCACATTAATCAAACAACCACTTCGATTCCAAATTCTTCTCTTCAAGATCATAAAAATTTATGTTTTCATTACATTCTACCTGTACACTTTAATCTTACCATTTCCACTTATATCCTTATTTTCCTTAAACAATCCATGACAGTGTATTCACATCTGTATCACATCCAAGGACATCTCACCACAGTACAATATTGATGTCGTATTCAATAATACATCCACTAATATAAATACGTTGAATCATTATCTGTCACATTTACCCATATACTATTTCTCATTTCTAAATATTCACAAACGTTCGTTTTCTCAAATTTTGAAGGAGCATCGCTCTTTTCACTAATTATATCAACTCAAACTCTTAACACATGCTCGTGCGTGTGACTCATATGAATGCAACTCAGACTGGGAATCAGTTACTACTGTCTACTATGACATGACAAAAATGCATATATCTTAACACATATTTCATAAAACGACCATATAAGATAGTAATTTTGGGCTCTGATACCACATAAGTAGCACCCCATTCCCGCAAGAAACATACCTGACATCTATGGGTGATATCCGAGCCCATGCCCCGCAATGGTGGCATGCTAAAGCACTCAATTAGTCAAAACTTAATACAAATTTTTTTAAAACCACAATCACAAACATAACATGCAGAAATCAATCATCAAATAGGGCCTACTTTATTCCATAAACATTTTTCAAATCAACAGTAGTTTGTTTATCACTAAGGCCCATTCCAGAAACAAAACACCCATAGTCATTATGTCAATACAACATGATTATATTCGCATACACATTGTATAATAATTTCAAAATACATTTCTTAATACAAAATTTGCGAAAATTACAATTCAATACAAAAATAAAGAAATACAATATATACGTGAACTAATCCCGACCTCTACCTCTGACTTGCATGCGGTAGGTATACTCCCGTTTGTCTAACGGGGTATTCTTCTAATCCTAAAAAATATTGGTAAATTTTGAATGAGTTTTGCGAACTCACCCAAATCACATAACACATAATCCCATTCACAACGTCTCACACTTCACATTCAATAGATATAATCATTCATATTATGCATATGCAGTGCACATGAGACTCACTTTTCACTTGTTACTTTGTTGTGACCGTGTGCCTAAACTGTCTCATATAAGGCTCATTGATAATTGTCTCTTATTCGCTTGGGGGATACAGGGCTCATTAAACGCTAAGCCTGAGGCTCTGATTCACTTTTGAGCTCGAAGCTCATTTTCACTCGTTGAGCTTCAAGCTCTGATCGGTGGCTACTCTGGTCACAACAGCCATTATATTTCATACATTCATGAAATGGAATACATCACTCACATTTGCATAAACTCATTCATTCCCATATCATCGGATCTTAGTCCGGCATTCAACATTAGAGTTGAGAATCTACACTTTCATTCATATACAAATGCACATTCAGAACACATTTAACAATCACATTAAATACACTTAGTTCATCTAATTCACATTCAATGAGCACTTCAATATTCAGAAATCAATGTATACAAAATTCAAATAAAGCAAACAATGAAGTGAGGCACATCTAGGTCTACTCACAGCATGCTCCAGATTAGCATTTGCTTTCAAAGTCTGGCAACGCCTGAATGTGAACACTCGACCTGCACAACCTATTTCTGCAAAACACCCATTTCACACTCATCAATAATTGCACACGAATAATAAATGGATTGTGTACAATGCATGCTTAATGACAATACTAGGTATGTTCTAGAACATATTTTAAACTCATTTCCATTTCAAAATTCATTTATGTCTCATTAAACTTAGACTTATACTTCATTTGTACATGATCAATCTAAATGCTCCTTTCAATCTTTACCCTTTTTATAAGCTCACA
>JANZLX010000213.1:12985318-12997036 GCA_025531955.1 Erythroxylum orinocense | reverse complement strand
CCAAATCAATCTATGGGGTGAGACTGATCGATCGGCCTGTGAGATTGGACTTGGGCCCGACATATCCGACCCAACCAGGTTGAATCAACCAATTCAACTAACCCATAATTAAATAGATAAATAACTTTTTAATATAAGTCAAACAATTAATTTAGGTCAAACAACTTATTAGCTATTTACCAAACGCGCCCTTTAAATTTTTATAGATAAATATAATTTACTTTTATCGTCTTTTAAATTTTTAGATTTTATTTCATTTTAGCTTACTTTATGACTATTTAATACAAGACAAATTTATTAAACTTTAAATTTTTTGATACGTCAGTTTAATTTTTTATTTGAGTTTTTAAATGTTGAGTTTTCTATTTTTTAAGAAACAGGTAAAAATTATTGAATCGGTGAAAAAAAGAACGGACCAGTTCATTTAAAATGTCCTGATTTTGATAATTTCAACTTGAATAAATGTTATGATTAGTGATCTTTTTTTTATCTTTTTAATAAAATATGACTAGTAAATTTTGTTATCTTATTTTGTGTTGTGTTGGTAAACTTAAAAAAAAAACTTGTATATTTTAAAGTTTAAAAGTTTAAATTAAGTTTACAATTAGATAAATAATTAAATAATATATTTAAAAATTATCATATATATATATATAATATATAAAATAAAAATTTATATATTTATTACTCACCAATTTTATCACGATTAAATTTTGATTAAACAATTAACTCTTAAATCAGCTACTTATGCTGGGTTAATCACTGGCCCGATTTTTAAAAATTGGTTTACACCAGACGGAGAATTCAGAGTTACAGAGTAGACAAAGTCAGGCTTTGTGTTACGATGGATCTCATTCTCACCAGAATGAAACAGAGTGTATCAGTAGGCCGACTGACACGCAATCGCTTTTCTTACCCATCTTAGTTAGAAAAGTATCCTAAGGAGTAAGGACTAACAGTCAAAACCATAACCATGGTATCTGTTCGTTTTCTCTCACAGAGACTGCTCTTTTCCTGTGTTTAGGCTTCCATTGCTCCCACACATCTCTTCAACTTTACTGCTCTGTCAGTTAGACTGAATGTTTCTAATCAAATGCGTCGGCAGATTCAACTATAAACGCACAGCCTATCCTGTACTTGTGATGATTTTCTTGGTACTCCTCAAGTCCTCTCCGTATAGCCAGAACTTGAAGTCAGCGTTTCTGTTGTCGGATACCGTACCTGAAGAAACACTACAAGAAGATGCCATCATATCGCCACCATTGGACTGCGATCTTTCTACAGGAAAATGGGTCTTTGATAATTCCACTCGCCCTCTATATAAAGAGAAGGATTGTCCATTTCTATCACGCCAAGTGACTTGTTTGAAGAATGGCAGGCCAGATTCTATATATCAAAACTGGAGATGGCAGCCCAAAGACTGTTCGTTGCCAAAGTAAGCATATTTCTTGCTGATTTTTATTCATTATTCTGGAAGTATTCTGCTTTACTGGATTCCATTTTTGGATGTAAGGTTTAAGTCAAAATTGTTGCTTGAAAAGCTACGTGGAAAGAGACTTTTGTTTGTTGGAGACTCGCTGAATAGGAACCAATGGGAATCTATGGTTTGCCTGATCCAATCAGCAGTTGCTCGGGGCAAGAAGAGCCTGATTCAGGACCTCTCTCTGTCTTCAGGGTCGAGGTATCTATCGATCTATCGAGCTTGTTGTTCCAATAATGGTGAAAAGCTTGTTTCTAAAACTTTACCAACCCCGATTGCCGTCTGTCTATCCCAGCAAAATTTAAGCATCCTCGCAATCCGCCTATCAATCTCTGATTCTCCTATCAGATTATTACCATTTCCCTGAAATCTGATAAGTTTGGTGGTTATCTGTTCCATTTTATTTATTCCTTTCAATTGATTCACCATCGTCTAATTTTAATTCGGAGTTGGAGAAAGTTCTAAACTTGTATCCTTCAACAGCAATCGTTTCATTCCTAATATTGTTGCCGTTCAGGACTATAAAACTACCGTGGAGTTCCACTGGGCACCATTTTTGGTGGAATCAAATTCGGATGATCCAGAGAACCATAGTATATTAAACCGCGTACTCATGCCTGAATCCATCAAAAAGCATGGAGAAAACTGGAAGGGCGCAGATTACCTTATCTTCAACACCTATATTTGGTGGATGAACTCTCTTACCATCAAAGTCCTGTAAGTTCCTTTCTGATCAAGATAAGACTGCACATGAGCCAAATTCAGAGCAAAATTATGCAATTACTTGTTGTTTTTGTTTTTGTTTTAAAAATTTTTTTGGTCGTATTGAAGAGACCGTGGAGCATTTGACGATGAAAGTACTATGCACTATGAAGAGATTGAACGTACAATAGCGTACAGGAGAGTTTTAAAGACATTGTCCCAGTGGGTTGATGAAAACGTAGATCCTAATGACACATCTGTCTACTTCATGAGCATGTCTCCTCTTCATTTTCGGTAAGCTAGGATCCATACATTCTTGTGTTTCTCCTTTTCGTTGATGAATTACAATCAATAACAGGAATACAAATTTGGGTCTTGGGATTCAAATAAACAGGAGTTTGTATTGGAACAATCCTGGTGGTATTAAGTGTGCTAATGAGACCACTCCAATTCTTAATATGGACGTTCCGTTGGATGTTGGCACAGATCGTAGGCTATATGATGTTGCTAGAAATGCGTTTCAGTCAATGAAAGTGCCCGTTCATTTGCTTAACATAACTGCCATCTCGGAGTACAGAAAAGATGCTCATACCTCCATCTACACCACTCGACAAAACAAGCTCCTCACACCAGAGCAGCAAGCTGATGCAGCAAAATACGCAGATTGTCTCCATTGGTGTTTACCTGGATTGCCTGATACATGGAACGAGATTCTCTATACCTATATTATTTCTCATTCTTAGCAATCATCTAGCTTTCGAGTGTTAGCTGACGGGAAAATTGATGGATTTTTGATTTTGTATTTACTCCTCACATGCAACCACTTTTTTTTACCACAAAGAAAATTCATACAGGTTGGACTTGTACCTTGGAAATCCATATGTTCACATGCCATTGAAATCGAAACGAGAATTGCGAAGTTGGGGGAGTGTATTCCTTAATTGGTCCCAACATTTGATGCATTGACAATTATTGAATTGGTACAATACAAGTAAGTGGATTGTACAAAAACAAAACCAGTAACTCCATCCGGATAAGATTGCATGAGCGTATAAAAAGACAGCGCTTATTACTGCAAAGATTGGACCAAGTTCCACTCATATAATAACAGTCTAAGCTTCAAGTGGAGTGAAACCAAGTAGCTTCTCTCCCGCAAGTGACTTCTGGGCACAGTTTCCTGTTGATAGGCTAACAAAGTTCACTTCTTAAATACCAGTAGGTAACCCATAACGTTCGGCCCTCCTCCGTAGGAGCCAGAAGAACAATTTTGAACTTTACCATCTTGGGAAGTCCGTTTTGTAAGTTTCCTTTCAAGTTATAACTTATAATTACGACATAAAAGGGGCGGCTTCTGCAATCCTGTAAACGTTAGCGATTCTGTTAATGTGAAATAAAACACGAGTAGTATTACGATATAACTGTTATAATAGTTCAAGAAAGAGACAAGAGAAAATGGCAACCGAAGGAGCTAGATTGGCACTAATTAAGATGACAGAGAGTGTATGTTGGCATTAAAACACCAACCTCATCCAATGTCACCATTCCCTGTAACTGAAACCTGTTGGCCCACGGCTTCCTGCAAGAAAGCGATGAAGAATCGGGGAGGCTGTGTCTGCAAGAGAAACAATTGCCTCCAAATTCTGGTCTCCTTTTCCATCTTTCTCTTGCTTTGCTCTTTGTTTGATGACCATGCTAATTTCAGTTCACCCCCATTTCCAAGACTTGAAAAGAATACACTATCCAACAACAGCTACCAAATGGTTCAAGAGAATAGCAAACAAGATGACATTGATCTGGGTGGCAAGGGGAGTGACGAAGACAACGTTGTTTTGCCACCACTGGACTGCGTTATATTCACAGGAGAGTGGGTGATCGACGACTTGACTCGTCCATTCTACAAAGAAGAAGAATGCGAGTTTCTAGATGAATCAATGACTTGCAATGAAAATGGACGGGAGGATACCATGTATCAGAACTGGAGATGGCAGCCCAGAGACTGTTCCTTGCCCAAGTAAGTGCTCTTGTGATTATTCCACCCAAATTCAGGGTTTCCAGTTTCCTCTTTCACGGTTTTTAGTACATAGAGCTGAAATTAATCATCCTTTCTTCATCTGCGAAAAAGGTTCAGAGCAAAACTTTTGCTGGAGAAACTTCGAGGAAAGAGACTTATGTTTGTTGGCGATTCATTGAATCATCAACAATGGCTATCCTTGATTTGTCTGGTTCAATCTTCCATTCCTCCAAGCAAGAAGATCTTAACAAGCTACTCAAATTCTCTCACTGTCTTCAAAGCTGAGGTCTTTTCTTCCTTCTCTCAAATCAAAACACGTCTTCTTTTGTACAATAGATCAGATAATGAAGCTCTCAATGTCCTCACTTCATTTCTAATTGGAATTGAAGTCTTAGGGCAAGCACAGTGACGAACTACTGGAACCTGAAATGTCCATTACTGTTAGCTGATTTCTGCTAAACTTGTTCTTTCACTTACATTTAGCGGCAAGCTTGATTGTGCAGGAGTACAATGCGACAATAGAGTTTTACTGGGCACCATTTCTGGTGGATTCCAATTCAGATGCTCTAGATAGGAGGAGCGGCCAAGGGGATCCCATAATCGAGACAGAAACAATATCTAAACATGGACATAATTGGAAGAATGTGGACTACCTTATATTTGACACTTATACTTGGTGGATGAAGTTTACTTATATGAAAGTATAGTAAGTATCCTTTAGGTTCTTTGTTCCGAATCATTCTTGGGCAACTTCAATATCTGTTTTCCTTTGAAATTGATGGAAAAGAAGCCGATCAGATTTGCGTATGGAGTACGATGAAATTGAATTGCCAGTAGCATATGAGAGAGCTTTGAAGACTTGGGCCAAATGGGTGGACGAAAATGTTGATCCTGAGAAGACCTATGTTTTCTTCAGCAGCATGTCTCCAGCCCATGTCAGGTACAACAATCTTGACTCTTGACCATTAGCATTCTCTTTGCATCAAGATTCCAACTTCATTTCGAGGAGTTCGCAAACAGATACAATGCAAACAAACCACCGATTGTTTTCCTTTGTTTGCAACACTTGATAGAGTTCAGTGAAACAGGAGCTCGGACTGGGGCAATCCTGATGGTGTCAAATGCGCAATGGAGACTACCCCAATCCTGAACAGCTCCAAACCGGTGAATGTGGGCACAAATCGCCAGCTTTTTGGTATAGCAGTAAACATTACAGGGTCAATGAAAGTACCGGTCGATTTCCTGAATATAACCACATTGTCTGAATACCGAAAGGACGCTCATATTTCAGTATACAACTCCTTTCACGTCAAGTTACTCCCGAGGGAGCAAAAGTTTATGCGAGATGCTGATTGTCTCCACTGGTGCTTGCCTGGCTTGCCTGACACCTGGAATGAGCTGCTCTATACACGTATCATCTCTCAATCTTGACCACACAAAAGGTTCTATTATTCTTTAAGATTGTTAAATGTGTTGATCCTGTAGGATAACTGCTTTGAAAGCAAAAGATATTACTCGAATAGCATTAAAGAAATGTTTAAGAAGTTGACAGATTGTTCCTAGCTTGTCACTGCAACAAGAATTGAAGCTGCAAGTCTTTTACCATAAGCCAAGCCCAACAGAGCTCTAGTTCACCTGACAGTCGGCGTAAGTAATGAACGCTCATTTGTAATGAAAAACTATGATCTTCCAAAGGGAGTGAACCATATGTCCATTCCAGCTAGATGAACCCGAATTTTAATAAATATTCTTTTTTTCTGATCGGACCAGAATCTCCAACAGTTATACCGCAACGGAGTAAGTTCCAACTGCTTGCTTATTAGTGACAATTTCAGTTCCGTGAGGAAACTGTTCCGCGACAAACTTTAGTGAGTTGGCCAACAAATCATTTGTCACATTCTTACAAGCGGATCTATGTTTTACCCTCCTTTATTCCGAATCTATTTAAGAAGCCCTACATCCACTTCCTCTAAGAACCAATCAAGTAAAATTGAAGAATATTTTCTTAAAAAGCGTATAGCAAGAACAACACTTGGATAAAGATAGCGACGAATCAATCCCAAAAGTTAATTGTTACACATGATAGTGGCTCTTCGTAGGCGGCTATCTACTTTGCGCAGGATGAATATGTTTATGATTATTAGCTGGATGTTAATCATCACCTATCCCTGATTCTTTTAGAAAAAATAGAGTCCCATCTTCCCCAGCGACTAACAACTCTTCACGCAATAAGACTACTTAACAACTACATGAAAGAAACTTGATAGTAAATTAACTAACCTATGAAACCATGTACCAAGGACGGACTTTTTTTTATTTTTATTTTTTGAAGAGCAAAATACTCCCCAAGGACCGAATTAACTACTTAAAAATTGCATATTGACTTCCTAGCTTTATGATTCTTTGTTTCCAACATTTATAACCACGAAACACTATATTTGGAGCTGATCAACGCCGATGCCCGGCTCCACTTTAACTTATCAAAATGAGTCTTGTTTCTGCCAACCAGAGATGCCATTCAATACCGTTCTTAGTCCTTGGGGTGATCCTTGTTATATCTTTTCTTCAATCCAACCTTTCCCGTGAAAACATAACGTTCGTGAGTTACCAATTTTCATCTCCAGATAGCCAAAAGAAGCTCCGGGAACCGTTCGATTCGGGCGTTTCAGTGGTCCAAGGAACTTCCAAGAATGAAACTGACCGAGAAGAAGAAATGATATTTGCGGACAAAGATGCAGTGCCGTTAGAGGCCTGTGATATTTTCACAGGCGAGTGGGTTTTGGATAACGAAACACATCCTTTATACAAAGAACAAGAATGCGATTATCTATCGGAATGGGTGACATGCACAAGGAACGGAAGACAGGATTCTCTCTACCAGAACTGGAGATGGCAGCCAAGAGATTGCTCTCTACCCGTGTAAGTATTATAGTATTAGTACTGATGGTTAACTCAGCATTCATATTGTATTTATTATGAGATGTTTGTAATTTTGTGTTAAGGTTCAAGCCCAAAGTGTTACTGGAAAAACTGAAAGGAAAGAGGTTAATGTTTGTCGGGGACTCCATACATTTTAATCAGTGGCAATCCTTGGTTTGCTTGGTTCAATCTGCGGTTCTACAAGGCAGGAAGAGTTTGGATCATTCAAGTTATATCACAGTTTTTAAAATTGAGGTAGCATTGCAATAGAAAGTAAAACAATTTCTTGTTGTGTTTGATCTGAAAATGAATAACGTTAATTATTCAATTATGTAAACAGTTGTTTCTACGTCAGATTACTCATTATTATGAGGTTGAAGCTTAACTACCTCCCACCAGAAAACGAATATTCTTATCATCTTGACAACCCATTGGAGAAAGGAAAACGACTTTTTACACCGCCTAATGAATCAATATATGGTGTTGGTAGAGGTAGACCATTTATTTTCTTAATATTTGGTTTTTATAGGACTACAATGCTACAATCGAGTTTTATTGGGCGCCGTTCCTAGTTGAATCAAATTCAGACAAGCCAACGATGAGGGACGGGAAAACAGACGCCATAATAATGCCTGAATCCATATCAAAGCACGGTGAGAACTGGAAAGGCGTCGACTACCTCGTATTCAACACCTATACTTGGTGGCTCAAGTACCCCACGATCAAAGTTGTGTAAGTTCAGATCATGTCTTTGGCTAATATTCACCACAAATATGATACTTCGAGATAATAATAAAAGCCCTGTTATTGCTGAAAAAGCCGAGGGTCGTTCGCTGAAGGGGCCACCGAGTACGATGAGATTGATCGGCATTTGGGGTACGAGAGAGTTCTAAGGACATGGGCGAAGTGGGTGGAGGATAACGTTGATCCAACTACGACAGCCGTGTACTTTAGTAGCATGTTCCCTCAACATCTAAGGTACGCACAAGGAACATTCTCGCAACCTTTTGTTGACAATGTAGGTGTGTAAGGATCGGATATAGTCCGTCTTACGTCTTTCGAAATGGGAAATCAACCTACCTTGTAAAAGGTTTCTAAAGGTCAGACTCTTCAGCGAGCCGTCCCTGTAAAGAAACACATTATTATATGAGACTAAGCAGTATAGCTTGGCATATGTAGGAGATTATGTGGTTAATTGACCCATGATGACCTTATACCATAAAACCCTGAGCACATTCCTAGCAACTACATTTAGTCAATTTTTCTATCCCGGTAGGAAGCAATAGCAATTTCTTACTTACTCAATCATTCCAAATGGCATATGCATAGGAGCTCCAACTGGAACAATTTGGATGCGATTAACTGCGCCAAAGAGACAATGCCAATATTAAACAAGACCACACCATTGGACGTAAGCACAGATTGGCAAGTTTTTGCAGTTGCGACCAATATAATCCAATCCATGAAATTTCCAGTTTACTTCCTCAATATAACCACCCTTTCAGAATACAGGAAAGATGCACATACCTCTGTTTACGCCGCTCACGATGGTATACCGCTGACAGTGGAGCAGAAATCTAATCCAGCAATATATGCAGATTGCCTTCACTGGTGCTTACCTGGAGTACCAGATACTTGGAATGAGCTGCTCTATGCACGCATCGTGATGCAACATTAACTCCGAGCTCCTTTCATTATTCTTAAGTCACCGCGAATCCGGCATTTGTAATCACGGTATCGTTTAAATTTATGGATTTATAACTACCAATTTTAAACATGAAGTGCAATGTAACTATTGTGGATCAATCGGATGCAGCAGATATAATAAATACTGAGTTTGAATTATACAAAAAGAGCATTTACTTGTACACAAAATCCAACATAAGGAATGACTGCTAAAATTTCAACCCACCAAACGGAACCTCAACAGCCCCGTTGACTTCAACAGCCCTAAAATTTCAACCTAACCAAACGGAACCTGAACAGCCCCATTGACGGGAACTCGCACTTCGGGGCAGATAGGATCGGTCCACGGGACCTGAACAGCCCCGTTGACAAGAAAATCACGTCGTACTTCAAATTTTAATTGAAAGTTATGTGCACAAAGTTACATTAAAGACATTACCGCTAGAGATAACAAATTAAGGGGTATAATATCAGGCATTTGATGATCCAAAATTAGTGATTTAAATCTAAATTAATTAGGTTTTGGATCAATTTTGATTTTTTATCTTCAAATTTTAATTTAGATTCAAACTCGAACTCAAACTTTATGATGCAGGGTAAATAAAAACTTGACTAGTTATTAAATTAACCCTAGTTTTCATTCACTTCTTCTCTAACTTATGTCACCTGTTATTTAGTTCTTTTTTTTAAATCTTTCTTCCTTTTCTATAGAATTGCAATTTTTTTTTCTATATCTAAGTAAAAGAAGGATGGGAAAGACTTCCTGAACAGGAGTCTTTGATCAATAGCACGCTTGTTATTTATTAGACATCTCATTTAATTTTTGTACCAAATACCAATTTTCCTTGCTTCTTCTTTGCTCTTTGCCCTATCATAATTACTAATAATTGATTCCTTTGTGGCCTCTTAAGTTTCAATTTTTTAAGTTACTTCTTATTAATATTTAGTTTGTTTTATTGTCTTCATGAGTTGGATTTTGAATCTTTAGCAATAGACACATCAAAGAGTGGATGATGTCGATTGAATTTTTAATGAGGCAAAAGAAATTGGGTCAACTTAGAATTTGGATATTTTGGACATGGGATGGAGTGACATGACAAGTCCGGTCAAATTTCATATTAAGCTTGAATCGCATGTAAAGGACTTCAGGTTGGGCTCAGGCAACCTTAAACTTGACTCGACCCAACACATTAATCTTAATTACCACATTGTTGTCAAGATTGAGTAGGACAATTTTATGGCTAATGTAGTTGTTTACAAATTTAGCATTAAACATATATATTCAAATTTGTTCAAATCTATTGTTACGTGCATGTCTCCTAATCTATTGTAAAAGAATTATTTTTAAGGAGCAAATTCCTACGATCAATTAAGCACTATAGAAAGAAATACACTTTCCAACATTTATTTCCTATAAATGTAAGGCTTTTAAGCACTCAACGATTCTTCTACTTCACTAGTGGCGTCAATACTAGTGCTTGTTGACAAGAGAAGAGAAGAGGTTAATAAGATCTTAGGCTTGATTTTGTTTATAACTACCTAAACTACGAGTGAAGTTGAGATTCAAAACCATTGACAACACTATGATAAAAGCAATAAGGATTTTGGCTTAATAAAGGTTAACTCGAAGTCAACTAATTCTTAATAGGGTTTAGACTAAAATTTTTTTGTCTTAGGATTGAGTTTAAACTTGATCTTCATAGTTCAACTGACCTAAAGTAGTTTGATTTCCTTAACTTATTATTCAAAAAAATTGACTGTTAAGAATTGTTCTCCCTCCTCGATCTCCCTTTAGAATTTTTTTTTCTCTCTGTCTTAAATCCTTAATCTCATATATATCTTAAATCTTCTCATTACTCAATGTTTCTCATTGGGGTTTTACATCATTGATGTATTACAGTGGCAGTTAGGTACTGTTGCCATCATTTTTCATTGCATTTGAAAATTAAAATATCAACATGCTCTAACTTTAACATGAACTATTGATTTAAGTTACCATTTCAAAATTATATAAAAACTTGATAGGGTTTCCCAACAGGTTTTGCAGATAAGATGTAATATTTAACAAAATATAGACACTCAAACATGTTAGTTTCTCTTTTTATATAACACATTATTGAATTGGTTCTGCTTCTATATATTCTCTAGAAGGTTAGGATGAAGAGACTTAAAGTTGGTTTAATTGAGACTTCTTTTGTTTACTTAAGTAAAAAGACTTGACCTAACATATGGCTTTAGCTCGAATCAAATTTTGAGGGATAAAGAGTTTGAAAAGCAAATTTTGAGTTATCATCCTACTTAATTAAAGTGTTTGAGAAGGGATTGGATACTTTCCTTAAGTTAATGTTTCGACGACAAGTTTTTATTGTATAAGATGGCCTACTAATAATAGTTGAAGCATAGTGTTCTCACTAGTCAATGATGAATCTATAATTCTAATTATAACGACACAAACAAATTCATGACTCATATTTGTTTTTGATGGCAAGCTTTCATAATTTGAACAGATATAACTTATGTAGGTTATGTAAAAGTAGCGTAATATTAGCCATGTTATATGTTAGAGATATGATTTTATTTAAATTATATAGCCAAACTCATGTAAAAAATACCCATTTTCTATAATAGTTTATACACAATGAAATATAAAAATTTTATCTTTTTAAAAATTCACCTTAGTTTCTACTTGGTATCATAGCAACCTTATAAAAGAGGCAGTCTCTCAAACTTATGGTTCTTATTTTCTATAGACAAATTCAATTGTCTAGTAATGTTAGGCATAGACTAAACTTTTCTACTCTTTAAGAGGATTACAATGTTGTAAGCCTTATGTAACATCTCATTACTTGTGAGAGGGTTAGATTGGTAATTGTGAGTGATTAACGAGAGTTAGATATGCATTTCCATGTTTATGCATGAT
>JANZLX010000213.1:12973738-12985218 GCA_025531955.1 Erythroxylum orinocense | reverse complement strand
TCATTACCCGTTTTTATAAATTTACCCGCGAGCCCGTACCCGTGTGACCCCGTACCCGTTAGACCCGTACCCATACCCGGACCACCCACCCGTTTGCCAGGTCTATGCTCCAGTGATGTTGTACTTGTCGACTTGGAGTGAGACACGTTTGCCTTGAGCTCATTGATTTCTCATCTTAGTTTTGATTGCGAATGATTCTGCCATCCTTACGTAATTCATGTCCCCTTGCAATTATTTGACAAAAGCCACAAGTGCACCAAACAATAAGGCCGAAGTGTTTGGGCATCCCGACAGTTATATACCTGCTAATCCTGAGTTTTGAGAAGTCCTGAGATAAGAGAACTGGAAAAAGAGAAAGGAATGTAGAAGTAACTTATTTGTTATAGCTTGAAATTTGTTTGCCTTGAGCGGTGTACAACTACGCTCACAACAGTTGTTAAGAACAGCCGTAACGAAATTCACCTTATTAGGAATATATTATTTACGTTAACCGACATCGAAGCATATAGGTTGTTAATGTTATTTCGATACCCCTTCCAACTTCCAAGAATGTATCAAAGCATCATAGCAATTGTCAATATGGTCCCTAATCCAATCTTTCCATCGAAAGGGCTGCTCTTGGATTAAATGCAAATCCTATCCCCAATAAACATTACGATGTCACTGGAATATATTTGTCATCACTTTTCTCGTCTTTTTGAACATAATTCCCGAATCAAGTTCCTGATCAAACAAACATCTTTTGATCGATTGGGCTTCTTACAAATAGGTACGCGATGGTGTACCTGAGCAAAGGCAAACTAAGAACAATCTGAAAATCAAATAAGAACCTCCAGGGCTAGGGCTTTCCCCGTTTTCTGAATCTTCGGTTCTCTCATTCAATCCAGGATCAAAATAGGCAGGCCCCTAAATTTCAGTCCTTGAATCTGCATATTAATCATGGTCTTGCATTTTTGGTCTCTCTAATCAAACATTTTCTTCCAATTTTTTGTTTCGGGAGTTCTTCTGAACAATGCGATGCCAATTTTTCCATTCAGGAGCTACTTTACCATGTTCCGAATTCAAGTGTTTTAACAAATCCCTGAGTAGAAGTTACTCCGCTCAATAAGAACGACTAGAGAGTATATAGCTTACATCATCTTGTTTGACACCATAAATTTATAAACAAAAATACTACCATACGGATCTATGGAATTTCTAGCAATTCGAAAAACAATAAGGTAACAACTTTATGACACATGATAGCTTTTAAGAATGACGGAGGGCATACACTAAACTAACTCGATCTGTTCTGTTATTATGGTTCCAAAGGAATGAGCCTCATGAACAGCCTATAATAATGCTAATAAACGAGTATCATGGATAGCTCAAAACGATCGGAAGCTGTGAGAGGCGATTCCAACCATCTATCCCCCGACAATCCTACAGCCAAGAAGGTGCGCTTGCGAGATAGAGATGAAAACCCACCGCCTATACATCCACCGCTGAGTTACAGTGCTGCCGTTGCGGGCCCATCCACAGCAGCAGAAATCGTTGAACTTGATTGGCCAGAAGAAGTTCCGCAGGAGGTGGAAGAAGGTGATGTTACTTTGGTTACAGGAAAATATGGCACTGCGTTGGAACTATCTGAGCCATTCAAACACCGTTTGGACAAGATCTGGGAGAAAGCGATGATAGTGAAGTTGCTTGGGAGAAAAATTGGGTACCACATCTTGAAGCACCGATTGCACCAAATGTGGCACCTGTCGGGACCGATGAAGGTTATTGACCTTGATAACAATTTTTTCCTCGTCAATCTGGTAGAAACCGACGATTACCTCACTGCTCTTACCCAAGGACCCTGGGTAATATTTGGCCATGCGTTAGCGGTTCAGCCATGGCACCCCAAATTCAGACCTTCACAAGGTAAAGTAAACAAGGCGGTGATGTGGGTGCAATTCCTGGAACTCCCAGTCTCAAGATATCACCCTGTGATCCTGCAAGCTTTGGGAAATTTACTTGGTCGCATGATTAAGATTGATGAAACTACTCAACAGTATCAACGGGGGAAGTTTGCAAGAGTGGCGGTAGAAATAGATTTAACACAGCCCATGATACCACAGGTGGAATTAGACGGTGAAACAATTAAAGTAGCATATGAGGGCTTACCACAGATATGCTTTACCTGTGGGAGAGTCGGGCACGGAGCTGAAGTCTGCCCCAACAAACCACTGGCGACAAAGGCAGCACCAACTTCCATCGACGACCAACAAACCACCGCTATAGCCACTACACGCCAACCACCCACCGACGGGGACACCCTACAAACATAGTATGGGCCATGGATCCAAGTCCAGAGAAGAGGGCGACGGACTCTAGTGAACCCACAACACGCTGAAACACAACAGAACCCACCAGCATTGCTACTAAGACAAACAGGCTCACGATTTTCCATGCTATCGGGTAGAGAGCAAATCGAACTCACTCGTGACAAATCTACTACAAATGACAAATAGAGCACAGCTGCTACAACTAGCACAGTTAGACTGGTTCCCACTGACCTCGGGCGACAGGGACAGCCCTGCGCAATGCCAAAACAAATCTTTTCTCAAAATAAATCTAGCTCGAGGTCTAAAGGTAAAGCGATCGTACAGTCGGCATCCCAACTTACAGCTAAGCACACTCAACAGGCTGAGCTTGATGTCAGCAATACTCCACAGGAAGCCATGCATGCAGAAACTCATATCCCACGTATAAACCGAAACCATGTTGTCGTACGTATTCCAACTCACACCGACGTTGTGTACCATAGCCCCTCGTTCCATTTCCCTGCAACAGATGTAATGGAGTGTGAAATTTCGGCAAAGGAGATGGAGGCCGATAAAGATCCTCCCGACCCAACTACTACCCCCAGCTCCTCCACCCCCCAACCTAAGCCTTCAGATCCTAACAATGACAATGCACACGTGGGCGATGTTGAAATGGTATTAGACTCTCAGCCTGTTTACTCTCAGCAAATCACTGATGTGATTGCACCAGAACCCATAGTTGAAGACGGACCGTACACCACCGTCTGAGTCCGATGGTCACCTTTCCTATTTTTCATTTATGTCAATTATAATCTAGAACTGCCAGGGTGCGGGTGGGAAGGCACTTAGGCCCGTTCTATTGCACTTTGTTTGAACCTACACTCCATTCATTGTGGTACTGCTAGAAACACGAATCAGTGGCAGTAGAGCCGATAGCGTCATTAGCAAACTGGGCTTTGAAAAATCATTCCGAGTCAAGGCAGAAGGGTACTCGGGTGGTTTATGGATCTTGTGGTGGGAGAAAACCGAGGTTCAAATACAGGTTGCAACCAGGCAACTTGTACACCTTTCTCTTACCCATAAGGGTCACTCTTTTATGTTCATTGCAGTGTATGACAGTCCCCGACCTGCGAACCAAAAATACCTCTGGCAAGGCCTGCAGAAAATTAAACAGGTAATTACTGGGGCGTGGTTAATTGGTGGTGATTTTAACGCCAAACTAGAAGCGAGTGACAAGCAGGGCGGCCTGAACACGAGAAATATTGTTAGCAGAGTATTTCAGGAATGCATTTACAACTGTCAGGTACAAGATCTTGGCTTCTCTGGTTCCAGATTCACTTGGAAACGAGGACAACTATATGAACGTCTGAATCGCGCGTTCTACTCACCTGACTGGCAGGAATTGTTTCCTAACACAATTGTACACCACCTCCTGTTTCTCAAATCAGACCACAAACCTCTCTTAATTAAATTTTCCTAGCCGCACCGCCGTCCCCATCTCTCGCAACCATTCAGATTTCAGGCCGCTTAGTTAACTAATGACAATTTAAGTTCCATCACACAAAAACACTGGGCTTTAGATCCCGGGGACATTAGTGGATCTCTAACTAGATTTGCACGAAAACTGCACATATGGAATAGGGAAGAATTTGGCAACATATTTCTAAGGAAAAAGCGCTTATTCTCACGTCTTGCAGGACTCCAACTCGCACTGGAAGCGCGACAGTCGACTTTCTTGACACAGTTGGAAATTTTACTCCGCCGCAAGTTAGAACAAGTCTTGTGCGAAGAAGAATTATTTTGGTATCAACAATCTCGTTATAAATGGCTGTCACATGGCGATAGAAATACGCAATTTTATCATGCCTTTACCAAGGCTAAAAGGTGCCAAACCCGAATCCATACTCTAAGGGACAAAGACGGACAATAGAATTCGGACCCTGCAGCCTTGAGGACTGTGGCTAAGGAATATATGGAGCAATTATACACGGATGAGGGGAGTCGAGTGGTACTGTCACCGAACAGCGGAACGTTTCCACCACTTCTCTCTAGCGCCAAGGAACGCATGCGAGCTCCGGTTCAGGATATCGAAGTTAAACAAGCAATATTTGATATAGAGCCAAATAAAGTGCCGGGACTTAATGGGTTCCATGCCATCTTTTTTCATAAACAGTGCGATATAGTTAGCCCTTTGGTCACCGACTTCATTAGCGAGTATTTCGGATGGAAGTATGGGATGCGGAGATAAACAAAACTCTACTCGTGTTACTTCCTAAACTTCCCTCGCCTATGTACATTTCACAATTCTGGCCTATTAGTCTTTGCACGGTCCTCTACAAAACTATAGTGAAGATCGTGGTAAGTAGACTTAAGCCATATTTGTCTGACCTTGTAGCACCCAACCAGAGTAGTTTTGTACCAAATCGACAAATCACGGATAACATTGTCATAGTTCAAGAGGTGATCCATTCTATGCGTCGGAAGAAAGGCAAATCTGACTTTCTTGCCATTAAAGTTAATCTTGACAAAGCTTATGACAGACTTAACTATCAGTGTAACTATAGCAGCATCACTATCAATCATCATTTAATTAGGATATTTGCATTCATGATTCTGATTTTACTGTCTATAGCTGTTACCTAAACTAAGGATGTAAAGACTTCATCCTAGGCTAGAATCTTGTGAGTACTCTTGTATATATTCATAGTTGTATAGTATGAAATATACACACTGAAACTATTCCACAATTCTCTGCTTCTTTATGGTAATCAGAGCTCCCAAATCTTAACTGATCCAAATCCAGTTTTTTTTCCTCCCTCCCAAATGGCCCTTCCCACTGCTAATGGTG
Source organism: Erythroxylum orinocense (assembly GCA_025531955.1). Lineage (NCBI taxonomy): Eukaryota > Viridiplantae > Streptophyta > Magnoliopsida > Malpighiales > Erythroxylaceae > Erythroxylum > Erythroxylum orinocense. The sequence continues at coordinate 12,980,082 of JANZLX010000213.1, read as the reverse complement.
ACAACACCCTCACCACATCGCCGGTGGTTCAATTTCATCCGGCATCTCAACTCCCGATCAAGCTCACTGGGAGTCTCAACTTCTCTACATGGAAAGCTCAATTTTTGTAAAATAATGAAGATTTGGAGAAATTGAATTGTATTGCTGTACCGTGATGTACAAGACATATATAGATAACAACGCTGATCTATCCCCTAATTCTAGCCTAATACAAAGCTATCAAAGAATGGTAACTGACTAATATAGATACGAAATGATAAATACACACAAGGAAATATATATCCGTTGTAATAATTTTCCATGCTTATGTACGGCCACGATCTCTTCGGCCACCTCGATGGCACCACACCATCTCCTGTACGCACCATTGGCGAGAGCACCCACCCAAATCCAGCCTTTAGCCTTTGGTTTCGACAAGATAAGCTCATTCAGAATGCGCTTATGGCCTCGGTCGAACCGACCATTTCACCTACTGTGGCTAACGCTTCCTCCGCTCAACGTGCCTGGGAAGCCCTTCACTCTACTTATGCCAACAAATCTCAATCTAGGCTCTTTAGTCTACGACATCAACTTGCTCGCATCTCCAAAGACACCCAATCTGTAACAGAGTATCTTTATCGGGCACGTGCCATTGCCGATGAACTTGCCGCGGCTGGTGCCCCTCTTGCTGATGGAGACTTGGTTGTTCACATTCTCCGTGGCCTAGGCTCCGAGTATCGTGAAATCTCGGCTGCCATTAGAGCCAGAGATACGACAATCTCTTATGAAGATTTATGCGACAAGTTAATGGATCATGAGGTGTTCTTAGCACATGAAGAGTCCAAGAAACCGATGGCTCCTATAACAGCTGCGGTTGCACAACGCACAAAGCCTCCAACCAGCAACAATTCTCGGATCAACCGCAGATATTCTCAGTCCTGGCGTTCCAATGATCGATCCAACAACCAATCTTCCCAGTGGCGAGATAACAATCGCTCACCGAATGTGCGCAGGAACAATCAAAACTCTGATATTCGCTGTCAATTATGTCGCAAAATGGGCCATAAAGCTGATGTTTGCCGCTCCGCGTCGCACAACCATTATGAGGCAAAAGCAAATTTTGCAATGGGGCACTCCCAACATCCAAACACATGGCTGGTTGACTCTGGTGCATCTCATCACATGACTTCCGAATCTCATGATATGCCTGAATATTTTGGCAGTGATGGTATTACTGTTGGCAATGGTATGAAAATTTCGATAACTCACTCAGGCACAACTCACTTACAAGCATCGAATTCTGTCTTTAAGCTTCCTCATACTCTTTGTGCACCTGACATTAAACGCAATTTAATTTCGGTTTCCCAGTTTTGTCATGATAACCAAACATCGATTGAATTTTTTCCCTCTTATTTTTGTGTAAAGGATCTCACCACGAAGACACCATTGGTGCATGGACAGAGCAGAGATGGTCTGTACGAGTGGCCTCGCCACCCACCTTCGAATCCCACGTCCTTCACTGTCCACCACACCGTCTCTATTGAAGTATGGCATCATAGGCTAGGTCATCCCCATTTAAGAATTTTCAATTATGTTTGCAGTAAGTTTCAGTTATCAGTTTCAAAAAAAGACAATTTTATGACTTGTAATTCTTGTCATTGCAATAAATCCCATCGTTTGCCGTTTAAAAAATTTTCTCTCACGAGTACCAAACCTTTGCAAACTATTTTCAGTGATTTATGGGGACCTTCTCCAATACTTTCCATTGACAAAAAATTTATATTACTGTATCTTTGTTGATCAATACACCAAGTATACTTGGCTATTTACTTTGAAAAACAAGAGTGAAGTCAAAACCATTTTTCAAACGCTCAAACCATTGCTTGAAAAATACTTTTCCGCAACCATTCTCTCCTTCTACACTGATGGAGGAACCGAATACAAGAGTCTAGATCCCTACCTTCAAACCAATGGTATTGAACATTTAGTGAGTCCCCCTTACACACCACAACGGGTAGCCACTGTTGAGCGTCGTCATCGACACATCGTTGAGACGGCGAAATCCTTACTACACCAAGCCTCACTCCCACCCTCGTTTTGGTCCTTTGCTTATCACCATATGGTGTATTTAATCAATCGCTTGCCCACTCCCCTGCTGCAATATCAGTCACCTTATGAACAACTCCACCACAAAACACCGTCCTATGATAACCTCAAAAGTTTCGACTGCTTGTGCTACCCGTGACTTAAACCCTACACTACTCATAAACTGGATCCCAAGTCCACCCCATGTGTATACCTAGGCGTGTCAACCACTCACCATTGTCATATTTGTTTTGATCCTGTGCATTCCAAGATTTATCTATCTCGTGATGTTTCTTTTGTCAAAACCGAGTTCCCGTATCAAAAACGGTTCCGTAACTTGTTGCCCAACTCCAAAACTATTGAGTGGGATATGTCCCCAACCAACAGTCGTGAACACCATTCTCCAGTGTCCTCTATTGTGACTGTCTTGCCTCCCCCAATCCTTGTCCCGTGTCCGCCCACATCCACTCTCTGCTCCCAACCAACACCTCCAACCAGGGCCATCGACTCGTGTCCTGCACCACCGGCGTCCTCGATCAACCCAGGTATGTCCTCTCATCCTACTACTCCTTCACCGACCAATGCTGCCTCCCACTCACACACCTCGGCTACCCCACCCCTACCCGATCACCCAGCTATTACTTCACACGACATCGATGTTACTGCCCTGATGCAACATTTACCGGAACCATTCCATGCCCCACTCTCATCTGATGCTGCCCATGCCTCGTCCCCTACCCCCTCCGATGTTGTCTCATCACCTCAAATACCACAACCTATCCCTGTCCCTCCACGAGTGGTCACTCGCTCCCAGAATAATATTTTCAAACCGAAGAAACCATTTAGCTGCCTTACACTTGTTTCGCCTGAAACCATACCTACCACTGTTAAACAAGCTCAAAAGCATAAAGAGTGGCGGGATGCTATGAAAGCAGAGCTTGATGCTTTAGCTCGAACCGAAACTTGGGAACTAGTTCCCAAAGATATAACTAAAAATGTTGTTGCCTGTAAGTGGATTTTCAGGATAAAACGCAAGTCGGATGGGACGATTGATCGCTACAAAGCAAGGCTGGTTGCCAAGGGATTTACACAACGTCCTGGCATTGATTATCACTCCACCTTCAGTCCGGTGGTCAAACAAACGACGGTCCGAGTAGTTCTTTCCCTTGCCATTACGAATAATTGGGTGCTTCGACAGCTTGATGTAAACAATGCATTCTTGCAAGGTGATCTTACCGAAGAGGTTTACATGTCTCAACCCCCTGGCTTTGAATCTCCCACTACTCCGAACCATGTTTGTCGTCTTCACAAAGCAATTTACGATCTCAAGCAAGCTCCGTTGGCATGGTATACTGCCCTCACGAACTACCTGCATGAGCTCAGATTCGATAGTCTAAATCAGATCCATCTCTTTTTATATTGTGCACTGGTGTAGTTCAAGTTATTGTCTTGGTTTATGTCGATGATATAATCATCACTGGGAGTCATACTTCGGCTGTTGATCGTGTTATAAGCTCCCTTGCCAGTCGATTTTCCATCAAATATCTTAGACATCTTCACTATTTTTTGGGTGTTGAGGTAACCCGAACCGTCGACAGCTTGTATCTCACTCAAACTAACTATATTGCTGAGCTCCTCAGTGCTGAGAATATGCAAGATTGTAATCCTGCTCCTACACCGATGAGCAGCACTGATTCTTTATCTTTACATGATGGTGCACCCTCATTTGATGCCACACGCTATCGTACGGTGCTTGGTAAATTGCAGTACTTATCCTTTACAAGGCTCGACATTAACTACTCTGTCAATAAGCTCTCTCAATTCATGCATAAACCATTCGAGCTGCATTGGAAATCTTTGAAGCGTGTTCTTCGGTATTTGAGTGGCACTCCTACACTTGGTTTGAGACTCCAACGTACGCAGCAATTTGATCTGTCTATGTATGTTGATGCCGACTGGGCTGGTGATCTTGATAGTCGCAATTCGACATCGGGCCACATTTTATTTCTTGGTACAAATCCGATCAACTCTCCAAGAAACAACAGACAATTGCTCGATCATCAACCAAAGCGGAGTTCAAGGCTGTTGCACACTCTGTGTCCGAGGTCTGTTGGGTCACCAATCTTCTTATTGAATTGCGAATACGTCAACCAGTTCCGCCCACGGTGTATTGTGACAATGTTGGTGTGATTTATCTCAGCAAAAATCCAGCAATCCACACTCGTATGAAGCATGTTGCTGTCGATTTTCATTATGTTCGAGACAAAGTGCACCGCAATCAGCTCCGAATTGTTCATGTTCATAACAAGGATCAACTTGCAGACACTCTTACCAAACCCTTGGCAAAGACTCTTTTCCATCACCATCTGTCCAAGCTTGGGGTTGCTTCGCACTGTCAGTTTGGGGGGGCGTATCAGTGTAACTATAGGAGCATCACTAGCAATCATCATTTAATTAGGATATTTGCATTCATGATTCTGATTTTACTGTCTATAGCTGTTACCTAAACTAAGGATGTAAAGACTTCATCCTAGGCTAGAATCTTGTGAGTACTCTTGTATATATTCATAGTTGTATAGTATGAAATATACACACTGAAACTATTCCACAATTCTCTGCTTCTTTATGGTAATCAGAGCTCCCAAATCTTAACTGATCCAAATCCAGTTTTTTTTCCTCCCTCCCAAATGGCCCTTCCCACTGCTAATGGTGACAACACCCTCACCACATCGCCGGTGGTTCAATTTCATCCGGCATCTCAACTCCCGATCAAGCTCACTGGGAGTCTCAACTTCTCTACATGGAAAGCTCAATTTTTGTAAAATAATGAAGATTTGGAGAAATTGAATTGTATTGCTGTACCGTGATGTACAAGACATATATAGATAACAACGCTGATCTATCCCCTAATTCTAGCCTAATACAAAGCTATCAAAGAATGGTAACTGACTAATATAGATACGAAATGATAAATACACACAAGGAAATATATATCCGTTGTAATACTCCCCCTCAAGTTGGTAAGTGTGGATTAAGCATTCCCAACTTGCTTCGCAAAAATTCAAATGATTCTCTACCCAAAGGTTTGGTAAAAATGTCGGCTAGTTGCATCTTTGTCGAGACATAAGCTGGCCGAATCACTTTTGACTGCATTTTTTCCCGAACAATGTGACAATCTATCTCAATGTGCTTCGTTCGTTCGTGCAAAATTGGATTTGCCGCAATATGTAATGCCGCCTGATTATCGCAATATAATGGTGAAGGTTCTGCTTGTGGTACTCGCAAATCATGAAGAATATATCTTAACCAAGTCAACTCTAAACATGTATTTGCCATAGCTCGGTATTCTGCTTCGGCTGATGATCTGGAAACATTTATCTGCTTCTTTGACTTCCAAGATATAAGTGAGGAACCAAGGGAGACACAATATCCTGATACTGATCGACGAGTTATCCGACATCCTCCCCAATCAGAATCACAAAAAGCTCTCAACTGCAAATTATTATTGGATGGCAAAAATAATCCCTGACCAGGAGTCCCTTTCACATATTTAAGGACTTGAATTGCCGCATTCCAATGAGACTTGCAGGGCTGATGCATGAATTGGCTTAATACGCGAACTGAATACACTATGTCAGGTCTGGTTACAGTAAGATAGATTAGTCTGCCAACTAACCTTCTATACTTTGTTGCATCTTGTAGCTTGTCGCCATCAAAGAGATCTAATTTCAAATTTTGTTCCATCGGAAACTTCTCCGGTTTTGCACCTGTAAGTCCCGAGTCGTGTAACACATCCAAAGCATATTTTCGCTGCGACATAAAAATGCCTTGGCTGGAACGTGAAAATTCAATACCCAAAAAATATTTGAGATCACCCAAATCTTTGATGTGGAAGTGCCGAAGTAAATACTTCTTGAGCCGATCAATTTCTCGCATGTGATTCCCTGTCAACAATATGTCATCAACATAAACAAGAATAACAGTGATAGATGAATCATTGACCTTGGTGAATAGGGAATAATCTGCCTTTGACTGCGTGTAACCCCCTTTTTGAAGAACAGTGGATAATATAGAGAACCAATTCTGAGAAGCCTGTTTTAAGCCGTAGAGTGACTTATGAAGTCGACACACTGTGTTCTCCCCCTGTCGGCGTAATCCAGACGGCGGCTGCATATAGACAACCTCGTCTAAGTCACCATGTAAAAAGGCGTTTTGGCCCTCAAGTTGGTAAGCACACCAATTTTTTGCGGCAGCGACAGTCAAAAGACACCTCCAAGTTG
>JANZLX010000213.1:12929708-12940847 GCA_025531955.1 Erythroxylum orinocense | reverse complement strand
TGAATTAAAGTGAGTATCTTAAGCATTTTTGTACCATTAATCGCTAAGTGCAAATAATTAAAAATATCAACAATTAAGCACATATCACATAAGTATCAAATTATGTAAAAGATTATTGAATGAATCTCCATGTATGGTAAAATCATTCGTAAAAACTTCTATAATTTTTTACATAATCTAAAAAATATACTTACTATATCCCTTTAAAAAGTAGTTGGTGCATTATAAACTCTAATTGGAATTTATGGACATACAAAAGTTTCGAATGAACATGTGAAAGTTATCTTTTATTAATCTTCCAGAGTAATTACAATTTGAATGTATCCTAAAAACCATCTAAAAAATAATAACAAGCTAGGCTAACTAGCCTCTCTAATATCTTATCAATAAATGGTAAAAGAAAATGATCCTTTTGGTTTTTCAAATTTAATTTTCTATAATCAATACAAATCCACAACCCATTTTAAACTCAAGTGGGTACCATTTCATTGTTTTGATTTCTTACCACTATAGTAATATTATTTTACAGAATGACTTGAACTGAGCTTGCCCACTTACTATTTGAAATAAGGTAGATTACTCTGATATGAAGAATTGGAATCTCCTTCTTTACGACCTCCATCATAGGTAGATTCAACCTCTTTTGTGATTCTCTAATTGGTTTAGATTTGTCCTCTAAAAAAATCAAATTCATACATGTAGAAGAACTAATTCCTTTAATGTCCTTAATAATCCATCCAATTTTTGTTTTGTGATTTTTCAGTACTTGTAATATTTTTTCTTCTTAATCATTATTTAGTTTGACGAAAATAATAATGTGTAAGGTACCTCCTTCTTCACACTTACTTCAAATGGTCCAGTAGTGACTTTAATTTTAGCTTTAGTCCTTGCAAAACTGATGACAAGAGTTTCTCATCAGGTATCTCCAAATCATCATAAAAACCTTACTTGTCAATTTCAACTCCTCAAAATTGTTTAGTTTTATTATATGTTCTTATAATTTATGACTAAAATTTAATTCATTATTCTCTTAAAAAGGTGTTCACGTGTGGCTATTTCTAATTCATTTTTTTCTTCCAACTTAAAAACATCATGCACTAATAAATTAATTAATTGAATTTTATAAACATGATAATCAAAATCAGGGTACTTTGTTACATTGTATATGTTGAATTGCAGAGAGTCCTTTTTGAATTCCATAATTAATGTACCATTATGAACTTCATTTTTTATTTTGATAGTTTTAAGAAAACGTCTTAACAAAATAGGTGATGATTGATCATTATTTTTTCATGCCTAAGACATAAAAATCTTCAAGAAAAATTTAATTTATCATTAACTTAAAGAAGGACATCTTCAATTGACCCTTTAGGATCTGTTTTAGATTGAACAACTAATTGAATCACTACACTAGTTTTTTTCCAAAGTTCTAAGATTTAGAGCCAAATGGATGGAATATGGCATAACGTCAATGGATAATCATAAATCTAGCATAAATCTAGCATGACCTATTCAATTCTGGTGCCACTTATTGTTCAAGGAATATAAAACATATATGGTCCTTATATTTTTTACGAGGGTTTTCGAATAATTGTTGAAATGTTTTCTCCTACCTTAATCTTTTCACTTTTTTGAGACGTTACTTCCTTTTCAATATAGACAACTCTTTCAAAAATTTAGCATAAAGAGGAACTTATTTAATAGCATCAAAAAATGGATTCTTTACCTAACATTTAGAAAAGTTTCATATAACTTCAAATTACATTCATATTTATAGTTTTCTACTAAAGCTTTGGATAAAGGAGGAACATGTATTTAATTAAAGGAAGATTTTTACCTACTAATTTATTAAGAGTTTTGGCTACCCCCCCTACTTTTCTTTTTGTGATGATGGATATGGTATTTTGTTTGAAGCTCCAATTCCTTTTTACTCCTTAATATCATTGCACAAGCATCTTCTTTCTGATTTACCACTACTTGAGATTAAAGTTTATCATAATTTTATGTCTCTAAATGGTTAATTGTAATACCACATTACCCATTTAACTCTCCATATTTTGAATATTAATTCTAGTCTCTTATTGAAATTTAACGATATTAGTAGCTAACGTTTTAATAATGTCATTAAGAGAGATACTAATTCAGATGTTTGAACTTGTTATGGTTTCCTAAGAGGATAGAGTTGCTTATACTCTTGGAACTGGTCCAATTGATTTAGTAGTGCTTATTGAAAATTCGAGTAGTCTCTCTAACCGTGTTTGAATACGGATTGTATTGATGTTGAGGTTCTCATAAAAAACTTATTGCTGCATTTACTTATTCTACCAAATCTTCTTGCAACATTGCACATATATCAATTAGGTTTTCGACTATCGAACATATTTTGTAACATTTTGTTGCTTCCATTTTTCATATAGCCAATTTACGAACAAGAGAAGTTAGTTCACATATTCATCTTTCAAAGGAAGAAACTTTTACCTCATTTACACGTTGAGACAAATGGTCTGGTCTAATCCTAAATTGTTGTGAGTTAGATGTCATATTAGTGATTAACGTACGAGTTGCTTCAACTGTTCTATCTACTAACGCTCTACCACTGATGGCATCAATCATATTTATGTAAATTGATAGAAGACCTATGTAGAACTATTGAATTAGCAGTTGGTCACTAAAACACTCCCAATACTCGTACAAAGTTTTAAGTTCAATTGTCTAATCCCATAAATCACCTTTTTTTATGTTAGTAGCTCTTTAGGCTGGGAAATTTTTTTCCAAGAATAGTCTTTTCATCTCGTTACAACTGGTGACACTTCTTGTAGGTAAATAATAAAGTCAATCATGTGTGTCATCCTTTGAAAAGAATAAAAAAACTCTCATTTTTATTTGATCCTCTTTAACTCCATTTGGTTTCATAAATGTACTCACCATATGAAATTCCTTTAAATATTTGTGAGGGTCCTCTCATGCAGATCCATGAAAAGTAGGCAAAATATGGAATCGTCCATAAAAGTAGTGTTAGCACCCAAATTTGGAAAAATAATGCAACGAGTTGATTTAAATTTAGATCCACGAGTGCTTGTAATGTTCAATTGTTTGCCATGTTTTTTGTTGTTTCACCAACAATAGTGTTGCATTGCTTCCGAGTTTTTGTTTCTTTCCTTAGCTTTTTCGTAGCCTTTTCAATCTCTAAGTTATAATGTAAATCAACTTGCTTCGAAGATCTCTTACCAAACATACAAACTAGGAATTACCTAATAATGATGCCAAAATTTGATGTTGTTATTGTCTGCGCCTAAAATTAAATCCTAAATTCTTGTAATAAAATATGTAATATAGAAAAGTAAGAATCGATCTCACAATAAATTTTAATTTGTCAATTGTTACAAAGATATATTTAACCAAATAAAGTTGTGATGATATGACATTTTATGGTACAAAAAATAAATTGAGTTCTGCATATAATATAAGCATAATTATCAATAAAACAAGCCTTGGTTTATAGTCACTCTCATCGTTGGAACTATGATTGAGCACTGACAAAAATAATAATTATTTCATCAACCATATATTCAATGTGATATTAAATGATTGTCTTTCCTTAGAATTAGTTAATAAAAACTACATAATTTAATTAACCATTTTTGTTTAATAACCTTGGAAACGATCCAAATTTTAATGAAACAATAACTTTTTAAAAAACAAAGATCACTGAAGCAAGATAACACATCATCCATCATTACATTTAATCTAGTTGAATGCTCTTCCCAAAAGTTAATAATTTTTGACGCAATAAATTAAAAATTCTTAATCGCTACAAAAATTAAAAGAATTAAACTTTTACATATCCAATATTTAAACTACAAGATGATTATTTCAATCAATAAACTAATCGTGCACATTGAATATCAATCGAAATAATCATGAAAACAAAAGCATAAAAGAACAATTCAATATTTGAATGGGTAGAACACTTGGTAATAAGACTCAAATATCTCCCAATCTTCTTCAACTCACTTCAACAAAGATAAAGAAAATTAACTAATAATAGTCAAAGTTATTACCAACTACTAACATCTACTAAAGAGAAGAAAAAAGAATTTTGTGAAGAGCTAGAGAGCAGAGATAGAGAATTTTTTGGATGCCTTTCCTTCATACGAGTTCTATTTATAGTCACTTTAATCTCATGTTTGTCAATATTGGAATCTTCTTATTATGATTCCTTGGCTTCCAAAAATTATGACTTCACTGATTGTCATTCTAATTTAATCAAGACAAGGTTTAAACAAATTCTAATACATTTTTCTTGTAAATTCAAAATTTTGAGTTGTAATTTTTGTTGAACTTATCCATGCCAACCTCCTAAAAAAACCTAATTCAGTTTCTTATTATGTAATTTTTAACCATATATGTATAACAATCTCCCATGAATCTTCTTAATAAATTCGTTTTCACCGTGGAACAAGGGCTCTTTCAATGGCCGGGATCGAATCAAAGGTCCTTGGAGCCCACAAAACAAAGCTATTCTCGTCTTTGTCATGTAGCTCGTTGGCCAACATGACTCCTCGAAAGTAGTCCACTGGCATTCCTGGTCGTTCCAGCAAGTCTTGCCGTCTCCGCTCAGACTTCCAACCACCTTTCACGATCGATTGAAGTAGACTGCCATTGCTGCACTGTTTCCTGATGCGACCAATAATGCAATAAACCATCGGAATGCCATCGACATATTGAACTCCACCACAAGGTGACCGGCTGGAGGGGTAAGAGGCAACGTTGCGTGATTCACCATAGGCAGAAAATGCAGTGACATTTGATCCGGAAGTGAAAGGATGGTGAAGAATACAAATACATGGTGGAAATAGAAAAGATTAATTTGCTAAATGCCATGAGGCTGGACGCCATCGAGATGGATAGACATGGACATCTATACAATAAGCTAATTTTAAAATGAAAAATGATCTTTTATTGTAGTAATAAAGCAACCAAATAAACGTATATGTGAATCTCAATCATAATTTACTCGAATGCTTCAACATAGTCCCGCCAACACAACCATGCGAGCTTTGCTTTAGCTGACTTCCCATAGTATTTACCTTTTAGGCAAAATCAAATGCTTTGAATAATTAAACCAAACCAAAATTAAAGGCCTACCACTTATGAAAAATTCGCACTTGATCAAAAACATCCATCTTAATTTCTAAAACGATGTCGATATTAAGATATGAATGCTACCTCACCTTCCAAAAGAGTTTTTTATCGACTTAATTCAAGACCTCAATCATGGGCGACAATATGCTTTACCACAATGCATAAAAGTTATTCATTAAATGTGTCGCATCCACAAAATTCATCTTCAAAAACTACAACCCCAGAAATGCATTCACCATCACACAAAAAAACTGGTACGCAAATCCAAAAAGTAGCATGTTAGAACAAATCACATTCTTACCTCCTTGGAGAAAATACAATGCATCTAAAATGTATTGCTGTGGGTGTATACCTAATAATAGTAAAAACCTAACAAAGTTTCAATTAGAAAGCTTTACATGCTCACCACTAGCTGCTAAGTTTCCATAATGACCTCACTCAAACCTTAATATGGTCCTATAATTTCCATAATGACTTTCACTCAGCCTCACTCCTTGTGGTCCAATCTAGATATTCGTCAGGACAATATAATAATACTCTTAATCAAAATCTGACGCATCTCCTAAGACCCAACAGCTCCAGAATCCAACAATTTCCCAACCAAATAGTCTTCTAATTATGTATGTGTGTCAACAAATAATTCTAGCAACAAAAGCCTATGCAAATGGAGCTATTCACCCAAAGTAGCAAGAGCACAAGACGTTGGGCAAAAAAAGCCTATGCAAATGGAGCTATTCACCCAAAGTAGCAAGAGCACAAGACGTCGGGCAACAAAAGTTTTTACAGAGATCATAATGAGCCGTGAAAAAGGAGTTAAACAACCATAAATTCCGACCACGACATCTATGGTTCTAGAAGTCGTAAACAAAACCCAATAAACTTTCTAGAACAAAGATCCAGGTGTAACGATATTCGAGAGACTCCAAAAGAATTAAAAAGTAGAACAAGTAGAACACAATCCCATTAAAGCCGAGTAAAGATGTCTTAGAAAAACTGTAATCGCTAGTACATGAAATAAAAGTCCAGAAAACTACCACAAGGGAGTAACGATAACGTTAAGAAAATAGCAAACAACTAAAACGGCAATCGTTCCTTTAGGAGACTACTTGGATCTCTGCCTCATCTTTCTGCGCTTCCTCTTCAACCTCCTCATACGCTTCTTCTTCCACTAACACACCCAAAAAAACACAAACAAACCCCAAAACGAACAATCAGATGACAAATAACAAGTATAAATGCATTCAAATATACAAATATTAGACGCGAGATTAATCCAACCTTGGCTCTCATGGCTTGTCCTTGTTGGTTCGATTCTAAACCCCAGCCGCTGTTTCCTTGGGAGGCTGCGTATAATTGGAACAGGGAGACTTGTATTATTTTATATGGAGGAGAAACCCTAATCCTTTTACAAAGTGTACCGACCTATTGAATTGGGCCTAATGGATAGAAGTTAAGAGTGACTTTCAAGCTTTTGTTTGGGCTTATGTTTTAAAAGTTAGATGGGCGTTGAATCAATCATTCAAAAATAAATCACGCAATTGATGGCTATCCATACTAATAAATGCGATGAGATTAGAGGGTCTGCCACCTTATTAAGTGAAGCCCATGACTCTGTAGGTCATGGTCAGGATAAGCTTCTACTCCCATGGCCCACGTCATTGTCCTTTTCTGTTATCCATTTCTTTCGCTCGTTACTTGGAAGTTTTAGGCAGAATAATGTTGCAGCAAATCAATTCAAAACAAATTTGGAGGTGGTAAGGCAAATTTGGCCAAGGAGCTCCTTAGGACCACAGAATATGTAATTTTAATTGATTTGAACTCGTATTGTAATTTGTAAGTCAAAGATAATATAAATCAACAATTTGCATCAAGTCTTTTAAGAATTTACATATTATGACATTACGTACAACAATCAAAGTCTCGAGGCGTACTAAACTAAACCCTTGTTGAATCCGTTTCAATGGAGGCAAGAGCTGTGTCAGTTCGCAGATAATCCCTACACAATGGGCAACTGGACCGAGCTTTGAGCCACCGATCAACACACTCACTGTGGAAACAGTGATGACACCTGGGCAAAACCTTAACTTTGTCATCGTCGGCAAACACACCGAGACATATACAACACTCAGTTTCCACACGAACCGTATCATAAGCCCTGTACAGAGATATTGGCAACGCCTTAATGGTCGTTTGATCGAGCCCCTGAGATCGATCCGGTGGACGGAGATCCGCTGGTGGCGAAGAATTGGTGGGTAATCTAGGAATATCATAGAGACAGACCCAGCGAGCGTAGAGAACGAGAAGGAAGACGAGGAGAACAACACCGATGAGGACGGCTAGGAAGAACAGAGAACGTCCTCTGATTACAAAGTCGTTGCCTTTGCGTTCTGCGTACTGCCAGTGAAATAGTTTCGGATCTTGGGAATCCATTCGCTAGGCGGTGAATGCGATGGTCTCTTTGTATTCGAAATATCGTGAATTGATGTGAATAGACTATAGAGTAGCAGTCGACTAGAGCAGCGGAGTACATTTCTGGGGGCACTAGTTGCTCACTTGCGCCGTTAAATAGGCGAACGCTAAAACCGTGGGAAAGCTAAAAGTATGGACACAGGCACCAAACATTTTTATCCAATCCTATTATCCTAACGTGTAATAGTTACTTCCCAAACTCACTTTTTTCCATTAAAAAAAAACATAATATGTTCCAGAAAAAAAAAACTATATTATTGAAAGTAGATAAATGTATAAACTAATTTATTTTATGAAAATTTAAAGAATCGCTTAATATTTTATAATTTGTAAACAAATTTTGATGTTAATATTTATTCTATTAGTAAATATTAAAATCAAGATTAATATATAAATAGGAAAATTTATAAGTATTCTCGTTATCTTAAAAGGTTTGGTTTATTTACAATTTTTTAGATTAGGAATTTTTAAAATATATCTTCTTTTAAGTTTATTTTGAAGAATTTTTAATGCCTAATTTTGACAAACCTAACTTTTTTTTATATACTTTATAGTACTTATTTAAAATAATGTAAAAATATGTTTTTTTGTTTGAACAATTTTATTAGGTAGAAATATAGCCTCCTTATGTGTAAAATATTTTAATATTACTACCTCTCCCTATACATATATTTATAAATGAACAACTGAATATATACAAAAGGAAATATTGTTACTTTTATTTTATTGAGATAAATAGAGATTAGAAGAAAATATAAAACATATAATAATAAGTTCATAAAAAGATAAATATGTGATGTTATTATACAATATAATTTGAATTGATGAACATCTATCTTATCTTCACTTCTTTCATAATAAACCATCAAATTTAAGAGGTATTTTATTTAATTGTAATTTCTAATTTTTTTCTCCATATTTTTAGTTTTTATTTTAAAATAGAAATAAAAAATATTTGATTGTTAATGTCAATGTCTAATATTAAATAAAAATTAATTAAATATTTCACTGTAGTTAACTCGTCAAATAATTGACTTAAAATATAAAATTAATAAATCATTATATAATTAAAAGAATTAATCTTATATCAAACTATAACAATCATTATTATTAGTAATATCATTGAGTTATTTGGATTTTAAAATATTGAACATTTAATATTTTAATGTGGAGTTGTTATTTTAATGTAGTATTGTGAGTTAAGGGCAACGAAGACAAGTCATTCATTGTATACATTTAGAAAATTTTGGCTTTTGTGTAACATGCAAACTGAGACCCAACGACGCTAAAAAACAATTGTTCCCGTGTTTAGCTAAAATCCACTCTCTCATTAAATCCTCTCTAATTGTCCCGTAGTATCGGAATATTATTCTCGAAGAATTTTGCAAAACTTAGCCCCAGTTTGACAGCATGAAAATAACTAATTAGCAGGCTACTGTACTTAAAAGTACAATATTGTGTTTGTCTTCTGATCGCTTCAATTGTAATAAATGATGTTTGAACTGGTTATAGGATTGTCTTTAAATTAAGGAAACTCGACCTTAACAAGTTACCTTGATAAGAGCAAATTAATTTCTTATTAAAGAATCAAAACAAAATTTTCACTACGTAAAGCAATATGTTAATTTGATTTATACTCTTATTGATTCTTAAATTATAATAATAGCATGTCCTTTATCTAAGAACTAAGACCTAAAAAGGACAGAACATTCATATAACCGAACAACTTCGAAAAGAAAATCATTATTTAAACAAACATTTAAACTTTAACAAAAATAAAAACACATAATCTTACATGGCCAATACCTAACCAAGACTCATTATTTTGAAACTTTTGGATGCTCAACAAAGACGAGTCTCTTCTTTTACATATAAACTCAAGCCTAATCTACATGTTCAAAAACAACCTTTATTTCTCTCTTATTAGCTTGCCTTGCATGTTGCTCATTTTTTCTCTTTATGTTAGTATAAACTTTGGCTTACAAATTCCAAACAAAATATGTCTTATGCTTACCATCCATATCAACACGCTCATTAGCAAGCAAAGGTAAGATATCTAAAGGAGTTAATGGATTAAAGCTATAAACAATTTCAAAAAAAGGATAAGAGGTAATAGAATGAACTGACCAATGATAGCTTGTAACAAGTAATAACTTTCTTATTAATTACTTTAGTTTGTCTATCCATTTGAAAATGTGTAACGATAGAAAATAATACTTTATTTCCTAATTTCTTCTATAAAGCATGCTTAAAATGACTTAAGAATTTAATATCTCTATTACTTACTATTGTTCTAGGCAATCTATGCAAATGTATTGTTTTCTTAAAGAACAAATCAACAATATATATTGCATCACAAGTTTTATAGCATGCAATGAAATATGACATCTTACGAAATATATTAACAACAATAAATATACTTTTTTTGACCACTTGGAGATCTACAAACCTAATATAAAAACTATAGATATGTCAATCCAAGGCTGATTAGGTATAGAGAAAGGTATATAGCAACCATGCAATAGCATTTTAGATTTTTCTTGCTTACATATTATGCATTTATCACAAGTAAATTACAATCACACTTCATGTTAGGCCAAGAAAATATTCAAGTAATATGTCTAAAGTAATTTTGCATATCAAAATATTTGTCACCTCTATAAGTCTCTCTAACCAATAATTCATACAAATAACATATAGGCACACACAACTTGTCTTTCTTAAATAAAAATCTATCATACCTATAATACTAACCATACTCACAATTGGCATTTAGCACCAACATCATTTACATACATATTTTTAATAAACTCAAAACTAAATAATTTAGTTTGCAATGAAGTAAGCAATATGGACCCTCTAGACAATATATCTATTACAACATTTTCCTTTCAATTCTTGTACTTAATCACATAAGGAAACATTTTGATAAGCTCTATCTATTTGGCATATCTTTTATTAAGCTTACCTTGGAATTTCAAAAACTTCAAGCTCTCATAATCATAATAGATTATAAATTCCTTTGGCCATAATAGTACTACCATATTTGTAGAGTTCTTACTAATATATATAGATCTTTGTCATAAGCAGGATTATTAAATTATGTCCTGTTAAGTTTTTCATTGAAATAAGCAATAGGTTGGGAGTCCTACATCAAAACAACCCTTATACTAATTTCGAATGCATCACATTTAACATTAAGAGCTTATTAAAATTAGGAAAACATAGAAAATGTGCATTAGTTAACTTATCTTTACTAGTATTAAAAGCTTTCTCATGCACTTCTTCCCACTTAAACCCAGTAAAACCTCAATAAATAAATATTTAATAAATTAATAATCTCGATTAAATAATAATTTTCTTCGGTCCTGACTTGGGCTAATGGGATAAAATAATAACCTCGCTAAATGCATAAGATAATAGCTTTAAAAAAAATTCTTTGAGGCCTACTGAAAATATAAAATAATAATTCATTAAATAAGTATGAAAATTACATATATAATTCATAAAATAAAGCACTTCCTA
>JANZLX010000213.1:12913321-12925753 GCA_025531955.1 Erythroxylum orinocense | reverse complement strand
AGAATTTATAAATGATCTTGTACGATGAAGTGTAATTCTAAGTTCAATGAGACATACATGAATGATGAAATGGGAATGAGCTTAATATGTGATTTAGAACGTATATCTGGGATTTTCATTGAGCATGCATTGTATATAATTCATTAATACAATTATGAGTAAACGAATGCTCATACATGTGCAATTTTTTATAAGTGTGAAATGTGTGTTTTGCATAAATGAGTTGTGCAGTCCAAGTGTCCACATACAGGCGTTCCAGAAATTGGAAGCAAATGCTATTTTAAAGCGCATTGTGAGTAGACCTAGATTGTCCTACTTTATTGTTTATTTTGTTTATGTTATAAATAGAGTGATTATGACTAATTGTGAATGTGTATATGAATGTGTTTGGATTCTGTACAGAAGGTCTGATGATTGTGATGATTGATCTGAATTATTGAAGTGCTCAGTGTATGTGAATAAGATGAATTAAGTGTTTTTAAAATGTGCATTGCATGCAAGATGATAAATGATTGCTCAATTGTATATTGAATGCAGGACTATGGTCTGATGACAAGTGAATGTGATCGAACAAGTGCATGCAATGTAAGTGATGCATTCCATCTCTTGAAGGCACAAAATATAAAGGAGTTGTGACTTGAGTTGCCTATTTGAAGCGCTTCCACGTAGAGCTTTGCTCCTTGAACTTTGATTCTGCACGTAGAGCTATGCTCCATGAACTCTGTTCTGACTGAACCCTATGTTCCAGTATTATGTTCCGATAGAACCCTACGGGCCAATACTCTATATATGTGTGAGGCGCTCAATCACGAATGTGAGTTCCATCTGAATGGCATATGCATAATATAAATGTTAAGTGCACTGAATGTGAAATTGGAATTTCGTATGATGTGTTATATATGTATTATGTGACTGAGTTTCCAAAACTCACCCAAAATTTGCAAATATTTTTCAGGATTAAGAAGAATATCTTGTTAGACCAACGGGAGTATACTTACAGCATTCAAGTGAAGGATAAAAGTCGGGATCAATTTGCATCTGCATTGCATTTCTCTATTCTGTATTAAATTATTGTTCCTCACCTTTTGTATAAGTTTGTATTTTGAATTGACTCAAGTGGTTTGTAATTGTGAAAGGGTCCAAATGGCCATATGGGAATTTTGTAATTGCCTTGTATGATTGAAAAGGTCTTATGCCCCATTTGGTTATTAACTTCCGCATGTGTGTTGTGTTTTAAAGAAAAAAATTATACCAATTTTTGAGTGATTGAGTGCTTTAGCATGCTACTCTCGTGGGGCACGGACTCGGATATCGCCATCGATGTCGGGTTCGGGTCTTGGGGGAGTGGGGTGTTACATTTTCCATATTCCATCATTTTTTGGCACCAAAATTCCAGGAACCAAATATAGAGAAGGACTCTCCCTTACCTTATTCACTTACTCCATTTGCCTTTAAATATTCTTTATTTTCTAAAGATTTGCTATATAGGCTGGTTTATTCAAGAATGATGAACCAGGAATAAAGTTTATTTAGTGTTCTATACCTCTTAAAGGAGGTAAACCATATGGTATTTTCTTAAGAAATAGATTTACAAATTCTTGCTACAAAGAAACAATCATACTAGGCAAAGAAGGGATATGATTATTAGTTGAGAAATCAACATCTTGTACAAAAGAAAAAATAATTGTTGCTTTGCGAATATGACACTCTTAATCTTACCACTGTTTGTAAAAGCACTAAGTTTCTCACTTTTTTTCTCTACTTTATGCTCCACACTCAGAATTATTTCATTATTGCATACACACATTCTCCTATTTTATTACCCTTTACTTTTTCTTGAGTAGTAACTTGTTTTTCTCGTCTTATACTCTTTAGTTATCCTCATATAATTCTCATATGCTTTTTATAATTTGAGAGGTGTTAATACAATATTTCAATTATTTATTTCAAAAGAGTATCTGTTTTTATACCCATTATAAGTGACATTCCTATCAAATTGTCACTGGTACCCCAATAGTATATGACTAGTATGTATTAGTACCAAATCACAAAGAACCTTGTCATTATAGTTACTAATAAAGAATTCCACTAGCACCTACTTTATCACCTTAATTTCTTTATATGCATTATAACTTATACAATTTAGGACGCTTTAATATAGCCATGTTCACCCTTTCAACCCAAATATTAGCATCATTGCTATAACTATTCTTATCAATAATTAGGCTACACACATTATTCAAGTGATGTTAGTATGAAAGATATGCTCACATTATACCTCATTTCTATCCTCCTTAGGTTGCATTTTAATAGCACAACTAGTAACTATCATATCTCCTTAGATGTGTCCCTCAAATTTGATATCACTATAATCCTTAAATGATGGAATCTCATCATCACTTAATCTAACACTCTCTATGTCACCATTATCCATAACAATTATAGCTCTTTTATTTAGATACTGAAAAGCAATATGGCCAAATCCTTAACATTTGAAACACTTAGTTTTGGTTCTACTTTTGGAAATAACAATAAAAAAATTTGTCTTAATATCATCTTTAAGGTTTAAGGTATTTTGTTGTCCTACTAATCTGACCTCCATAAGGAGCTAAAAGTTGAACCATATTTACAATAACCCTTATACTTCAATTGTTTTTTCACCTTGATAGCCTTATACAACAAATCATGCATCTTTATATTATGTAGCAATTTTACATATTAATTATCTCTTTTTTCATACCAATAATAAATCTAGCTATAGTTGCCTTATAGTCCTCCTTTACATTAGTCCTAATTATGATTATCTTTATCTCCTTGTAGTAGTTCTCTATGCTTGTGAAACCTTGATTCAAACCTTCAACTTTCTATACAAGTCCTTATAATAGTGCTAGGTATGAATTTCTTATGCATCATTGTCTTCTTTTCCTATAATTGAATAGGTCTCTTATTATTCCTTTACCAATTAATCACAAACTAATTCCGCCAAATATAATTGAATAGGTCTCTTATTATTCCTTTACCAATTAATCACAAACTAATCCTGCCAAATATAACATAATTTGTGAACTCAATCGTTCTTAGTTTAACCTTCTTTTCGTCAAGGTAATTATGTAAATCAAACACCTATTTTATAATCCTCTCCTACTCTAAGTACAGATCGAGATCATTTTTCCCTTAAAAGATGAGATTTTCATCTTAATATTATCCAAATTGCTATATTGTTATAAAACAACCTTTTATCCTTTCTAGAACTAGTTCAGAATTTTCCTTTTCCTCCTCCTCAAATGTGTGCTTCATTAAAGATTTAGGTCTAGATGGGGACTCTAAACAGTCCAAACTCATATTTAGAGCCTTTAATTAGTCTTAGATAATCTTTATAAACATGTTGATATTAATCTCTACATTATATACACTGCCATTTAAATTTAAACAAGCTAAGAAAATGTTAGTAATAAACAAATTGGTTTCTTATCATATACTCTTTTACTTATTCACACTTGTGATTAGGCTACTAATTCAGTTATGTTTCACTCTATTTCAACTTTTCTAGATGATTTTCCCACTACTCTTATCTTTTAACACTTAACATCCCCTGACAAGCCCTTTAAATAGAACTTTATTGATGGTCTTAATGAAACAATAAGCAATAATGGGTTTTAGCTTTTGTTGGTGAAAATGAAGATTAACAAAAAGTAAAATAATGACAAATTAAAGCTAAGAATAAGTTATCAAAATCAATAGGAAAGAAAAAAAGAAGAAGGAAAATCAATAAGAAAGAATGAAGGAAAAAATTAAGAAAAAGGTAACAAAGATGAAATGAAACTAAAAATTCCTTAAAATAAGAAAAGGATTAGAATACTTTATAACACACTAGAACACTATATAATCAAGTTGTGCCATTTATGATATTTAGGCAATACACATTGAAACTTATAAATACTCCTACTAGGGTTCTTTGTAGGGGATTTTAGAGGTTGATGTCAACCTCCTTTGTCAAAGCTTTACAATTTTAAGTTTATTAACTTCAAGGAGAGATTTAAGGTAATACTGAAGAAGATTGTTATAAATCTTCTAATTCTTTCTTCCTTTTCTTTCCCTTATGTTAAGATTATTTTATTTTTGTTTTACTTACATTATTTTTAGTAATGAAATGCCTAGTTAAGATTAGGGAAGTAGTTTGTGATAGACTTTTCAACTATACATGCATGGTTTTATTAGTACTAGTCATCTTAAATTCAATCTTAGGGATTATATGAACAATTGCAAAGTAACATATGATATGATATGATATTTATATATATATATATATATATATATATATATATTAGGAAAATAAATATTTTAGTGTTAGGGAATGAGTATTCCAGTATATTGTGATAACCAAATATATTATAAATATACTTAATAAACTATTTTTGAGAGTAATATGTTTAATAAACTTGATTACATTAAATTGTGCATCGAGAAGTAGTAGTTTCTTAATTGGATATACATGTGTGCTTTGAGAGATAGAATAGATACCTTATGTTAATCGTTATTTCAACTTAGATAATCAATCTTGAATGATAATTGGAATTCCATACAAATGAACTCAAAAGCTCTAATCTTTGCTTTATTAACTGTCATTAGCTAGATTATTTATATTATTTAATGGTATAATCATTGAATTTTTCTTTCAAAATCATTTGCTTTACTTTTTTGTTGAACTAATATTAATATAATGAAATAGTTCTTATGGGATCACTACCTTGGATTTACTCTAGTTTAATAAATTACTACAAGTGACTCTATACGTTTGCTGACGAATTCAGTAGATCAAATATACTTATTTTTGTAGTCTATTTCTATTTGAGCAAGCTTTTAAAGACATTGAGGAAGCTCCTTTATTATTGACTAAATAGTTTTAAGTCATCCTAAAAGAAATTGCCTAAAATAATAAAAATAATATATTTCTACTCCTTTTTTAATGCATGAAACTCTTATTGTATTAAAGGAAACTGTATGCATGTGAACTTACTTAAGTAGGTAATAGAATACCTATTAGTTATTTATAATAACCTTATTAGCCTACCCACTAAATAAGAATTTGAACCACGCCAATAAGTTCTTATTTTCTTCGTTAAACTTCTGTTAACTTAATTAAATCATTTATTGAGCCATTTTATTATCTCCATGATAGATCAAAATTTTAATTTTCTTGACTTGAAAATAGTAATTAGTAAATGTCTAATAGGAACATAATTCTAACATTTTCCCCTTTAAACAAATATTAATTATTATATTTGTAATAAATAAAAATAATAAAGGATAAGAATATTAAATTCATCGAACTTTGTAAAATATTTAATCTAAAGATAATGAAAGCCTATTAGTCAACATTATAGAAATTTCAATATCAAAAGGTTAAAAATGCCATATTTAACACAAACCCAATATAATTATCTAATAACCTTATTAATATTAATGAAAAAATGGGACACATCAATGAAGGATGGCTTGTTTTGAGCAGGCTCAATGGAAAATAGGGATGGAATAACTGTTAGGTGGTTAGGACATCCTATTTTATGAGATAAAGAAGGGTGTGAACCTTTTATACATCGTATGTCGACTTAAAGCCCTATATAAACCCAATGTTGTAAAGCTACGAGTGGAAAGGATTTCTAAAGCAAAGGTGAGCCTCTTCTTTCTTAATGTTAACTTTCTCGCTTATTGCTTTAGAAAAATTGTAGCTAGTGCGCTTAACTAATAACATAAAAAGGGCTTTTGTCGCTTGTTTAGAAAAAGTTTTTTGAGGCCAAAAATGAAAAAAAAAGATATGGTCAAATGGAAGAAGAATATAAGGGTCGCTAGGAATCAATAGTACTATCTATAATATACCATACTTCATTTATTAGTCTCAATTTCTCTAAATTTTATGCTAAAATTTAATAAAGAAATATGTTTATCTTGTTTTATACTAAATTGTAATAAAGAAAACTTTATAAGATTAAAACTTATATCTCATAAATGTGTTAATATCTTGAGATATCTAAATATGTCAAGAGCAACAGGATTGATGCCAAACTGCAAATACACCTAATAAGCTATAATATGCTTAAGACTAATACAAATCTTAAGTATTTTTCCTATATTACAACACTCCAAAACAATATGTATGATTGATATTAAAATGATGATCATCAACAATACGTATGCTTTAGAATAAAATGATAATCATTAATATATATAACCAATAATTCATAATATAAAAAACAATTTGCATCTGGAGTAAATACATAATGATCTATAACTAATAGTGTCAAAAGACTTAAAAACACCCAATTGTAGTGTATCTTAAAAATGGATGAGCACAGTTCTTTAGTCAGATGACTAACCAACATGTCCTCAGTTAATTTCTTTATAATATTTGACCTTTAAATACTTAGACCATATGATATTCTTATTATTGTTACTAAACAATATTAAAAAAATATTATCATAGCAAAATTGAATGAGTCTGCTAATTAAATTAACCACAAATAACTTAGAAAACAAACTTATAGCTTCCTACAAGCTCTATATGTATATAACAAACCAAAATTGAATGATTCTACCTATAAAGTAGTCCTATAACATGCGACAAACCCTATATGCATATTTAAAAAGGTCACAAGTGTTTGTTTGACAATTTTCATGAAAAGGAACCATTTACTAACATAAAAATATAACCTAATGTATATTTTCTAACATCTAGACATATGAAAAAAAAAATCAAAATTTCTATATCTAAACAGATGTAATTTCTCAACCTTCTTTTATGTTATTACACAATCCTTTGTTCCTTAAAGATATCTCAGAACTTGATTAATTGCATTATAGTGTCTATTATTAGATTAGCACTACAAGAAAAGCAAGGGTTACCGATGGAAATCTCCGGTGGAAACTTCGGATATTCCGTCTGTAATAGTATTTTTCGACGGAATAGTGCGACGGAGCCTGACATTGACGCGGACACAATCGGTATTTGTTACCGACAGTAAGACAATACGGTCGGTATTTGTTACCGACGGAACCGTCGGAGAGAGTGGAAACATATTTTGACGGAGCCGTCGGAGAGAGTTTAAACATTTTCTGACGGAACTGTCGGAGAGTATGGAACCATTTTCCAACGAAACTATCGGAGAGAATAGAAACAATATCTCGACGGTTCCGTCGGTAATTTCAACCCTTAATCAACTTTACCCTTGATTGCTTAATACAAAGGTGGAAGCTGTTAGATCGTTGATATCACCTTTCAATTTTTGTAAATGACTTGTTGAATGACAATTTTTTGAAAATTTGGTCGTTAAATTTGATTTCAATTTGAACAATTATAAATTATCGTTACATAAGTTTTGGAATTTTTAATCCATATAATTTGTTTATACAGAAAGTTAGATGATCATAAAAAGGTAAAAAACTTTTTTAACTGATAATCAAAACATTAAATAGTACAGAAATGAAAACCAAATTATATGACAACAATAATCCTATTGTTCTGGTGAGCGTGGCTGATGTGAGTCTGTATCCCTCGTTCTCATTTGATCCATGTCATTTCTGAGCTTATTTATTACCTCCATTAACGTCTGAACTGCGGCCTCAAGTTGATTAATACGTCGCGTTGTCGGCTCTGAACTAAATGCTATTGTTGTCGATATAGTAGAAGAGTGCAAATAAAACGTGTTGGCAAATGAGTCTAGGTAAAAGATCCTTCCCCGACTGTCTCTACCACACACTGCATCAAAATATACCTAGGTCTCATCAACAGGTTGTTCATCGTACGTCTGTTGCCTAATTGTTTGTTGTATTTGGTCATATTAGGAGGCAATGCTTATATTATCATTAGTAAGTGATAATTATTAAGATTGAATATGAAACTATAAAATTCACATACATTTAGTTCTCGATACCAGATGTTGAGGAATGTCACACCGTCATGTTTCTTGGTGTGAGTATGTAAGAACAACTGAAGGGTTGTAAGCCTAACGTCCATAGACGTTTCCTGCATAAAAATGAAAAGTAATAAGTTAAACTAGAATTTATTAACATTTCGACAGAGTCTCTTATGTTTTTATGATATTACCCCCTGTTCAAGAAAGCAAAGTACTCAACATAGCCATAAATGGCACCAACAAATTACTGCACACAGTTATGATCATTAGGCATACTACATATATATGTTCATCACAACATTCACACATCAATTTACATTTAAATATAGCAAAGTAAAAATTTAGAATATAAATGTAATATTTATATACTTACAAGCCTCTCTGCATGCTCGCGGTGAGTAATTGATCCTCCCGTGTGAACTGGAAGACTGTCTAGCCCTGACCTACCATGTTTGTTAGTGGAGTTACGACCCGATATGCGCATTGCCTCAGGTAATCTCCAGTACTCCAGCCAATGACTCAATGTGGACTCAAAAATGAAAGACGGTCGTACACCAGCGTTGTGTATCTGATTAATAAAATCGCAATAACGTGTACGAGCTCGTGACTCCCATACACTATGTATTATCTCGTCGACATCATAACTCCAGTAAAAATGTTTCTGAAATCCACAGGAATAAATTCATTAAAGCTTATAATCTATTTATATGTATGTTATTAATGTATACAACAACAAAAAATTAACGCATATTGTACCTCAAACTCTTGAAAGTAAAATGCCTTTGTGGCCCTAGAGCTCTTCTTCCATAGATAACCCTTAAGATCAATACTCTCTTTAAATGTAGATATCATTTGTCTTGAACATGGTATAGAAGGAATGAACCTAATATCAAAACAAATAAGTCCATAAATTTGCAAAAATTCAACACAACAAATTAATGATAAACATATATAGTGTTTCATGTGATTGCACTTATTGTTTATCGGATATTTTTATAAACTTTCTGCCATAAGGACCTTTAAATCCAAGTTGCATCTCGTCACCTTCATCTTCCATAACTATATTGGATTATATATGACTATTGGATTGTTGCGCATCACCAGTCACAGGTGATGATGTTCCTGCAACTGTAGGCATTGGAGGTGGTAATGGTGACTCAGTTGTAGCTGGAGTCTGTGATGGGCTACCCTTATAGTAAGTCCCTCCAAACATCTGAGCCTAGGCCGCATCACCTGACGTGGTCTCTTTGGTCCCATATTTGTGCCTAGAATTTTTTGTTTATTGAATTCTCCTTGAAATATTAAATTTAATTATAAATCATGTTATTTTACACAATATATGTACAAGGAATTAAGGTGATTTTTTGCATATCATAACTTCGAATTTAGTAGTGAGAATAACTGTTACAGTCATAGTACAATAATATAACTAGTTTATAGCACAATCATGTGTTGTACTTCTTGTTATATGACAATGATATTAATTTTTTGTTGGATTCTAAGTAACATGAGAGTCGGTAAAAGTAAAGGGTTCCCTAATAAGTGGATTTTTGAGAAGGTTCCTCGCATGTTCAAACGCTCCAATGGAAACAGTAAATGTTCTTTCCGCAAGTGTTTGGTTTTGAATACCTTCTTGAAATAGTGTTTCTGCTATTGTTAAGTTTGTTGGTGAAACGTTTGGAAATGGTTTACCTACAACACAATAGGAAGGAACTTACATACTATCATATTAAAAAGGGATAATGGAACCTATTCTCAATACGTATACGTACGTGAATTTCCATATGAGGTCTCTGGAATTGCCAACTTTTCCAAAGCAACCGATTTGCCTAATCCTTCATCGATCATTGTGTCATTACTCCTGCCTCCTTCGGCATACATGTCATCTTCGAGATTCATTAAAGCTTAAACCATGTAATATATTCCATGAAATGTTAATATAACAACTTCATATGTTTGAAGTGAGATGTATATAATCAGGAAATTGATGTTGTTCAGATGATACTATACACCTTTAAGTAGAAGATCCTTCATAGAAGGCAAACAATCATTACTTAAAGAAGTGGAGATTGTTACTGCATCCTTTATTCTTTCAACAAGGACAATTTTACCACATTCCTCCCAACAAAATAAATTATGTCCATCTAGAACCAGACGCCAAATCGACATTCCTTAATTATGAATTGGAAATTAAAATTTGACAGAATTTAGTGAAAATTTTAAGTACATAAACCATGTGAAAGGAAATTAAATCTTATACTACATACACAAATTAATCGCTATCATAACTTAATTGTAAATTACAATCATCTTCACTTTTTGAAGAATAAGAATCAAAATCCGGCTCCTCTTCAAATCTTTGACCATCTTCCTCCTCTGCAGACGAAATGTCAACATATTCATGTGATGGATCGTGCAAAGGTTCATTATCATCATATGTCACAGATGCATTTATAAAATAAGCATCTTCCTGAAATGTTTCAGTTTTAATTCTTTGATCGCCTTTTCCATGTGATTGAAACACACCTCTCGGTTTAACTTTGCAAACTGCCAACCAATCTAACTTATCTTGTTGTATGCTGGGAAAAGGGACATAACAAACCTGTTTTGCTTGCATAGCCAAAATGAATGGTTCAAAATGTTTCAATCTCCTTCGCGAATTGATTTCAACAAGATTGTATCGGGTATGGACTTTTGTTCCAACATTTAGAGTGAAGTTAAACCAATCACACTTAAATATCACAGTTCGCTTGATTGGCAACGCAAGGTACTCAACTTCTAGTATCTCAACGATTTTACCATAGTAATCTATTAATTCACCTTGTATGAAAAGTCCACTATTTATTATTGCCATGCTATGACCATGAGCTTCTGTATGATATTTGTAGCCATTAACGAAATAAGTCAGATACGATTAAACAGTTCATAGAGGTCCCTTAGCAAGATCAAAAATGAACTTTTTCTCTATTCGATTTTCTAAGGCCTAAAAAATTGATTTCAATATCAATGAATGCATCCGATTAAGTCAACACTTGATTTGTAGGCCCTGGTACAATCACGGTCAATAACATATATGTCTCTTTCATACACATCCATGGAGTCATATTGTAAGGAGACACTATGATTAGCCATGATGAATATTGCTGCCCGGATTGACCAAAAGGTTAGAATCCATCTGTTGATAATCCCAACCTAACATTTCGACATTCAGCTGCAAAATGAAGATGGATGTCATTGAAATGCTTCCATGCCTTTGCATCTGATGGATGACTCATTATTCCATCTTCCTGTTCGTGCTCAGAATGCCATCTTATATAAGATGCAGTAACATCTGAAGCATACAGTCTTTAAAACCTTGAAGTTAACAGGAAATAATAAATCCGCTCCCATGTAACTAATTTCTGTTTCATTAAACGCTTTCTGGGCCGAAACCTAGATTGCCCACAAAATTTACACTTTTGTAAGTCCAAATCATCTCCCCAATACAACATACATCCCAATTTGCAACAATCAATCTTCTCAACAGGCAAACCAAGACCCCTAATAAGTTTCTTCATACTGTAAAAGCTATCAACCATTGTATGATCACGAGGCATTTATTCATTATACCATTCAAGAATTTTATCAAAACTACGGTCTGAAATATGCCCTTCAGACTTAATGTTTAAGATTCGTGCAATCGAAGACAATTGGGCCATTGTCTCACAATTTGGCCATAACTCTTGCTCTGCTGATTGTAGTAAGTCAAAGAATTGTTTTGAATGTGGGTTCGGTTCTTCTTGAAGATTTCCCATATCTTCGTGAAAGGCATTATCTCTTGCGTCATAAACCATTTGCTTGTACAGATTTCCAATCTCTTTAACAAAATTTGTTCTAAATCCAATCCCCCTTTCAAACTCATTGAAATCCATAGACGATTCTGCTTGATATCCCCTTGAACTGCGACAAATGCCAACTTCCCCGTGTCTTGTCCACTTAAAATAATTTGGGACAAACCCTTTTCTCAGCAAATACCCATTAACTTCTTCAATAGGAAGGAAGCATTTGTGTTTGCATTTTTTACATAGGCATCTGATCTTCGACCCATCCATATATGTAGGTTGAGAACATGCATACTGAATAAAGGCTTCAACTCCAGCAACAAATTCAGGATTAATGTAACCATTAGGTATTGCTCGTCTATACATCTAAGATCTATCAACATAACTCATTTCTGCAAGGGTGTTAATGTAAACCAGTGAGTCCATAGTTAGTATCCTTCATGAATGGCAAAGTATACAGAACATGTAAGATAATATATGTGACTTGAGTCACGTTCTGGTAGTGACTCATAAGCTCCTTGTATTTTTCTTTGATTAGCGTCATAGTTTCAATCATGCTGGAATTTCCATTAACTTTTATGGGTTCAAATCTACTAAACGAACCTATACCAAAGATCTTACATTCATGTTTCTCAGCATATATGTGAGAGGGTTTTTTCAATAAGTATACAATAAGTATTCATCAAACTATGAATACTTAT
>JANZLX010000213.1:12871390-12881833 GCA_025531955.1 Erythroxylum orinocense | reverse complement strand
TGCATTCAAATTGGTAATTGAATGTTTGAGGAGTGTTATTACACTAGAAGGGTTGAATTTGGGGAGATTATGAGTGAATATAGTGTTAGAATGGATGTTGGAAGCATTGGAGAGGCTTTGGAAGGAATTTTGGGTCACCAATGTCCGTTTAACGAACATTATCGGGTGAAAAAGGACCCCCTGCCTCGCTAATGTCTATTTAATGGACATTAGGTCTGTTAAACGAACCTTCTTGGGTGAAAAATGATTCCCAAGCCAGTCTATGTACGTTAAACATATATGGATGTCTGTTAAATGGACATTTACGGGATAACTACCGTAAATCACAATTTTGACCCTTTTAAAGGTAGAATGTTGCTTTGAGTACTTCACGAAAGTTGTAGATCCCGAAGTCCTCTTTCAAACAGTCTAAAAATGACATCAATCAGACATCTGTAGCAAAAGTTATGGCAATTACGCCAAGACATGTACAATATGAGTAAGGACATAAACATGTTGGATTCTTTTGGCCATAACTTCTTCGTCTGACCTCCAAATTAAGTGATTCTTGAAGCATTGGATTTCTAACACGTTTTTCTACCTTCGTAAAAAAATTCATAGCTTTTGGTATTGAATTCAAACAGATTGATTAAAAGAAAATGAGGGTTGATTGAAATAACCCTAAAAGGAAACTTGCTTATGCTTTTTGACTCCGGATAGTTGGGCTCGAGGAACGAGATCCAACACTTTAGTTGGGCTTCAGAAATGGGACTCAACAACATCTCTAATAGGACTTTTATCGAACAAGTAAGAAGTATCAGGGAAGCCTAAATGACTAGTCTAATGAGATTCTTAAATAACTCTCATACATAGATATCAACATCTTACGCAAAGCCAAATGATTTGCATTATGAGTTTAACCCATAAAAATTGATTCCAACCTCTAGACAGGCTCCAAAAATGCAATCAAAAATAAAAATAATTAGGCAAAATCTCTTCAGAAATCATCATTTCAAAAATCTTATCAGGTGTGAGTTGTATGCATGACTGCCAACACTTGTAGTGACAGATTAACAAGGCATATTAAGAAAACTAACAAAACATGAGGGTTGAGAGAAAAAACATTAAAAACTAGAGAGAGTGAGAGCATATCAAACAAATAAGAAGAGTGGAGCACAAATAGAACGACGACTAATTTGCAGTACCCTCAGCTTTGACTTATGCTCTATTTACAGGTGAAATCTTCTTAGGTAAAAATCAAATCTATAGTTTCGAATGTTGTGGGAAAAACAATGGTTTAAACCAAATTCTCATAAAGGCTCTTAATTTAACACCTAAAATCATAAGAAAAACCAATAGCCTTTATTAACTCACTTTAGCACTTTCTCTCACACACATTTCTCAATGTAACCAGGACCACAAACAACAAAAAAGGGGAAATTTTCCATCTTCAACCTAGTCAGATGCAACCCAGATAAACTGAAGACAAATATCTACATGCAGTCATATAATCACCAAATTCAAGCATTCGAAATCTAAAAAAATCATCAATCATAAGGATAAAGAGTCACAATCTGAAGTGAAGCAATTCTAATGGCAATCCATACCTAAACAACGTAAAGAAGAAATGCCTAGGACGCTTTCACCAAAGGGAGCAATCGAATTTAATAGTCCAGACTCTTGTAACCATAATCCCAAAAATCAAAATTCCATACACGATTAGTCATTAAGACAAAACCCAGAAACAAGAGACAAAGATATTACCCAGAGAAAAGGAACGGGCTTGTTATGGAGTTAAAATTGGAGGTGGGTCAAAACAAACTCAGAATAAGAAATCAAGAGAAAGGATGAAGAGGGTTGTTAAGTACGTATATATAGAGAAATTGGGTATCACTTATACGCAGGAATTTCTATGGAATAAGAAGATGAAGTCTTTTGTTGTGTAAGAATTCTCACTTACCTAGAATCCGAAAATGGTGGATCTAGAATCATGAACTGGAGAAGAGAACAACATACATTGAAGAAGTGGAAGATTTTGGAGGCTTGAACGTGAGAGGATAAGAGGAGGCTCCGATGATGTTTCAACGTCAAAGAAGGAGAACTTTTAGAGGCTGGAACCATTGAGAGGACAAAGTTGTCTTCAACAAGAAGAGCTATTCTTCGATTAGCTAAAGATGGGTTGGGGTCGGGTTTAACTAGTCTTCAAATTTGAAGAATAGTTATAATTGAAGTTTACTTATTTCTGTCTCCGTTTTTAACCAAACACAGGTTTAGGAATAAGTTAGGAATGTATTAGGAATAGAATGGCTATTCAATTATACCAAACAGCCCGTAAGACTATTCTTCATATAATCAGAGTTAGCTAGATGGGTAAAACGTGTCTTAATCATTATCTGATTTCATTTATTATAAAGAAAATTTATATAATCGACAATTAGTGAATATTAATAATCATTTAATTTATGAACAATAAAAATATTTATTTAAAAAATTAAATTTTATTTAATAATTATTAAAATCATCAAATAATAAACATATAGTTACTTTTTACTGTAAAATATGACCCCATTAGACAAACAACTTATTGCATTAGCTGTTAGCTGATAGCTGATTATCTTAGCTAATTTGACCAGCGGATAACATCAATTACTTATTAAAGATATTTAGTAAAATTAGCTATTTAGTATTAGCTGTTGATGTGTAAAATGACTTATGAGAGCATGATTTAAAAAAAATTATAAGAGTGTGAATATTATATTTCTTAGTATTTCGTTGAGTATTCTTTTATATTTTAGATATTTAATTTTACAAAAATTAAGTTTATAACCTTAGTAAAAAAACATAATAATAATAATAATAATAATAATAATAATAATAATAATAATAATAATAATAATAATAATAATAGTACTAGTAATAGTAGTAGTAGTAGTAGTAGTAGTAGTAGTAGTAGTAGTAGTACTACTACTACTACTACTACTACTACTACTAATAATAATAATAATAATAATAATAGTAATAATAATAATCCAACGTTAAATTCTCTATTAATATGAATGATGCAGTGAGTTGCATCATATTAAAATTTTCATATAATATGTATAAATTTTATTATTTAATAAATTAAAAATATCTGTAATTATAGTATGACACAGATATAATATATAGTAGTTATATACTAAAAATATTAATTTGATGTGATTCTTTATGTTCAAGAACTTAATATTATGGTATTTTTAAATGTAAACTAATATTATAAAATTAAATAAAAATTAAAAAATTTAATTAACTCCTTTATTATATTTTTTCAAACTTTATAACATAATTGTATGATAAAAAAAGCCAACTTTGAAAACATACACAACAAAATTAAAGAGTAGAGTGGAGGGCAATACTGTCATTAGGCAAACAGCTAACTCCAAAAGCTTCTCTTATGGAGCTTTTAGAAATCAACTTGTTGGAGTTAAATAAGCTAACCAATAAGTCATTCACCAAATACATCAATAGCTTTTTAAGATGGTCAAAAACGCTAGCTTTTAGTCAATAAACTAAAAACAACTGATCAACTGCTTGCCAAACAACTCCTATATTTGGTGTAACTTAGCTTGTTAGATTAGACGCATTTTCATGGTACCTTTTTATTTAGTAATTTTTATTAATTAAAAAAGATAACAAATTTTAGAGTATAAAAATTATTGAAATTTTTATTTTAGTTTTAAATTTTTTAATTAAATAACTAGCATTTTAAGATTTTTATAACTCAAGTCAAAATATTAGTTTTATCGGTTTCTTACTAATATAGTTAATAGAACTACTTTTAACCTAACATGTAGGCATTTATGTGAAAGTTTTATGGATACGTGAACACATGTATAGATTGACCTATGACCCATAACTCATAACCCTCACTAACTTTTTATTTCAAAATAACCTAATTTTCCTCTTTGGAACAAATAGACTTTGCCACCTTTGTGTCATTTGAAAAGTGAGGTAAATTTCTTATTATTCTTTTTTATGCTTGATAGTGCATTTTCTTACTAGTTGCTTCCCTCCCATATTGCATTTCTTTGCCTCCCTTCTTTGCTTCGCTTTCGTGTAATTCTCATATAATTGAAATTGAATTAGATTGAGCAAGCAGTGTCATTGATTTTTGTTTACTTTTAAAGAATATAAGAGTAAACATAAAAGACAAGAAATCAATTAAAAAACCTCAAGTAGAGACATTTGAGGAAAACCAACGATATTATTTTTGTTTTGAGGAATTCATGAAGTTCTGTATGAAGTTAGAGATATGAGTTTCATCATTTTGAATTTATTTCTTTTTATTCTTATGTGTTTCCGAGTCATTGTTTTATATCTAAGTCCCAAATCATTTTGTTAATATTCTCACTTCTCTACTTTTGTTTTTAAAATCTATGAAAATGATTCTTGTTGTTTTGTCCATTTTGTTTATATAAAAGATATTTGCTTATGAATATTTGATATATGCTTAATTGATTGAATATTTATTTAATACATTTAGTGATTAATGATAAGAAAATACTTAAGATACATCACTTTAGTTCATATATAGTTTTAGGCACTATTCGGAACAGAAGGAGCTAAAGTGGTCGAAAGCACTACATTTGGGTCATTTTTTGAAGATTCACACTCACTTGTCTTCATGGAGCAAAAAGAAGAAGATTAAAAGCAAGAAGAAGATAAGAAAATGAAGAAAATGAAGAATGAAGAATGAAAAGTGAAGAACAAGGCATAAGATCACTCTCGGCCACACCATAGTGTGCTTCGGCCCATGCATCTTCTCACGCCCATGCAAGGTGTCTCACAGGCATGAGACACCCAAAATTGGTAGTGTGTCATAACATTAAATAAAATAATTAAACCTACAACTATAACAGTTGCAAGTTTAGGTCGATCCCATAGAGATTAAATCCAATAACTCTCCTAAATTATCTGTATAAGTAAAATAGGGAGGTTTTGATTCGTTGTAGATTAGAAAATAAAATAAAATTGAATCTATAAAAACAACTAAAATGAAACAACAGCAAAGTGATAAAATTGATTAATGATTTGAAATCCAAGTCTTTGGTTTAATCTCGGTCTAAACACAATTTCACATATGTCATTGAATTATCATATTTATACCTGTCTTTAGATTGTTGATCGTGAATTAACAAAAAGCTCTGTTAATCTCGATTTTTTCTTAGGTAGTAGTTAATTAAGAAGAGCTCGTTAATTAACCCTAATTATCGGATAACCTAGAAATAGCTCCTTAAGTTTAATCAGACAGTTATGTTATGTAAACTAATATTATAAAATTAAATAAAGATTAAAAAGTTTAATTAACCCCTTTATTATATTTTTCCAAACTTCTAACATAATTGTACAATAAAAAAAAGCCAACTTTAAAAACACATATAGCAAAATTGGAGGGTAGGGTGGAGGGCAATACTGTCATTAGGCAAGCAGCCAACCCCAAAAGCTTCTCTTATAGAGCTTTTAGAAATCAACTTATTGGGGATAAATAAGCTAACTAATAAGTCATTCACCAAACACATCAACAGCTTTTTAAGATGGTCAAAAAGCTAACTTTTAGATAAACTAAAAATCAACTTATCAACTGTTTGCCAAACACCTCCTATATCTAGTGTAACTTAGCTTGTTAGATTAGACAAATTTTCATGGTACCTTTTTATTTAGTAATTTTTATTAATTTAAAAAGATAACAAATTTTAGAGTATAAAAGTTATTGAAATTTTTATTTTTATTTTAAATTTTTTAATTAAATAACTATCATTTTAAGATTTTTATAACTCAAGTCAAAATATTAGTTTTATTAGTTTCTTTTTTTTTTAGAAATTAAAAATTTTCATTGCTAATATAAAATATACAGAGGAGCGTTACAATAAGCCACCAAAGCATTGCTTAATATCCCCGAAAACAAAACAACATAAGACTTCGTCATTTGAGACCCCACATTTTAACCCATGACCCATAACTCATAACCCATCACTAACTTTTTTTTCAAGTAACCTAAGTTTCCCCATTGGAACAAATAGACTTTGCCACCTTTGTGTCGTTTGAAAAGTAAGGTAAATTTCTTATTCTTCTTCTTTATCCTTGACGGTGCATTTTCTTACTAGTTGCGTCCCTCCCTTATTGCATTTCCTTGCCTCCCTTCTTCGCTTTGTTTTCATGTAAGTCTCATATAATTGAAATTGAATTAGATTGAACAAGTGGTGTCATTGATTTTCATTTACTTTTATAGAATATAACAACAAACAAAAAAGACAAGGAATCAATAAAAAAAAACCTCAAGTGGAGACTTTTGAGGGAAACCAACAATATTATTTTTTGTTTTTAGGAATTCATAAGGTTCTGTATGAAGTTAGAGATATCAGTTTCATCATTTTGATTCTTATGTGTTTCCGAGTCATTGTTTTATGTCTAAGTCCCAAATCATTTTGTTAATATTCTTACTTCTCTATTTTTGTTTTTAAAATCTATGAAAATGATTCTTGTTGCTTTGTCCATTTTGTTTATATATTATTCACTTATGACATTTGCTTATGAATAGTTGATATGTGCTTTGTTGATTGAATATTTATTTAATAACACTTAGTGATTAATGATAAGAAAATGCTTAAGATACTCATTTTAGTTCATATATTGTTTTAAGCACAATTCGGAAGCGAAGGATCTAAAGTGAGTCGAAAGCATTACATTTGGGTCATTTTTTGAAGATTCACAATCACTTGTCTTAATGAAGCAAAAGGAAGAAAATTAAAAGCAAGAAGAAAACAAGAAAATGAAGAATATGAAGAATGGAGAGTGAAGAACAAGGCATCAGATCACTCTTGGCCACACTATAGTGTGTATAGGCCTATGCATCTTCTCATGCCCATACAAGGTGTCTCACGGGCATGAGACACCCAAAATTGGTAATGCGTCGTAACATTACATAAAATAACTAAACCTACATCTATAACAGTATCAAGTTTAGGTCGATCCCATAGGATTAAATCCAATAACTCTCCTATATTATCTGTATAAGTAAAATAGGGAGGTTTTGATTTGTTGCATATTAGAAAACAAAATAAAATTGAATTTATAAAAACAACTAAAATTAAACAATAGCAAAGTGATAAAATTGATTAATGATTTGAAATCTAAGTCTTTGGTTTAATCTTGATCTAAGCACAATTTCACGTATGTCATTGAATTATCATCTTCACACCTCCTTTTAGATTATTGATCGTGAATTAACAACAACTTCTGTTAATCTTAATTTTTCCTTAGGTAATGGTTAATTAAGAAGAGCTCGTTATTTAACCCTAACTATTAGATAACCTAGAAATAGCTCCCTAAGTTTAATCATACAGTCGTGTTATGAATGAGAAAAATAAACCAATCTAAGCAACAACCACTTACGCTTAAGCCATTTAACCTAGGTTATATTATCCTTAATGATTTCGAGCTATTAGTTGCTACAAATGAATCTTAAATATAACAATTACATATTATATTGAAATTCTAGTTGCGGGTTCACAAATAAACAACCAAATAATAACGAGAATACGATCATTCATACATAAAACCCAAATCCATACGCATAGGATAGCACAATCAACTCTTAAAGAGAGAAAGAAAATAATAAATGCAAGGACGAAATGCTTAACCGGGTTCATTAGCATCGATGTTACCTCTAAACCGACGTTGGGATGTTTAACCCTTCATAGGTCTCTCACAGTTGAGAGCTTCCCTTGCCCTCTTCATTCCCCTAAAAGCTCCCCTCTTTTCCCAGCTGAAAACACCAAAACATTCATAACCCTCGGTCGTCACATATTTTGTCCATTTATATTAAAAATGTAGGGTTAAATGGGACATCTGTCCCTCTTCTCATGTTGCGATGTGAGACACCTTACATAGGCGTAAGAAGATGTCTTACACCTATGCACACTATGGTGCCAAGAGTATTCGTACGCTTTGTTCTTCACACTTCATTTTTCATTTTCTTGTCTTCTTCTTGCTTTTAATCTTCTTATTTTTTCTCCATAAAGAGAAGTGAGTGTGAATCTTTGAAAAATGACACAAATTTAGTGCTTTCGACTCACTTTAGCTCCTTCTCTTTCGAATTCTACCTAAAACTGTAAATGAAATGAAGTGAGTATCTTAATCATTTTCGTATCATTAATCACTAAGTGTTATTGAATAAACATACAACTAATTAAGCACATATCAATTTCTCTCACACTTAGTTTTTGACCATCCTCGGGCAAAGCATCAATATTAAGGTCATAGACCTAAAAACATTTATTCAATTCCCATATTTCCTAAAAATATATAGCCATAAGCAAAGATGAATAACTTTCAAAAACCATAACAAGAATTTAACATTTAATGCTTTTACTCATGATCAATCAACATTCATCACCTTTAGAAACTGAGTAATCTAGAGGTAGACTTGGAAAATGTGTTTAAATAAGATAGGTTCACTGGAACACTCAAACACCATTTATGATCATTGGCATTCCACAACTTTGCAAATCATTTCATTTCTCCACCACTAAAGTTCACATGCATAATCATGAATCAAAGGAATTTTCAAGGTTGTAATGTGGGCAAGGGTTAAGGTGAGATTTATTTGGATAATGTAGTGTAAAATCCATCAAAGCCAGTGAAACAAAAAAGCACTCAATATACCATCAAGTGCAAAAACCAACATGCACATACAATTGATTACTTCAACTATGATAAATGTAAAAACCACGCTTCTTAGCTCAAATTTAAGCTCTCACACCACAAACCACATCAAGAATATATCACTCACAAAAGTTGATCATCAACAAGACTTTGTAACCATGGGTGGTGACCATTGAAAACAACATCCACCTTATATCCAACATACTCAAGTAACCCATTCAATATAACTTTAGGAGGAAAGATTACTCGTAATAACTTTGCAACTCATATGCATTTCCTGTTTTATACTTTTATTTAAACATTTTTTCTTTTTCTTTTGCTTTTTATTTTCTCTTTTCCTTTTTCTTTTTTTCATGAAAGAAGCTACATCAATATGGGAATGATAAGACATAAATTGGCATCCCAACAATTATAACCATTCCACACATATGTATACCCCATACTTAAAATTTTGTACATTCACAAACTCAACAATCAACAATTGCTTCACTAGCTTTAATGCTTAGGTGAGACATTTGGTTAGGTTTATAGCATGTAATATGGTTAGCACAAAAAGAAGAGGTAAATAAAGCTCAAGGGAGCTTAAAAAAAAGGAAAATTCATATTATTTAGCTAATATAGCTTGTTCAAATAAAGAATGCCTAATCATTTTCATGTTAATGCATGTGATAAAAATGTGGTCTTGAATAGAAAATCAAGGCAAAATCATGATGTACATATCATGAAGGTCACACATAATCAAAAGACAATAGGACTGATATGGATTTGTCAGTCTAATAAGGCTCAAAATCTTACTGGCTTTTATCTACTACTAGTCACTACTCTTCTAAAGCTAATACATAGTGAACAATCACAATAGCAAAAGTACATGCTAAAGTTTTTTTTTCATTTTTCTAGTTAATTCAAACTCTAATCATTAGTATACAATCCCACAAGAGTCGAATTAGATGATAATTCAAAAGGAACTTGATTTGGAGTGATCATATAGTCTCTATAT
Organism: Erythroxylum orinocense; assembly: GCA_025531955.1. Classification (NCBI taxonomy): domain Eukaryota; kingdom Viridiplantae; phylum Streptophyta; class Magnoliopsida; order Malpighiales; family Erythroxylaceae; genus Erythroxylum; species Erythroxylum orinocense. The sequence continues at coordinate 12,872,154 of JANZLX010000213.1, read as the reverse complement.
TTGTCTTAAGTTGTCATATGAGAGTTCAAAAAGATGAAGTTAAGAGTAGATAAGTGAACTCAGGTTAAACATTAAGTATGTTTGAAGCGACATCTATACGATATTGCATTTATAAAAAACATACGCTCTAAATTAATAGGAGTTAATATCGTAGCATGTGACTCTTACCATGTATGCAAAAATGACCATAAAAGAGATTAATGTAAATTATAAGAACTTAACTTACATTTTGTAAGACCCTAGTAGAAATGTAAATTATGGCCCGACCCAACCCAATTTGAACCTGGGGCCAAAGTTGAGCCTAGCAAGGGCCAACTCGTGGCCTAACCAAAATGACAAAAATCACATCATTTTGTCAAAAACGACATCATTTTTATTTTTTAAAGAAAATATTAAGGATAGGTCGGTCTGAGCCGGGCCAGCTTACTGACATCCCTAGATCCTAAAGGTTAAGTGAACCTCATAATTATGACTCTTGTCTAATTTTTTCTAAAAAATAACATTTATTACTTTAGAATGTTACCCAAAGGTTATGTTTGATGTGATCTCATGAGATAGTTTTAGGAAAGCAAATTAAATTAAATTAAAGAAAATTTAAAATATATAAAGGTTATGTTAATTAGTAACTCGTATAAGAAAAATTATTTATTTAAAGGTGGCCATTGATTCTTTGTAACATCCCATCATTTGAATTAAGATTAAAATAGTGTTTATTAGAGATTAATGAGAAATTAGAAAGCATAATTCATGCTCATGCATCATTG
>JANZLX010000213.1:12850716-12860990 GCA_025531955.1 Erythroxylum orinocense | reverse complement strand
TCAAAAATTCACAAATCAATCCAATTATACCTGGAATTATTCATGAATGCATGTACAATTATTTTCATGTGCAAATAAATTCATTTTTCATATATAAGTGTATGGCATATCATGCATGAATATGGAAATGCATCTTTTAACTCTCATTAATCACTCACAATTACCAATCTAACCCTCCCACAAGTAATGGAATGTTACAATTTGGAACCTTTATGATTCATATTTTGCATAAAATGAGATGTCATGTGATCAATATAATTTTAATTAGTTGAAGATTAGTCACAACATCTTTGATTAATTAAAATTATATATTACGTGTTATAGATCACATCTAGTAAAATGACATAAATTGTAAATAATCTTATTTAAATATAGAAAAATTTATCCCATAGGAATATTTATTATATTTGAATGGTTAATTAGGATGGAATAGCAAATTGTCTTTTTCTTAATTTACCTACAGGTATTAAGAAAAATAATATAATTTGATAGTTTCATCATAAAGATTATGTATGAATATTTTAATTAAAGCTTAGCCCACATACAGTTTTAATTGTTATATGATTCACATATGAAATATGATTGCATGTTTTAACATTGGTTAAACATGATATATGTTTCTTTGCTTCAACAAAATTTAGTGACACAAGTATGTTTATTTAAATTTTGTGCAGTTATTTAACCTGTGAATTTTTTTTTTGATATTCAATGTGATATTCCTGAATTGAATGGTGCTAACTATAAAATATGGAAAAAGAGGATTCACCTCCAATTAGGGTGTATGGACATTTTGACATTGATTATGCCATTTGAAAAGATGAACCACCTGTACCTACTAAAATTAGCACTAGGCCGAAATTGCTCTTTATAAACGTTAGGAGCGTGATGTACATAAAGACCAAAATTCATCCTAGTATTCGTGGTTCTATTAGAGAGTATGATCATGTTAAGGATCTATTGAAAGATATTGATGGACAATTTGAGTCTTCAAACAAGGCCCTAGCTAGCACCTTAATGACTAAGTTATCATCAATGAAGCTCACAAGTGTTAGAGGTATGTGTGAGCACATCATGCGAACCAAGGACATTGCGACTCAACTAAGATCTCTTGAGGTTGAGATCTCCGAATCTTTCCTTGTTCATTATATACTTAATTCCCTTCCACCTTAATATGGACTCTTTAAAATCTATTATAACACACGTAAGGATAAATGGTCTATCAATAAACTACTGACCATGTGTGTTCAAGAGCAAGGGAGGTTAGTAATGGAATTGGGTGAAAGTGCACATATGGCTATAGAACGAAGGAATAGAGGGCAAGCCAAACAAAGAGGAAAGGTTAAAATACTAGTTCGTATTGAGATAAAAAAAGATTTCAATCCCAAGTGTCGCTTCTGTAAAAAGAAGGGGCACATAAAGAAGGATTATGCCAAATTTAAGACTTGGCTTATAAACAAAGGTATTTCAATCTTACTTGTTTGTTATGAATCTAATATGGTTGATGTTTATCATAATACTTGGTGGATTGATTCTGGTTCTACAATCCATATTTCCAATACCTTGCAAGGTTTTCTAAACCACAGGAAGCCAATAGGCAGTGAGCAATGCATCTATTCAGGTAACAAGATGCGTTCACATGTGGAAGCTGTTAGGGCATGCAAATTAGTTTTAAATTCTAGTTTTGTTTTGAATTTGGAAAGAACATTTTATATTCCAAGTTTCTCTAGAAATTTGTTTCTCTAGAAATTTGATTTCAGTTTCAAGACTTATACTTGTGGGATATTCCTTTAACTTTTCAAAAACATCATTTGGTTTGTATCATGGATCTAATTTTGTTGGGAATGGTACAATGATTGATGGTCTTTTCCAAATTAATTTGAATTTTTTTTCACAATACAATGCATGCCCGTAGTAATGTTGGTATTAAAAGATGTGTTGTAAATGAACAATCCTCTGTGTTGTGGCACTAAAGATTGGGACATATTTCTCTTGAAAGAATTAAAAAAATAGTGAATGATGGAGTACTTAATACACTAGATTTTACTGATTTTGATGTTTATGTGGACTGCATAAAGGGAAAGCAGGCCAACATGAAAAGAAAGGTGTTAAGAGGAGTTCAGACATATTAGAGATCATACATACAGACATTTGTAGTCCAAAAATGGACTTGTATGGTCAGAAATACTTCATCTCATTTATAGATGGTTACTCACGATATATGTACATCTATTTGCTTCATAACAAGAACAAAGCATTAGATGCCTTTAAGGTATTTAAAACAGAAGTAAAGAAACAATGTGGTAAGCAAATAAAGATCATGAGATCAGATAGAAGTGGAGAATTTTATGGTAGATACACTGAGGGTGGACAAGCAACTGGTCAATTTGCAAAGTTTCTTCGGAAGCATAGGATAATAGCTCAATACGCCATGCCTGGATCTTCGGACCAAAATGGAGTAACGGAAAGAAGAAACTGAACATTATTAGATATGGTGCGGATTATGCTTAGCAGCTCTAAACTTCCTAAATCCTTGTGGACTGAACCTCTTAAAACGACAGTGTATATATTAAATTGAGTTCTAAAACACCATTTGTGTTATGGAAAGGTTGGAAACTGAGTTTGTGTCATATATGCATTTAGGGATGTCCGTCTGAAGTAAGAGTTTATAATCCACAAGGAAAGAAACTAGATCTGAGGACTAGAAGTGGGTATTTCATTGGATATGCTAAAAGGTACAAATTTTATTATCCATCTCATAATACTAGGTTTGTGGAATCAAGAAATGCAAAGTCTCTTAAGAATGACTTGATTAGTGGGACTGATTAATCTCAAGACTTAGTTTTTGAGAAGGATCATTGTGAAATACAAATTCCTACTTCAAGTCATAGATTGATTGTCATTCATAGAATCCCTCAAAGTTAAATGGGTGGTGACCAACTAATCATTGAAGTTCCACAAGCTGTTGATGACAATCTAGTATATCCAATTGTTCAGCAATCACTAGAGCTTATTGAGTAACTAGTTGTATAAGCTCCTCCTCAGGAGGGTGATAATAAAACATTAAGAAGATCAACTAGGGAGTAGAAATCAGCAATACATAGTGATTATATTATGTATTTACAAAAATTTAACTATAATATTGGAGCCGAAAATGACCCTGAAATGTTTTCACAAGCCTTGAGTTGCAATGAATCTCAATTGTGGTACAATGTCATGGTAGATGAGATGAATTCTATGACATCTAACAAAGTCTGGGATCTTGTTAATTTGCATAATGGTCCAAAGGCCATTGGATGTAAATGGGTCTTTAAGAAAAAAAAGGACTTATTAGGCAACGTTGAAAGATATAAAGTTAGACTTGTTGCCAAAAGACTTACTCAATAAGAAGGAATCGATTACATAGAGACCTTTTACCCTGTATCTAAAAAGGATTCCTTACAAGTGATATCAATAGATAGCCTACTGTATACTCAGGTTTGTACAAGTCCTGACATTGCATTTGTTGTTGGAATGTTGGGAAGATATCAGAGTAACCCAAGTATAGACCACTGGAGAGCTGCCAAAAAGGTGATGAGGTACCTTCAAGGGACCAAAGATTACATGCTTATGTATAGACGAACTGATAATATCGAAGTAGTTGGCTACTCGAATTTGGACTTTGCTAGCTGTGTTAATTCACGAAAGTCAACATCTGGATATGTGTTTATGTTTGCCAGTGGAGCCGTATCCTAGAGGAGTTCAAAGCAGACTTTGACTGCTACTTCCACTATGGAGGTTGAGTTCGTTTCTTGTTTTGAGGCTATATCACATGGTGTATGTAACATCCCGTTACCCATGTTAAGGCTAGAATAGTGTATATGAGAAATTACTGAAAAATTAGAAAGTGCATTTCATGCTTATGCAAAATCTGCATACACATACATGTGAATATTGAGTTTTGCACATTAAAATGACTGTATATGCATTTATTGATATTTTTTGGATATAATTGATTTATAAATGTAAATTGTGGATTTTATTGATATTGAAAATTATATTGGTGTGTATTAAAATAAATTTAGCAATTTTGGAAATTTGGGATATTTTGGACTAAGAAAAATGTTAACAATTGAACCAATTATTATGTGACATGTGGACCAATCTTGGAATGACATGTGGACTGATTTAGTAGGGACAAATGGCAACCTAATATGTGGACTAATGGCAATTAATTAATTAGGCAAATATACTACATGCCTTAAGACATATGGTGAGTTTAAAAGTTGAAACCTAGCATGACGATGGAGCAAATTCCAGCAACAATGTTTCTACTGTTTCCTTCACCTTTCTCCATCGAAATTGCTCCAAATTTTCTCTGTATTTTGTTCTTAACCCTAGTAAAGTTATACATGAAAATCACAGCTAAATCCTTCACCAAATTGCCAAGAAAACTAGCTAATTATGATCTTTATATTGTTGTCCGAAAATCACCTTGCTTTCACCATAAGTTTGTGTTGATTATGCTTGCATGGAGACTTGGTTTAATTTGAAGTTTTCTATTGGATTAGTAGCCTAATAGGTAAGTAACAATTTGAGTTTTATGGCATGTCAAATGATACAAGAATGATGCTTGAATTGGAATGAATTGCATGTGATATTGGTGAAGATATGTACTGGAAAATGTTACATAAACTTGGAAGTTTTTCTATTTTGATTTTGGTTTATGAAAATCGTGAGATATAGATTGATTTATGGATGAATTAGGTTTGGATTTGAAGTATAATGAAGGTGGATTTATGCCAAAGAATGATGTTAATTTGATGTTATTGAATTGGGAAAGAACTAGCACTATATGCATAATAATGTAAAAGTTTCTGGTTTGATATTTTGTGAGCTATTAATTGAATAATTTTGAACCGGAATAAGAGCTGTTATTGATGAGGAATTGGAGTATGATTTAGGCCTAATAGAGGTATAATTGATGAACCATAAAGAGGTTGTTTAACCTTTGTATAAAGAGTAAAACAATCTGGAAAAAAATGAAAGAAGAATTGCTAGAATTTGATAATTGGAATGCTTTTACTGAATATGTTTCGGTATTTTGGCTATATTTTGATTTTGAGATTTCCTAATGAGATGATTCTTGATTTAAATTGAACTAGAGACATTTGGCTGCAATTTTAAAGAAGAAATTGAATTTGAATTGTGTCCTTAAGGGTCTTGAAATTTAGTCTTGGCTTAGGTTGTAGCATTACTCGTGACAAAAATCATGTCTTATTGTTATCAAATAAACTGTATTGATGTAGGCCGAACAAAAAAAGTTGTAGCTTATTCTCTTAACTTTTAATTGGTATAAAGTTTGTAACTTTTGGATATTGTAACTGAGAGATATGAGAAATTTTAAATGTATTTAGTTTGTAGTATTTTGAGCATAACTCAGAATAATCAACTGAATTGTATGATTTTGGTGTCTTTAGAAACTTAAGACATAGGAGAACAATTTTGTAGTAGGAGTGTTACCAAATTACTCCATTTTCCTTGTCAGAATGATCATGCAAAGTAGACTCGAAAGTATGTTTTTTAAAAAAATGAAATGATCAATTGGGTTATGAAATTAGTTTCAAATTATTTTATCATGGCCCAAACCTTTTGTACAAATTAACTTATGTAAGTTTTGATATATGAATGATATTGTGACAAGAATAATGATAAGATACCCGGAATTGTCATTGAACATGCATTGTACATATTTCATATACATAGATGTGCATAAATGAATAATTATACAATTATGCAAAATTGTGATATATGTAAATGTGTTTTGCATGATATAAAGGAGCATGTAGAGCGCTATCATCTAGATATTGTCGGGACTTCAAGGCAATAGCTTTCTAGAGCGATTTATGAGTAACCTATACGGTCTCACTTAATTAATTGATTGTCTAAATTATGTTCTGAATTGTTTATAATTGTGAATTTGATTGTGTTGATTCCAAAAATTGATGGTCTGATGAGAAATGTGACTGGGAATGTGATATTTGAAGTGCTCCTTGAATGTGAATTTGGACTAACTATGTGTTTACTCAACATGATTGTTTAATGACGGACTAAGTTCTGATGATAATTATGATTTGAATTGTGAATGATTGATTAAATATGAGTGATGCATTCCATTACATGAATGCATAATCAAATAATGGGAGTTGTGACATGAGTAGCCATCGGAAATGAGTTTTAAGGTCAGATTGTGATTAAGAGTCAAAGGCTCGTTCTGTTTAATGAGCCCTATATCCCCAACGAATAAGGGACAACATCAATGAGCCTAGTATCTACAATAAATACAGGATAGTCTTAATGAGCCCGATATTCACAATGAATACGAGGCAGTTTAGACACTCAGTCGCGACAACGTAAAAATTGAAAGTGTTTCTCACAAGCCTTTGTATATACACTTTATACATGCATTTGATTGACTAAAATATAATGTGGTCATGTATTTGAATAAAAATGGGATGTTGGCCCCTGAATTTTTCTTATTTTATTTTATTTAGCATGATTAGATTAATTTTTGAGGTCTTGATAGATTTATGTATGTTGGGAATGTATTGACATGTTAATGTGAATAAGGTTAGGTGACATGAGTTAGGAAATTGAAGTGTTAGAAGTGATAAGTTACATTAAGGGCATTTTGGGCATGTCACTTAAGGAGGAAAGAACCTAGGCTAATAGGTAAGGGTAATATGGACATTGTGTTTTCATTAAGGGTATAAGAGAGAGGAGAAATGAGTGGCTTACATAGAAGAAGAGGGGAAAAAAACGAAAATTGAGAGAAGGGAGAGAAAGGGTGTCGTTGGTGGAGAGAAGAAAGGAGAAAAAGAAGAGCAAGTTAGGGTTTTCCATTTTCTTGGAGTTCAAGAGGGTTTTTGGGGTTAATTCAAGAAGGAAAAAGCTAGAGGAAGTTCAATTTTTCATTTGAGCCAAGAAATCCTTTGGTTGGGTGAAGATTCAAGGCAAGCGATTTTTTAATGTTTTGGATTTTTGAAGTGGTTTTGGTTCAAAGAGCTTAAGAAATGTATGGGTTTAGGTATTCTAGGATCAATTTTATGCATTGGGTTCTTTGAGTTTTTCAATTTGAGTTTTATTGAATTGAGAATTTTTGTCATTGTAAAAGGGACGCAAGAGAGGCAAGAGGAGCAAGAAGAGACATATCCTTGAACAAGATTTCAAGCAAGAAAATCAAGGTGGGTGACATTTTTATAATTGAGTAAATAAGATATTAAATTCTCTTTTAAATAAATGGAAATAAATGTGTTCCAACTATCTTGAAAATGTGCATTTATTGTTCTTTAAGATGGTTTGAGGATGTTTCATATGTTTTTGTATATGAATTTGTGAATGAATTTTGAGTGATATGAGAATGATTTCAAATTGTCCCATACTTGTTGTATTTGTGGCTTTTAGATGATTTGAGAGATGGTTATATGATTGTTATGGGTTGTTGGTTGATGAATTGTGAAATGATGTTAGAAATGCATATGACATATATCATGCTCATGAAATCAAGTTTCCAAAATTGTGCCATATGTTTAAAGTTCATGAATTACATGTTATATGGGTTTGTGGTGGTCTGTTCTGTCAGTCAAGTGCACTTGTCTAAAGGCTTTTTCCGCCTACCTGCTAGTGGCATGGAGCTCCCTCGCGGACTCCCATAAGTTCATGGCTACGCAAGACCACTTGGTGAACTTGCGATAGTATGTTCTGTTCATGGCTACACAAGACCCTTAAGGGAAATGTGTAGTACATTCTGTTACGGATCCACCCGAGCCATTTTGATGTGGTTAATTGATTTTGATGTGTTTGATTGGTTATGATGTATTGGCAAGTTGGATAGATGTATGATTTATGTGAATTGTGATTTGGTTTGACAAGTTGAGAGATAGATGTTTATGGATTTTGTGATAAATTGTCATGAAAGTTTCAAATAGTTTTTGGTTTATTGCCGATTATAAACTGTTACCCACGAGCGTTAAGCTCACCCCCGTCACCTTCCCACCCACAGGTGATGAGTAAGTTAGCGAGTAAACGAGAAGAGCGCCAAGGCATCACTCCATTTTGCACTTTTGTTATTTTGTTCTTTTGGAAGTTGAAATTGTAAAACAATGCTTTAGTTGCATTTTGAGATATTTTTGCTTTTGTTAAATTTGTATTTAGGATTATGTTGTAAAGTGTTTTGAAATGCCCACTAAAGCGTTGTAAACTCTTTTCATTTGATGGAAATGAAATACACAGGCATTACGTTGGTTATGCCATTTCAAGTTTTTACATTGCTATCTTTACATTTTCATAAGGGTAGGATTGTGTTTGGAATTCAAGAGAAATTCTGGAATTATTTAGATAGAATTGATAAAATTTGTCTCCTTGGAAGTTGTAGAAGATCTTTTTATCTTTCAAACGATATGAAGTTTGTGATTTTTGGATGTCGGAATGGAGAGATATAAGTGTTACAAGTCAGGATGCTATATATAGTTGTGTTTGTGATAACTTTGATAAATGATAGGAATTTGTGGTTTTGATGAACCAAATGAGTGGATATTTAAGAATTTTGTGAGATGAATTGGTTGTTTGGGTTGTTATGAAGTGTTTAGGCCTTAGAATAAGTGAATTTGGGAAGATTATAAGTGTATATGGTGTTAGGATGAAGGTGGGAACCTTTGGAGAGGCATTGGAGGACTTTGGGGAGCCCCAATGTCCGTTTAACGGACATAAGGTCCATTTAACAGATCTTATCGGGTGTAAAAACACTCTTTGTCTAGTCAATGTCCGTTTAACAGACCTTCTCAGATCATTTTGGCCTCCTAAGCTCGATACATGTCCGTTAAATGGACATTCACGGGACAAATTTTGACCCTTTTAGAGGCAGAATCTCATTTTGTTGTCTTAATGAAAGTTGTAGGTCTATATGTCTTCTTTCTAATGGTCTAAACACGAACTCAATCCGACGTCTATATTGAAAGTTATGGCGATTGCGCCAAGATAGGTTCAAATCGATTTGGGGTATAAACATGGTCTATTCTTTTGAGCATAACTCCCTCATCTGACCTCCAAATGAAGTGATTCTTAGACCAATAGATTACTAAGAAAGTTATCTTTCTTTCCATAAAAATTGGTATGATTTGGAGTTGATTTGAGAAAGCTTGCATTAAAGTAAGTGAGAGTTCAGTTAGGAGAGCATGTTTGGGGTATGAGCACACTTAGGCTTTTTAAGCATATCTTGAGCTATAGAGCTCCCATTAAGGTGATTCTTGCTTCAAATCAAATTAGAAACTTAGAATTACAATGTCTTTGAAGAATTCAACTTATGATTTTGGTGTTTGTTTAGTGTATGCTCACCACCATTGTGGAATGACAGCGAATGACCTTCAGGGTTTCAAGCACAAGGTTAAGGACTCCAAATGTTGGGCTCCAGAAACGGGGTCCAAAATTATGTCTATTATACAATTTCTATATAATCCCTATTGAGGATTCAATGACAAAGTTTTAAAGAAATGTTAAAATCGTATGGACGAAAAAATGTACTAACATTTTGAGTTGATTTATGTCTCATAAACTTTAATGAAAACATGTAAGATGTATGTCATCACTATAATAGCAAGATATAAGACGATTCACAAAATAGAGCTGAAATGTGTAGTAACCTGTTGGAATTATTCCACTTAATTTTGCCTACTAAAAGCATAAACATAGACTGAAATTAAATGCATTTTCTATAGTATGATAATAGTTGTTATAAGAATAAAATGATTGAATGACTTTTGTAGCCTATATGTAATATGAAAAAAATCATATTTTTATTTTATTTTATGCTTATGAGTATTTGATACTGAATTTATATTCAACATCATTATAATGCTCAAAGCATGATAAGAAATAGGTTGTTAATTAAAATTAGTCAATTCAATTGTATACAAATAATTTGTACGTGTGGGATTAAAGAATACTTATGCTTAACATAAATGGGGAGAATACGAAGCTGGATAACTGAGAATATCCTTTTATTCCATGTTGGTTAAATCAACATAATGAGAACATATACTTCTTCATCTATAAAACCATTCAGAAATGCACTTTTTATGTCCATCTGAAAAAGCTTTATGTCATGACACACTGCATATGCCAGCAGTATCCTAATAGCTTCAAGTCTTGCTACTGTAGCATATTTCTCATTGTAGTCTATTCCTTCTTGTTGATTATAGCCTTGTGCTACTAATCTTGCCTTGTTACGACTTACTTTTCCT
>JANZLX010000213.1:12833219-12850616 GCA_025531955.1 Erythroxylum orinocense | reverse complement strand
TCATTGAATATGCATTGTACATAGTTAGTTTACATGAATGTGCATTAATGAATACAAAATTGTGCAATATTGTGATACGTGTATGTATTGTATGTATAGAGGAGCACACTGAATGACCACATCCAGACGTTGCTGGGATTTCTAGGCAATAGATGTTTGAAGCATATTGTGAGTAACCTAAGATGGTCTCACCATATTGTTTTGTACATTATTGAACTGTATTGTGATCTTATTGAATTGTACTGAATTGTGTTGAATGTGTACTAGATTCCGGACAATATTTGTCCTAGGCGTTTAGATGAATGAGAATGATATTGGAAGTGTTACTTGAATGTGAATGCGTCTACCTAAATGACTTTCTGATTCTCAACTGAAAAGTTGAATGCCGGACCTAGTCCGATGACCACTGTTGTTACTATAATTGATACTATGACCGATATACTGTTATATTATATGCAAATGAAAGTGATTGAATTGATGATTGAATTCTGGCATGCACTTCATTCCAATGCATGTAATATAAAGGAGTCGTGGCTGATGTGGCTATTGACTGTTACTGATACGAGCTTTAAGCTCTCGCATATGTGGTTCGAGCCTATGGCTCGTTGTGATCAATGAGTCACTAACTGACTGGCTGAACCTGATAATTTGGGATACTGTAAAGGCACACAATCACAACAAAATAACAATGAATGTGACTCTCATACATGTCGCATCTGCATATAATTTGAATTCATTGAAGGATTTGCAAAGCTGTGTGACTATTGTTATATGATTGAACTATGTATCTGAGAAACGATTTATTTGTGTTAGTATTTGATACTTGTTGTGATAGTATTTGATACTTGTTAAGTGGAGTTGAGCTGTATGATTACATGCTATAATTGAACTCGTTTTATGTCATGAGTGAACCATCGAGGATGGTTACTCTACTGAGTTCGCAAAACTCATCAAAATTGCACCGTTGATTTTCAGGTTCGAGAGTGAGACGACCTAGCTTCTAAGACTCCGTAGAAGCATATTTTGTGCAACTAGTACAGTCAAATTTGGCTCAAAGGTCGGTCAGCTGAGATTGAGGACTTAGTTTTTGTTTTCATGTTTAGTGTATTTGGTGTGTACTGAGTTGGTTAAGCTCATAGGGTAATGTTGTAAACCTTCCGTGGTATAGTGTTGTATGAAACGATGTAAATTATGGATTTTGACTGTTGTAATAATATTTTGAGTTTAAAAAAAATGTGTGATTGATGGTTTAGTGTATGATGCCATGTTTTGTACAGTGAAGATAAGATAGTTAACATGTAATTTCTAACAGGCATGTACATGTATACCCGATGGACACACGTGCATATATCAGTTGGGAATGGGGTGTTACATTCTTAGTAAAAGAATTGAATACATTTGTGACAAGATGAAATAAATGTGATTAAAAAAGAATGAAATGCGAGATATGACTTAAGGTATAACATACAAAATCTACTGAAGGACTGATTCATTAATCAAGATTTCATATATTTCTAACATATATATGACTATGAGCTCTCTTCGTATAATATCGCACGTCGTTCTTGGACAAGTATGAGTATATGCAAAAAATATTATTAACAAAACTCATCATATTAGCCTGATGAGTTTAAAGTATTACCTTTCAATTGATAACTTTAAAGAATAGTTAATAAATTTGACATTATCAATAAATAAGAGATAATGATAAGTTGAAATATTTGATGATGATCATCTAAAAAACCACAAATATGAGAAAAATTATGTGAGCAAATATAAAGGTTTCTTAGGAAAGTGTTTTAACTAGTGGAATATGATCAAGGCCAAATAAGTGATTTAATTAATTACGCATATAATTTGAAAGACTCTATATTTATCTATGTGTTAGCTTTTCCCTTCATTTACATTTTAGGGTTAATTTAGTATTCTAAAATATATATATTATGTAAATTTGAGGAAGCGTGAAATAATTGGTTAGATAATTTAGATTGGTTTAATTGATTTTTGACTACTTCTATATATAATAATTAATTGCAAATAATAAATCAAAACATCAATTTAGCATTTATGAAATTGTAAAATATATTCTATTTAAAAATAAATATAATTTGTTTCTCTTCTAAAATTTAAGTTATAAATTTAATTATTGACTGTGCTATCCTAATCTAAATAGAAAATAAGAAACTAATTTAATGTCAAATTTTAAATATAATTATTAGATAACAATTAAATTTGTGTTTTATATTTCTCTTTCAAAATTAGAGTTTTTAAATCGAGAATTCTTTAAATTTATTTTTAATAGTTGTTAATTATAAAAAGTCAATTAACTATCTGGTTTTGTCAACCAAAAACAATAACTAAAAAGAATTTATATAAAAAATCATCATTAAATATTTTAAAATTTTAAGTGAAGATATAATATTTTTGTTTATAAACCACTTTTTTTAAAAATAGAAGCTAAATAAAAATTTAGTATAGTCCTTAATTAATGATAAAATTTCATATAAATGATGGAAAATTTTCACATTTACATTTCCGTGGTACGGGCAGATAGGGAATTAATTAAAATTTTAACAATATCATAAAAAAAAGGGTTAACAATTTCGAGTTCTGAAGTGGTCAGCGTATCTAACGAAATGACACCCTTCGGCCCTTCGGGCCTGGGAGAAATTAGAATTTCCAACACTTCGTTGCCACGGAGAGACGCCCACCTTATCATTCAACCGAGCGTCAATTACTTTACACGCTATGCACTCACTTGCACCTCGTAAGGCAGGTTAATGGTTGACCCATTGACTTGACTGTCTAGTCCCGTTTGAATATGACTGGCCCATGAAAAATGGGCTATCTGTTTCAAACTGGAGCAAAGTGGATTAGAACACTTCTTATTGGGCATAAATATAATTAGCTACAAGTCACTTAGACCCTTATAGATGGGTCGGTAAGCCGTCTCGCTCGCAAATATCAAGGTACGCCCCCATCACAGTGATTTTTGGTGGATCGCAGAATAGATACCTTCGTTTAGTGTTTGTTTTTTTAATTGAATAGCTTTAAAATGGAAGAGCGATGAAGTCAGACACCTCTTTGTTGGTTTAAAATCACGCACATGTCACTTTTCATAAATCGTTAACAATATGATGTTAGACGCTACTTCTTTTCATATGTTGGTCGAGACTGAATTTCGTTAAGGGACCAAGTCTGTTCTCATTGGATTAGGAGAGCAAAAACGATGCTAGTCAAATAGTAAAAAGTAAGGTCAGCCAATGAGCCAAAATCCTATGGTCCTCACATGTGTGGACTCTTCACCAAACACTCGTACTTGTCAACACTGGTAGCAGGAACCGCCACCACTACTTTCACAGCATCGGTCTGACTATGAACCGGCACAATCAAACAGTACCTCTCGCAGCAAATTGGGCCCACATGAACCGGCCTTCCCATCCCAAAGTCAACCATCTCCAACCCCATTCTTGACCATTGCGACATTATTAGAACCCCAACCGAGTCAGGACTCGCTCTTGACAAGCTCACCGATTGAACCACCGATCTCACGTAATCATTGTTCACTCGGTCCTTTGCGGTCTTTATCAACAATGAGGCGTACCCCAAGCCTTTCTCTGACAAATCTTTAACACTCGCTTGAGCGCAGCCAAGCACAAATGCGTTGCCGTAGTATCCACTTGGTAGGCTGGGCTTAACTCGGTTTCTAATGTTGATGCTAAAGAGAAGTTTTAACATTTGGTTTGGAGGTAAGTTTAAAGCTCTAGCCCAGCTTCTCCAGACATGAGCGGATAATACCTCAAAGGACGTGAATGTCAACCCAGAGGGTTGGATCGTGGACAAGCTTAAAGCAACTCTCTTCAACTCATTCAGACAACGTTTGTCGAAACTGATTGAAGTTGGGATCAATCTCTCTTTAGAGAAGCGAGATATGAACCCACCAAGGTCTGGAACTCTGTTGAACTCCTGATGATTAACGGGGTAAGGACGAGGAGGCTTTACTGGATCAAGAAGCTGACGATCCCAAACGGGTTTGGGCTTTAAATCAGTTACTCGACATTCAAACGCAGCCAACGAAGCTAACGAGTTCAGAAACTCACCACCGCCAATTCCATCGCAAACACAATGATTGATGCCAACTCCCAACGTGGCAGCTCCATCTGTGAGCCACGTCAGCTGGACAACGACAACTGGATCTCCTTTAAGAACATCTGTCACAGGTAATGAGAGCAGTTTCCTCCACTGTGTCACGTAAGTTGGAGCTCTGTCAAAGTCGTTGATCGTACAATCAGACGTAGCCTCAATAAACACAGCACCTTGAGCTTTACACACCACTTCTAGGCCTGAGCCACCGGACTTAGCCCTTACTCTACCTGCCATTGGGTAATAAGGCACCATGATCTTACTTAACGAGGTTTTGAGACGAGATGTTGTAATATTTTGGTCCAGACCAGGGCGAGACTTGTAAACAAAGAGGTACTCTACAGTGAAGCGTAAAAAAAGCTGTGAATCTAGAGCTGAAAGGGACAATAAACGACTTGGGGTTGGGTCGGAGGGTTTGACCATGATAGCCTCTTTGACATGCACTGAATACGCCATAGATAACTTTGATTATGCTATTCTTCTCGTCTTATGGTTGTAGAGAAAGTGTTGCAATGAGGTCCGATTTAAGGGAAACGAAATGGGTGCAACGATAATTAACTAGTGGTCAGTGGTCTTACAGGAGAAGAGAACATGTGTATCTTTCGCTGTCCAACTGTGAAAGATTTGTGCCAAGATTCTCCCGGCATTACTTTATGGAAATATTTATATCGAAACAAAGTTAAACAGCTTCGCTTTTGCTTTCTGTCTTGTTAGGTTAATTTTATCTCACTAATTAAAAATCTTTTTTACTTTTTGTTGGATAGTTTTTGTGGAAACATGGCATCAGGTCCCGGATGATGATACCTGTCTAATTCAATTCCATTTTCAATTCAAATTAATGCAGTAAAAGTTGGTATGAGCAAAATCGCCGTTCTGGTTTTATTGATTTGGATTGGTATATATATATGGTCATAAAAGAGGCAAGGTGTCTGCAAGTGTGATGCTCAGAAGTACTGGACCCAGTCTGAAATCAAATATATATTTAACAGTGTTTTCGTGATCATGTACTTGATTTTTTTTAAAAATATCATTGATTGATTAAGGCTTTATCCTGAAATCAATCTCAAAAGCTTCCACGAGGAGCGCTGGTAATCGGATGAAGTTCGGCCTTTTTTCTTCCAAGACATAGTGGTGGAAAATTAATTAATTTGTGTTTAATACTTTAATTGTTCCAAAGATATGAAGAAACTAGAGCTACTTAACAATTTCGAATTTTGTATATACGATGACTATATATAAGAACTGATAAACATAGAAGACGGAATTCATGTCGATCCTTTAAAAGTTTGGATAAACAACATGCATGGTTAGATACTAAGAATAAGAATTAGTTTGTTTTCACTCCTATTTTTAGTTTTTTAATTCAATAAATATTTGAATTTCTGTTTTTAATTTCTTTCTAATTTTTATAACTTATAAAATCATAAAAATCTTATTTCTATTTTTATTTGTTGTCATAATCTAATTTAACATCTACTAAAAATATTGTTTAAATTATTTAGCATTAATTACTACTAAGAATTATGACTAATATATTATATTTATTTAATTAATTTTTAATTTTTAAAATATTTTTAATAATTATTTAATTAAATATATTTTAAATACATAATTTTCAAATTTTTGTTTAATAATTGAAATATATATTAAAATAAATAAATTCTACTTATTTAATTATTTATTTAAATACACTCTTTAGTAGCATTTATTAATAAATAGTGAAAAAAATTAACATATAATTAATTAATTAATTAATTAAATTATAGAATATTTAATTGTTATCAACACTAGAAAGTAAACAAAAAATAAAGTAAAATAAAACAGGATCCTAAAATTTCAGCCCCACAATAAACCTATAGATAGAAAAATTCTGAGCATTTATTTAATTATATGTACAGTATGAGAATTTGTATACAGATCCGCAGGGTACATGATATGAGGAAAATGTGCGGTAAAGAGCGATTAAGGCGCAAACTGGTACTTGTTGAAAATTTTAAGAAGCACCAAGATGGAAAAATGGAATCGTGTCTGCATGTTTGACGCGGACATATCTATGACAGGCATGCGTTTGATGTATTTGACTCATAGGCCTAAAAAAAAAAGAGTGCTTATATATGTTATATGTTTTTTAAGAAGGCTTATAAAATATAAAATATTTATAAGCAATTAAGATATTGAAAGTTTTAAAATATATTAATTAATATATATCATATTATGAATTCTGAATTTTTTCTTATTTATAAATTTTATAATATATATATATATATCCTATTTGTGTCTACCAAATTTTAAAAATTAATATATACTTATATTTATATCCGTATCGTGTCGCGTATCGCGTGTTCATATATATGCTTTTTAGGTTGAAATAAAAGACAAGGATACATCAAATTGGTGTATACAGTATATGGCATCTCCTAACATCAGCATTTAATTCTTTCGTCTTTTCTTTTTCATTTTGAAATATGCCTCGTAAGAAATGTCAAAATGCTAATTCAATTATTGCAAGTTCAAGTCGTATAAGTTAAAAGAGGACAATAAAGTCGTGCATAGATGCGCTTTGTTCTTTATTTGGAACGTCTGTAGACGGAGGAGCAAAAGTACCAAGGTGAAACAAGACAGCTACAGCTTGGGTTGTAGGGTTCACATGCATTGCATGGCTCGCTAATTATCCATCTGATGGGACCAAATCTACCATTTATGCTGTCAATAATTAAATTGATTAACCTAGATTACTAAAAGAATGTAAAAATCATATTCTCGGAATCCAAGAGCTATGGTCAGCAGTTGTTATTCCTTCATCTGTTACCCTGCGCACTTGGTGATTAAAGGCTCACTGGCTATGAGTAGTCGGCTATCAAATTCCAGCTTGCTTTTCGCATGCAATATATTTACTATTTGTGTTTGGATTTCAAGAGTTGTGTAATCGTATGAGAGATTTGGCATAGTAAGTGATCATGAAAGCAGATATTAGGCATAGGCCATAGAGAGTGTCTCCAAGTGCTCAACAAGGAGGCACCCACATCCTCCGCTTTATTCCCCTCGTGGATATGGACTATAAATCCCACAGCCCCACTGTCTCTTGGAGGTGTTGACGCACAAGAATTGAACCAAAGAATACCATTCTACCTTTTTATCTTTCTGTTCCATACTAAATTGACTCGAGACTAACAGAACAAATTTACTCTATATTGCGAGAATGGCTCTCATATATCGAAGTCTTTGCAGGTATCTATGTATTTATATAAGTGGTCTTAACTATTAAGACTAAATATACCTTAATTTTAATGACATCATTATTTATTTTATGACATAGTTAATTAAAAATTTTATTTATCTTACACATATTTGTTTCATTAATTAATATATAACATAAACTTCATGAAATAATTATACACGGTAAATAAAATTGTGAAGATATTTTACTTTTGATATTTATACTGTATGTAAGTATTATCACTAAATTGTCTTTAATTGTCACTTTATTAAAACTAGATATTAATATAACATAAATACTAATAAAATTATGTTTCCTCTTTATGAATTAATAATTGATCTCATAAACTATAGTATAGAGATATTTGAATAAATATGTGAGTTCTTATTAACTAAGTTCATATAACTAACCTAATTTGAGATTTTCATAAGGAGCATTGTTTGAATGTTTATGAAAATACTCATTGTAATGATTGTATAAGTAATTCTTTAAATTATTTTATAAATGGATTGTTATGTTTCAATATTATTTAGAACCTATCCTAATTAAGAGTCATTTGATTGATAGTCATTATATTTAACGTAAATTATATGAAAATAGTTTGAGTGAACAATATGTAATTCATCATCTAAATTAATTAGGGAAAATATCTAGTTGTTCTTAATTGTTATTGATTTGAGAATCGTAAATGTGAAATGCCACTTCAAAACTAATTTCTAAACATCATTACAATAATTAAGCACTAATAATGTAGAACTAACATGATTGAATTCAAATAATATAGGCATTAATTACATAATACATAACTAACTAGAAAATGATATGGTCATCAAATGATTGAATTATACGAAAAATCATGTAAAAAATTAGTCAAAACTATGTTTTTATTATATTTATGAATCAATCATGTTACATAATTAAATAAATCTTAATTTTTTTGAAAATTATAACTTTTGCTTTTTGTTCCTTTGTGTATGTGATAAAATTACGTACCAATTTTCTGATAAATATATATTACCTTTTCCTATGCTTTATGCTAAATCACTCCTACACGGAAAATAAATAAAAGGATATAGCTTTTTACGTATAATAATTTCGTAATCTAATGCTTTTAATATTTTAGAATAAAGATAGACTCTTTTTTTTTTGTTAAATCAGAAAATTTTATAAAGATAGACTCTTTCATTGTATATTAACCAATTCTTTTTCAAATAGGAAAAATATATAATATAACCAGTGGCGAAGTCAGAAATTTGTTTCAGAAGGGACAAGGTATATATATATAGTTTTTTTTAATCCAATCCACCATGGACAACGACATTCTTTTAGGATGGACAACCTCTATATACATATATATTTTCTTTTTAAAAAAAATTTGAGGGTGGGCAAATCTATGTAGCTTCGCTACTGAATATAACATAATATAATTTTACACAGTATTTGGATTTGATATTCAAAACTAACCTTTGCATTTGTTTAATTTCTTCCAATTCTCATATGATTGAAGTTTCACATTTCTTAATGGAGAGAATTGGTTAAGTGAAATACTCTTTGTCTTAAATGAATTTTATTTGGTTCTATATGTTTTTAGTGTTTTTTACATAAACTTTAATCTCGTTCCCGTTCTTCGGAAACGGAGATCAAACGTCTTTATACTTTATAGTCCATAGATGGAACGGAAACAAAGTACATGAAGTGGAAATCACTGTTAGATGCATTGACATTTATATCATTCATCAGAATCTCAAATATTCTATTCAGATATCTGCTTGACGGCCAGCTGGATTATTAACTCACTTGTCCGAAATATCGCAGAGCTTGTCTAATCTATCCTTTTATTGGAAGCTAAAATTTGTTTTCAATAATGTTTTCATGCTAGTCCAGTACAAACTAAAATTTTAAATAATTAATACGGAAATCTTGCATTTTCAAACATCTCGGATAGTTATAAGTGGTTGATATGCTCAGTGTTAAGATTTGATTTAATGCCACAGAATGATACACGTTTAATATTAATTCAAGATTGTTGATTGCAGAGAAAATGAGGAGTTGAATTTTGAAAGACAATGTACGTGCCTCGCATCGGATTATGTTTCCCTGTAAATATATAGTGTTAGGTAGCTGGGTATCTACAAAGCATGCAGACATTTACTTGCAAGATAACCACTGCATGACGTAACTAAAGATTCTCCTGTCAATCACAGACGTATTAATTTTTCTGCACGAAGTCTCGGTAGAGACTAGAGAGATAAAAGGAAAGTGAGCATATAATGTACAAGGAGGAGCAACATGACTATGATAGGTCAATACAAAAGGCCTATAAGAAGCAAGATAAAGCATTATCTCCCGAAAAGGGGTAATAAAGTTTTACCAAACGCAATAGAGATACTAGTTTTATATCGGTGGTTCCAACTTTTTCTGATGGATATGCATGATCTGCATGCTTACGCTTATTTCTTTCTGATTCCTCAATGCTTATCTTGTCCCCCTTCCTTTTTCCAGATGGGTTTGTGACGAGCCTAAAACGTCCTTTCAAGATAATCTGTACTTAGAAAAGCAAAAGATTCTTTGGTTTACACGGATGATGGTAATCTGGGTTTTGATACCCACATCAAACGTATAAATGGTGTGTTCTCATACCAGATACTGGTTCTGATTTAGCTTGTGGGTTAAGAGTAAGTGGTGGGTTTAATTCATATACGTTGACAAGAATCCTAACTCATCTACAAGATCAAGTGTGGAAAGTAGCTTTATCTTTGGAGACTGAGGAGTGAGGATGTTGTTCTTTTTCAGTAGATCCTGTGATGAGGAGAAGTGCATCTCTTCTTACGAGTTGAATCAACTAATACCCAATTATTGTATCTGATCATACATCCATGTAGAGTTGCTTACCTGTCCATATATACGATGTAGTTGTTTCCAGTGATGTATTTTGAGGCACTCAAAATACACCAAGTGGCTCATGGCCCATGGGGACAGGACGTGAAATATTATATCACATGGACATTGAACAAAGTCAAATTTGGAGTGACGCTGTTTTGAAATCATATTACTTTCATGAATCCTTATCTACAATTTGAGTTAACGGAAATAACCGCTCGCAATTACGGCTAATCTTAATGATAGGCCTCCTAAACCGGATTTGATGGACTCGTGCGCTGTAAAGCATTTCATCCCCTCGATATTTACTCCTCTCTCTCTCTCTGGGGTCCTCTCTGATGAAGATCCAGCACAAGATAAACATGCTACAGCCCACAAGGAGCAGGACTGGCCCACAAGGAGCAGGTCATGGTTGGCATGTTTTTATCTTTTTGAATTTGCCTGATTATGGTCCTCGATTCGGATGCTATTGGCATATGTTTTGGGCTACAAATCTCTACTCCAGCTCAAAGGAGGGGAAGGCAAGCTTGTCTGAATATCACGTGGCCTCATTAGAGTTTCGTTACATATAATTGGGTTGGTCCACCTCTCTCCCTATTTCCACCATCACATCGCATTTACATGTCTGCTTTGGGAAATTAACAGGCTGTGCAGCAACTGCCAAATTTTGAGTGTGAATATTGAATAGTTCAGCAGCTTCGGTGATTAATGTCGGGGGATAGAGAAAAAACATGAGTGAGAAGCTTCTCCCTCTCTCTAGCCATTCTCTTTGATTTCTTTAAGGAATTCTCGTTTTTTCCAGCCACTGACTTTGCTTTCTCTACACTTCCCCTCTGTTTTCACCCAACACCGTTCTTCTGCTCTCTCTCTCTTTTTGCTTGGTTGCCACGACTAAATGTGCTGACCATAGGTTAGCTCAGCCAAGT
Organism: Erythroxylum orinocense; assembly: GCA_025531955.1. Lineage (NCBI taxonomy): Eukaryota > Viridiplantae > Streptophyta > Magnoliopsida > Malpighiales > Erythroxylaceae > Erythroxylum > Erythroxylum orinocense. Next base: position 12,839,450 of record JANZLX010000213.1, on the reverse strand, counting down.
TTTTTAAAATTAAAAATATAGAATAATTTATTTTTTAATTAGATTACAGTCTAAGTTGCCAGATCTTTACTTACCTGAAATTCAACTCTTTTAAATAAAACAATATTATTTTACTTAACATAATTGAACCTCGAATTTGTCTGAGTTTGGGCCTGACTCATTAAAAATAATTACATTTAAACCCATAGGCTAAAAATTGTCATCCCTACTAAGGCCAATTAAGTATTTCTCCTTCCATTTTTCTTGGTAACTATCTTAAAAACACTTAACCCTTGCCATAATCAAATTTCCATTCAAACTTTACTGGAGTTTAATTTCTCCCCCTTACCCTCATCTTCTATTTCCTCTCCACATCCATCAAAATCAGGCCAAATCAACCATTTGGCCCTCACTCTCCTTCCCATTCAACAAATCATCCTACGTCATCCCTAACCTTATTAACTCAAGGCGCGAGTGTGTATAACAAGTATGTTAAAACTAGAAAAACTTGGAAACAAGTTGTGGGGGACTCTTCCCTATTTTATAGCCCTCTTGTAGAACTTGAAGGAAAGTTGATGGTGGCCCCAAGCATTGATATTTTACAGGAAGGTGCAAGGACATGGAAAGCAGCAATCATAGGATTCTTCATGAATAAATGTCTTGCTTTTCCTATGATACAAGCATGGACTCAGAAAAATTGGAAAGGTAGAGGCGTACAAGAGGTAATGTTAGCTGAAAAATGATAATTTTTTTTGAAAAAATGTAATAGATTTTCTATAGCTCAGCTATTACAAAATATACAAAAGAGAAATAGACATATTACAATCTATCTCAATGTTGGCAGAAGTTACCCACACCAAAAGGGAAGTCTAGCTAGTGAAGTACGATAGATGTTAAAACGTTCAGTTGTCAAAGATGCTAACTAGCTCTCATACTTGGGGTTAATAGGTGGTCTACCTTCCTCACCACTAATGTAGTTCGAATACTGCTCAGTATTTTATCTACTAAGTGATATTTGTCGTCTATAACTTGTCTGTACACTCAATAATTCCTTTCTTTCCATATTAGGTAAATTGAGTTGATGAGAGCAACTTTGAATAGTATGGCGTTTGCTTTAATTGGTTGTGTTCGAGTAATAAACCAGTTAACATCATTTCCCAATCATACATATAATGCTCAGCTCCCTCCATATATTAGACTCTACTCCAAATGACACAAAATGATAATATTGTTATTACCTTCGGCTCAAAATTGGAAGCTCAAAAGATAGAAGAGGCCATTGGCATATCTTATAGCTTCCTCTATTCCTTCAAAACTAGCAACTTGGTATGAAATTCAGATTGAAAACATCACTTTATAGGTGAATATACACAATATTCCCTTGGAATATTGGACAACAAAAGGCTTAAGTATGCTAACAAGCTATTTAGGAAAGCTAATTTGCATGGATAAAAATATTGCTTTGAGGAAATGTGTAGGTTATGCTAAATTATGTATGAGTATGGACATCTCAAAAGAAATGAAAGACAACTTTCCTATACTAAGGCTGGCATATGGGAATTCTCTTAAAGAAGACAAGGTGATGGTCACTTAATAATGAAAACAATCCCTAAAAACACAAGGTAAAAGGTGGAAACCAACGGGGAAAGTTTTCATGAAGGGAGACTACTGAGAGCTGATGGGGTTGGCAGAGGCCAAACGTGAATAAAACAAACTATTGATAGAAACTAAAAGTCTTATCGGGATTCAAAGAATCAGGGGAGCTTGGATGGGGGGATAGTGCTTAAAATATTGATAATAAGGGCGAGCAGTATGAATCTATACCTGATCCCATACAACCATTGAAAGATCACCAGAAATGGGGATGGAATCTGGAAAAATGGAATTTTTTCCAAGGGATGATAAAGAAAGGTCAAGGGGTGTGCAAAATGAAGTATTTCTAGGATGCTTACAGTAAGAAGACCTCCTACAACAGTTGGATGATTAGAAGAAAGAGGAAAATCAAAAGGAAAATTTGCAAAAGTACAATCTATTAAGAGTAATAGGAGCAATAAGAAGGGCTTAAAATGTAAAAGCAGTATTACATAACCTTTCTAATCTGGAATGTAATAGGAATGACCAACCTTTTAAAGCTCAATGCTTGAAAGGATTTTGTTCAGCATGAGAAGCCTATGTTATTTTGTTTATTGGAAATCAAAATCAGATTAGAGAATTTGAATAAATTAAGTTGCTTTGGTAGTAAATGGAAGAAAACGATAAATTACCAGTGCCATGGGTATGGAAGAGTCATTATTATTTATGAAGGGAAGCTAATAGAGTTGGAATCAATAGAAGCTAGTGAGTAGTTTATCCACACAAAAATGACTTTCAAAATGGAGAATTCTAAAGTTCTGGTTATTGTTTTTTTTTTCAATTTTAATACAACTTTCCATAAATCTGATTTATGGAGCTCATTGAGAAGACTAAAACATCAAAGAGGATCGAGTATTATCAGTGGTTATTTTAATACCACTCTTTATAGGTTAGAGGTGGAGGGGAAGATTTGGAACTTGCTAATTTAAAATTTGAAGGTCATAGGTTCAGTAATAAACAAAAGCTCTAAATGGTTCATTTGCAAAAAGCTAGATAAGGCCTAAGTGAATGTGGATTGGTTAACAATTTTCTCAAAAAGTAAAGTCCGTTTTTTGGATCTAGGAATTTCTGACCATACCACTATTAAAGTGGATAATCTTTTAAAAAATTTTAGTGCTAAACACCCTTTCAGGTTTAATAATATTCCTGCTAATATGGAGGACTTTCATGAAGCGATTTATAGAGGATTAGAGTTTAAGGTCTTTGTCTGCAAAAGCTTAAGATTATAAAGTAAGAATTGAAGAAGTTGAATGCAAAAAGGGGACAGACTACCAAAAATGAGATAGATGATGCAAGAATAAGGCTCTCATTTATTAAGAATTCATTAGTAAATAATCTAAGTAACAAGAATCTAGTACATAAAGAGAGGAAGCTATTAAAAACTATTTACACGTAGTGGATAATCATTGCTCTTTGTTGCAACAATGAGTCAGGATCAAATGGATCAAGGATGAGGATAGATGTACAATTTTTTTCTTCAATATAGTGTTAGCAAGAAGAAATTTTGACAAAATCACCTATATAAAAACTAAATTAGGGGAGATAGTAAGTGGGCAAGCTGAGATTGCTAAGGATGCTATGGGTTTTTTTCAAAATATTTTAGGAATAGAAAGGAAAGCTAGAGTTGATAGAGAGGATCTTATGCAATTTGTCTCTGGTAAGATTTCTAAAGATAAAGCTAGAAATTTAACCAGACTTGTCACTGATCAAGAAATAGAGGAAATGGTTTTTAAAATGAATGGATCAAAGGATCCAGGCCTAGATGGTTTGAATGGGAATTATATAAAACATGGGAAAAAGGGAAATTCATTAAAGAAGTTGTGCATGAGTTCTTCAAAAAGGAAGTGTTACTCAAGGAGTTAAGCAGGACCTTCTTGTGTTTAATTCCTAAGATTCATAACCCTAAAACTTCGGGTGATTTCAGATCTATTTCTTACAGTAATTTTATCTATAATATTATTGCACAATTTTAAGCAAATAGGCTGAAATCTACGTTGCAAGTCATACCAGGGCGTATTATTGCGCAATATGAATATTAATGATAATATACTACTTTTTTAGGAGCTTTTGAAAGGGTATATAAGAGGAAATACTCCACAAAATTGTGCTATTAAAATGGGTCTTCAAAAATCTTTCGATAGTGTCAGTTGGAGATTTATGTTACATACTATAGAGGTTATGAAATTTCCCCAGATGTTTATCAAATGGATTTAGGAATGCATCACCACTGATTCTTTTAGGATTCTGATTAATGAAAGTTTAACAAAGACGTTCAAAGGTAGAAGAGGACTTAAGCAAGGGCATCCTCTTTCACCTTACCTCTCTCTAGTTTGCATGGAAGTTATCACCCTGTTACTAAAACATAATCTTTACAATTGCTAAATTTAAGTGCCACTTCAAGTGTAAGTTGCTTTCTCTAACAAGTTTATGTTTTGTAGACGATCTTATCCTATTGAGTAAGGCTAATTTTCATTTTGTTTCTTTACTAATGAGTACTTTAAAATTTTTTAAAGAGATATATGGATTGAATATTAACTTCCATAAAAGCTTCTTCATTTTGTCAAAAAATGCAACGCATCTCTCAAATATTTTGTCATAAGTTGCTGAAATGAAAAAACAAGATCCTCCTCTCCTAAACTTGGGAATTCCTATCTCTTCAAGAAGATTAAGAAATACATTATGTCTACCACTGGTTGAAAATATTTAAAAACGATTGGGGTCTTGGATAAATAGAGCTTTCTCTTATTAATGCAAGCCTGAAGGTTATCATAATGTTAACGCAAACTTACTGGTGCTCTCACATATTCTTTTCTAAAGGGTTGGTTAACACTATGGAAAAAATGATGAAGCAGTTCCTATAGAGTAGAGGAAAAGGTGAGAAGGGAATAGCTAAAATGAGTTGGAAGCAATTATGTCAACCAAAAGAAGCTAGGGGTTTAGGATTGGAGACAATTAGCAAAAGTAATATATGTCTAACATTGAAGATAATCTGGAGAATTTTAAGTGAAAAAGAGTCCTTGTGGATCAAATGAGTACATAATTATACATTAAAGGGTGGCAATTTGTGGGCAATTAATCCTAAAGAAACTTAGTTTTGGTTCTTTAACCAAATTCTTAAGTTAAAGGAAGAGGATCAACAACAAGTTACACGAAGAATAGGGGTAGGGAATAGGATTTCACTATTATACAATAATTAGACTGGTCAAGGGGCACTAATACATAACTAGACGGCAAGGAATCTTTTGGATAGGTTCTTAAATAAAGCGAAGTTAAAGGAACTAATTATAAATGGAAACTAGTTTCTGTCCTCAGATGAGATGAAAATTTTGTCAATTCCACAATGCAGGCACATTGATAGAAAAGATACTTATTTATAAAGTGATTTTTTTGTTTCAGAATTAACAAATAGGAAAGCAAAAGAAATAATGTATAGGGTAGACATACGAATAAGGTAGTGCAAACTGGTTTAGAGCAAGGCCCTCAACCTAAATGCCAGCTTTTTACTTTGGTTAGCCATGCTAAATAAACTTAGGTCCATGAATAGATTGAAGTTTCTATCCTTTTCTAAACAATGTATATTATGTAATTTTGAGGAAGAGGATAGAGATCATTTTTTTCAATTATGGATACTTTAAAGAGGTGTGACAATATATTTCATCTTTATGTACACTTAGATGCACCTAAAGTAATCTAAGTGTCATCTTATAAGAGATATTGCACATGCCTACTTCTAAGCACGATAAGGAAGTTTATATAGTACCAATTGCATCATATATCCAAGACATATGAAAAGATAGAAATAACAAAAGATTTGTAGGAAAGGCTAGATGCCTATCTTCTCTTGCTAAGCTCATAGTTGCAAGCATAAGAGAGCAGCTCATTATCAATCAAATGGAGAAGAGATGTAGCAAAATGCTGGTGACTTCTTGGAGATTTTCATCCTATCATATTTGTTCATGGGGTTGACAGGGAGTGTTAACATGATTTACAAAATTTGAGAAGTGATTTTGTGATTCCCAAGCCTCTCTTAAGATATTGGAGAGCTATTGTCATGAGAATTTAAAACAGAAGCAGAGAAACTAGCCTTACTTAATTTGACAATAAAAAAGAAGTAGATATTGCACAGAAGATGAATGCATGCTACCCAAGAAGATGAAGATTAACAAATTAATCTTAAGGCAGTTAAGCACAAAATTACATAGAGAGAGGATTTACCTGACGAGTTAGCCAAAGGCTGGGGATTGGTGCATCAAAACCAAATCCTATAGTCTATAGCTAGAAGTTAGGATTAAGCAAAAGGAAACTGAGTTTGAAGAATAATTAAGAAACTCAGCGTTAGATATAACTTGGGTTGAGATCAACCCAACATAACTCACCATGTATAACTACCACGACTACTTTAAGCAAAAGTTCAAGCTTAGCAAAGTAGAACTATGATTAGATGGTTAATAGAAGAAATAATTGCATGATTCATATTGGACCCCGAAATTTTCTTGATGAATTAAGCATGATTGAAATAAATTCATGTGGTAAGTGAAGGATTAAAAGTGGTAAGAATGCTTAAGGGCGTTTTGGGCATGACACTTAAGATTTTTAAGTTATAAGGCATGAGGCTAAGGG
>JANZLX010000213.1:12771281-12788257 GCA_025531955.1 Erythroxylum orinocense | reverse complement strand
TCAAAATAAGTGTCATTCTTGACTTTGTATGCATGTTTATAATTTTACTTCCAAAATTAACCTTTAATTTCTCTCTCCTCTTAATTACACATATCACAATTTCAAGACAATTTAATATGCAATTTCTCTCACATTTATAACTTTACGAGGTCACAAAGTAACTTCATGGGAATATTAATAAGGGTATATCTATAATTTCATTAGCTTTCTTAATAAGCGTGCATTTTTTAAAAATGACACTTATTATGAATCGGAGGGTGTAAGTTGTAAGAAGGAGCATTGATACTAAAGAAAGTCAAAGTAAGCTATTAAGAGAGTTTCGTTACAATCATATATGGGTGAGCTTAATATTAGCATTTACTAGTACGTATATTGTGTGATTAAGAAAGAAAGTTCTTGAGTTGTATTTAAGAATTTGTGAAATCAATTGAGTAAGCAATTAATGTTGTAAATGGTTTCCCTCCACCCATTCTTTTTACTCGTAAATAAAGAAGACGTTTTATGTATAGTATTTCTTCACACATATCGAAAGAAGAGAAATAATAAAATTTTAGTATAGAGTAGGAGAAGCGGATGTAAGCCAATAATTATTTCACCAAATTATTATAAATTGAATTTATCTATCTATCTTTTTTTATTGCTGTAATTATTTATATAATTTTATTATATACAATTGATATAACTATATATCAGTACATTCAATTTATTTATTTATTACTAAAAATATATAAAAATTCTCATAATATAAAAATTTACTTCCATCATCTAAACATCAGTATGTATATTATTTAAATTCCAATATTAGATTTTAAGGACGCTATATCTTTACAAAAATTAGATCAAAATATTTTTTTTGTATTGAAGTGATTGGCGGAATTAAGTGGTTGACCTGAAATGGAATTCTAGGGATTATTATGTCGAAAGTCTTACATATATACTCCATTTCTGGTTGCCTTTGAATTTGTTCACTGTGCATATTTCCAACTGCCTTGAAATTTTCCTTTTAAGTAGCCGATTCCTACAACATGTTTGGATGGCTGCACAAGTATAAATAAGACATTTGTTTGAACAACTGTTCTTGAACTTAATTGGATTGACTAAGTTCGGCCACAATTATCTATTCTGAAGAATCTTGATGGATACAAACTGTGTCCCATTTTCAACAACAGGTCTTCAAATTCCTGTCTATTAACTCAAATTTCAACTTTAGGTTCTTCTTTGACTGGTAATAAGATGGAGCATTCCAAATAATTATATATATATATTGAAACAATTGCGCTTAAGTCAGTATTCTATATGTTCTTGTTGTACTCAGAACGAACTAAATTCCTTCTAATGGCTCCCGTATAATTCCATATATGTATGATACGAAAACTTTCATATTCTAACGATATTAAAAAGCTATGCTTATTGGTATGTGAGAAAGATTCTCACATTCATACTCTAATTAAGTTATAATTATTCATCCCAAACGCTTGTTCTATTTTGAATATTTTTGTTAAGATTAATATAGTTAAGCACTGGCTCGAAGTTACAATAATCTAGGAAGTGCTTTGAATGGGAGACTAAGGTATGCCATAAGCCAAAGAAATCTAATCAAAGATATCTAAACAACTAACTCCATGAAAAGGTATGGATGACAAACAATGGATGAATTTTCTCTTCCCAAACTCAGCTACCTGAACGGCAGGAAGCAAGATGACGAACATAGACCTGTTATGAACGCTATTCTATTGGCTGCACTTAACTAAAGATAGCTTCACTGATATATATAGCTTTGAAATCACTTTTTCCTTCGAATCAATCTTCAGAGATGAATCAGAAATGACAACGAATTCTCCAAAACTCTACCTTATTTATGGATTCTCAAGGAATTAATCATATTCATGTATATATAAACATCCTCGCTTCTTATTCTAGGATTTACCCGCACGCTTATTCAATTTTCTCGAGCTTCTCTAGTCTTCATCCACAGTGTTATCTAAGCAATAATATTATGGCATGACATACTGGTCGTGCTACACAAAGTACATGATACGAATATCCCAGTTCCTAGCTATGTCTTGTAAGACTGCCCATAACCCAGATACTACCAGGCCTCACACATCTAAACGAGGTAGTAGTTAGTTATATTTGGCTTCCCTCAAACTAGTATTTACAGACTCTTGCTTCAACCGATTGCCTTAAGAAGTTTGAAATAACCTAGACGGTTTACTTCATTAATTTATCAAAGACTGATAATACTGGTCAGGCTTTTCTTCATACATTAACATCGTTTTTGTTTGGAGGCGTTCAGAATTCTGCTTTTTTCTTCTTGAAAATGTGCGGGATAAACATCTAACAAGTAGAGTGATCGCACCCTCAACTGAAAACTGATTGTCTTATCTAAGGATCTTGGAGAACTATGGTCGGCTCCTAGACGTTCCCTGAATGAACACTAGTCAATTTTGTTCACCTGTACAGTATTTTTATCCAATGCCGAGGTTATTAGAAAGCGTGCTGTCGTTTCGTGAAGCATACTTGCTCTATATATTATAAAAGGATTTTCGCGGAGATCATTTGAGTAAATCGAGGTCTTGTTCCAATTTTATTTGTTTCAAAACACCTCAACGGGCTAATCAAGCAAGATTTTACCAGGAGATAGGAGACCTATTCAACTATAAACAATCTCCGAACCCAATATGCATATCTTGTAATGCTAAAAGTATTCATCTATTTCTTGGTATCAGCACCGTTGAGGCCTACTAGCTTATATCATGCGTACAAACGGCAAAAAAAATAAAGATTAGAAAAAATTGTCTATTACCTTGTCTACTGGTGCATGAAATGATCATTGAGCAATGCCCCGGATAAGTAAGTACCTCAAGATCTCACTCAGAATTGTCTCATTCACAAAGTCAGATCTAGGGTACTAGCCATCCTTGCACGCTTCCTCCTTGCATCTCCTTCGTTGAATCTTTTAGGCTTTGAAGATGAACCCGAAGACAAAGAAAGAGATAATATACTATCCTTATCGTCAACCATCAGATTTTTCTCAACTTCCACATCTTTTACCCCCACTTTCAGAGACAAATTCAAGTCTAGGTTGAATTCCTGATTGGAATTTCTCCTTTTTAAGGTTTGAATTTCTTGAACTCTCCTCCAATTTTTGTAGCTGGAGTTAGCATTATCCAGACAATCCAGGACTTGCTCTATCCCTCTCTCTTGCTGCTTGGTTTTGAAGCTGTCATCCATTGAGCTTGTTCTTTTTTCGGTTTGCCAAGATCTGCACAATGACTTCAATTCCTCGAAAGATTGATGAGGTGTATAGGTAGGCTGTCCCCTGAAAGGTCCTTTAATGATTGAATCGTAATCTATATGGTCGCTGCATCCAACAAGTCTCTCGGAGACAGAGCCATAAATACCATGTTTGGTTCTATTCAGTGCAGTTCCTCCCATGTAAGAGCCATAAACCTGGTGCTGCTGACCGCTCCAAGAAGCATCCTCATATCTTTCAGAGAGCAAGAAGTACTTGTTATATATGGCACTAATTGGAAGTTCAATTTACTGCTTTAAACCGGAAAGTCAGACAAAAATTTGTACCTTAAACTAGAAGACGGCCTTTGACCGAAACTCCGTAGCATGGGAAGCTGGCTAAGGTTATAGATATGGCGGTCTCGGCCTTCGGAGCTAAGTTGCCCTGACAACATCAATCTCTTTCCTTTAGGTGATTGGACTACAAACCCTAAAGAAACCCTAATCATTTGGAATACTAGGATTCAGAACAGTACCTTGATTGGGTTCATCAGTCTTCTTGCTTCTATACATCTGATCAAAGAACCAACGAGAAAATTTGGTAAACTAGGATCAACACATTTTTCAATTAGCATAATTGATTTGGAAAACAAGTATTGTGTGAAATTCCCTTAGATCAATATACCTGAAGATGACTTTTCACATGAGCGATGCTAAGTCCTTTGATGTTCATCAATTGAAGAACCAACTTTGGGGTTGCTCCTGCATAAATGAAATTGCAACCGCCGTTAACAATTGGCCCAAAAATTTCTTCACCATGAAATAAGAAACATGAACCGAAAGGTATATATGAGTCGAGCGTAATCAGTTGATTACTAACTCTCTTGTCCGCCTAGTCTTTCAACTGCATGAAGAAAGCACAAATGGAGATCAGGAGTCCATCGAAGCCTGGGCAACTTAGAACGATTGTATTGGCGTACAGATCCAGGGGTTGCCCTCTTTTCATTCTCTTCAACTGAGCTGTTGCTTATGCTCTCTCCATATTTTGGCTTGGAATTACTGGTGTTCACCTCCTCCTCACCCTCATCTTCGCCGACTTTCTTGTTATAATAGCTTGACTTGGAATCTTCAGAACTTTCACTTCCCTTCATCTTTTCTATCTTTAGCTGGATTCCTATATTCAGCTCTACGTGTGAATGATCAAGAAACTATAGTGAGTCTTAGAAATGACTTTAGATGTCTCAGTTTCATCATTCTTACCTAAGACAAAAGGAGAAAATAAAGAAAACCTGTGTCCCTCTTAGAATAAGCAGCAACATATATGTGCACAGCACACCCCTTAGAATTGAAAACCCTAGACCTTGACATGTGTGGGGAAATAGTCTACCATCTTTCACTTTTTCCCTCTCTCTCATTTGTCAACTTTTCTTATACTTTACATGCATGATGTGATGTATCATGTGTGCATGTGATGTATGATGTGTATTTATTGGACATGTACGATATTAAATTAGAGTAGTTGTGAGGCAGGAATAATGATATTTTACATTAAAACATCAACATTTTGATATAAATTAAGATCATGAATCCCTAGCTACTCAATCTTTTACTCAATAGAAGACTCTAGGATTTCGAACCAAAGTTTGCAAAGTTTTTTGGCGTCTCGCTAGCACTCGTCAAGAGAATGCTTTTGTCATTTACTTGCTAAGTTTGGGATTTGAATTTGGTAACTAGCTTCATTAAATTTCTGATGTCTAAAATTAACAATAAAAGAGAAGAGGGTCGTCCTCGTCCTATCAGAGTTTGCTGGCCTGTCACTCACTCCACAGAGAGACTTGGAAAAAAGAACCTCTCTCTTTCCGACGAGAATCACGGAATTTTCTTTGTCTCCATCCATCCAAGAAGAGTCCTTATCTTCTTATTTCAACAACAACTCTAGATGTCTCTACATGTGGTCTTTGCTTTGTAATTAGGTTACATATATGTATGTATATGTTAACCTCAGTTCTGATCAATATATATTATATGTCCAGATTAATCTGCAAGAACCCCACCAAATTGCTAAACCATGCAAAACATGACAGGGTCATGTGTAACACATAATGATCAGTTCTACGTTGGTGGGCCACACCAATAACAAGAGAATGTTGGTGGAATATTTTTGAAGTGTTACGTTCTGATTGAAAGTGAAAATCAATTTCACTGTGTACGGCAGTTAGCACAGCTTGGTTAGTTTAGTTTAGACCTTTTAGCTTTGTCTGGCTGGCCCCTCCCCTTGTGTTTCTTTCCAATCTCAAATAAAATAAGGCAAAGATTCTCTAAACTCACTTCCTCTGGTATGACCATTGACTGTTTGGGAAAAGTTAAAACAGCGTCAGGATAAATATGCCATTTAGCCTAGGAGTTAGTTTAGGGGAAGCAAATCGTTATGAAATGATACCCGGTTCAGAAACTTTTTAGGATTTACATAATAAATTTGGAAATTAACTAATATTTTCTTTAGTAAAATAAACTAAGATAAACCTATGGGCATATATATACACTGAAATTAAGTATTACTTGAGGGGGGCCTTTACCATAATAAAATTACATGTCGATTTATCACAGTAAATGTCAATAAATAGATATATTAAAAAAAAGGGCAAAAAGGGGATCATGGTTTTAACAACCAACTTTCTCGAGATTCAACAATTGTCATCCACATAATTAAAGCGGAGTAGGCATATAAATTCTGTGCGAGACCTAATACTTGATACTCCATCCCCGCGTTTCCTAACAGCATTTATGAGCTATACCTTGCAAGTCTCTAACTTTGACATACAACCACTAACTAAAGCTTACGCTTTTCTTTAGGTGAAACCCAGCTTGTTATCACGGGAATCCCTTGGGAGAAAATCAGAAATTCAAAGCCGTCCAAGAAATTAATTAATGTTGCTTTTGAAAGGTTCGTATGCAGGTACTTGCTTGAATTTGTGGAGCGTGTGGATGACTGCAAATGCTAAGAATGTCTCACCGTACCAAACAAGAATTGGCACATCGTAGAAAATAGTTATATGTGCTAGCTATTGAAATTATTAATAAAAAGTCTTGATTTCTTATTTATAATTCAAAATCTTTACCATTCAGTTTTGTTTAAATACGAACCATTCATTATTATAATTATAAGCATTGGACTAAAACTATCACATACCTAAGATCCCCTAAATACATTTTAGAATTGGCCCCATTTGCAGTTTTTTTATCACAATATATAAAAGCAAACGAAATTCAAATTACTTTCTCCGATTCAAAATAAGTATTGTTTTAGAAAAATGCACATTTATTAAGAAAGTTAATGAAATATATGATACATTCTTATTATATGTTAAAATGCCTTTAAAATATAATCTATGTAATTAAGATGTGAGAAAAATTAAAGGATAATTTTGGAAGTAAAATTATAAATATACATAAAAAGTTACAAACGACACTTATTTTGAATAATTAAAATCCCTCTAAAATGATACTTATTAAGTATTAATTACGCAAATAAATAGTTAAAATTTTGTCTCTCCTTATCGGAAACACAGAACAGGGTAAATCCATCACCTAATCAAATATAAGTAATGCCCAACTTGTCGATTTACGTGCATATACAGCATCCTGGAAAGATCTATAGTTAATTTAAAATATCAAGGATCGATGTTTTGCAATTCGGAGATCGTCCGTTCTGAGCAATGGTGGGCTGGTTCCCTTGTGAAGACTATTAAACAAAAGGCGTAGGCCTGAGAGATTCGACATCAAGCACCCAATCTGTAAAGTCAACTCTTAACAGGACCTCTGTTTTCTTCTTTTCTCTACTTTTATAATGTGCATGAGAATACGTGAACCTATTAATGCGGATCTACCGTCCTCCCAGAATGAGGATGTCTGTCCTTTTCTACATCATAGTTTAACGTATGTTTTACATGTAAATATATATACATTCATGAACCGTCATCGTATGCGATCATGCCATGCCATGCAATTACCATATCATTAACGCATGCTGAGTGGTTAATGATATACCGGTCATCCAAGTTAATCAGGTTGACGCTTTCAATTTCAAAAGAAGCTTCATCTTCACACAACTGCCCATTTATAGAATTAGAGTAAGGATTTTATTTCACCAGTATCAGATCATGAGTCTTACGTATATAGTATACATAATTGATCGATGGCTTTATATCATCCCCACGATCATATAATATCTACCTCTTTGTCATCAGATTTATAAAAGTCAGGGGATCGTTTAGTCCCAGAAGCAATCAAGATCAAGTGGTCGATTTAGACCAAGAAGGAAGGTTAATCCACAGTACTGCGTAGCTAGTGTGATCAGGAAAGCAATTAGAAGAAAGAAGAAACATATATTTATTGATGGGTAGCCTTCAAACAGGAAAACGTTTGCATAGACTTGAAATTAATTATTATTCAGTAATATATAGATCGATCGACAGAATGGTAAACCCATCTCAAAGGTATTTTTTGTCTCATTTTCAAGGCATATTTGCTGGCCAGCGACATTGACGTGTTACCTGTCACCAGATGTATTCACCAATTACATACATACATACATATATATTATGTATATATTCTGTGTACATATCATTTTTGGTGAATTGCATGAATTTCATGGTTTGCAATTCTAGGTGATACATATCGATCGATCGTACAAGCTAGGCTTATATTTAATATGTATATACTCTCCATGTCGCTCTCCAATTCTCTTTCTTTCCTTACCTAACATGAAAAGTTTGAATCCAACTTGCTTTGAACAACTGTTGTTAATATATCATATGTGACCATGTTCATCCAAACCTAAGAATCAAATTAGATGAATCAGAATTTAGTACTATCTCTTAATTTGAGACTTGTACAGAACCTGTTAACCTCACAAACTTCGTCAACCTAATTCATTGGTACAGCCGTGATTTAATTTTCTTTAGATCCAATTCCTGCTGAAGTAACCATACATCCGTATTGACTTGAATTTGATTTAACTGCACAATTAAATACCTCTAAACTTTTGTACAATGTGATCGCATGTTACACTGAATTATTGTGTACATTGGACAATGCTTATACATACATAGACATCGTATGATCAAGTTATTGCTCGGGCTGTTTATATATATATAAGCACCTTACTAGTTATATTATTTCAAAACATCGGATGGATATTTGTATCAGCCACACACTATCACTCTGTCAGTACAAAAACGCAAGCTTCTAGATGGCTTCATGCGCTGCTGGTGAAGAATTATGAGTGGTATTATTCATCATATTTTTAAATATAATGTTATTTACCTATTGTCTTTAGAATAACAAATAGCATATTTTAGATCTCTTATTTAAAAATTCTTAATAAAAATAATAACCTTCTAAAACTAAATTAGCACAAATGAATAAAGAATTAAAAATCATCACAAACCATTTTTATCATTAATATCAGAGTCAACATTTTAGGAAGATTAAATGATCAGGAAATGAATTTATTTTTTAAGAAAATAAGTTTTTCATTGAGAATAAGGAGCCTCCATGTAATTTCGTGTTGAGCAGTAAATCTACTAATCAACTTAAGACCCATAATTGGAGAGAACCAAAATATATTTGTTTATAAGAATTAAATAATTCTCTAGTATCTCATCCTTGTTAATGTAACATTGCTAATAATAAAGAAATTACAATAGAAATTTTTTAAAAAAATCTATAAATAATTGTGAAATTCTTAAAATACAAAAGATCAAATGTATAGCTAAATAAAAGTTAATTTCTTTCAAAAATCATATTAATCTATTAAAGTTGAAGTAAAATGCAATCCCTATCAAAACATTTTGAAATGATGCATCTATTGTCACAAAACTCTTTAAAGAAAATATAAAGATAAAAATTACAATTATATTCATATATGATTAGCATAAGTTAGAATTAATTAAGATCGTTCCTAATGTTTTATATGCTCGGGACAAAGTAGAAGAGCCCCATTAAATCGACAATATGTAAATATATATCATCTAAAGAAAACACAAAGTTCAATTTTCTTATAAGCTTTTTTCAATTAAAATTTTCCTTATTTCACTATCAATATTATTCCAATTTTTAAGATCATAAACTTCAACAGAGGGATCGGTTACTCTTCTACTCGTAAACTTTCTAAATGAGATGCATTTAATACACGTTTATACTTACTAAAATTGCTAAGATTCTCATGAATATGAATCTTATCACTTAACTTTTCATTAGATTGTCCAAACTATCTTCACATAATTTCTCATAATTCTCATTAGAAGAGTCACTCTTTTAACAAACTTATCGATAATTTCTTTGTAGGATATTAACTATTCTACTTTTTTTTTTTTTGCTTCTAGACAAATGTTTTTTTAGGCAACATCATATAAAATAATTATAACATAATTGAACTAGGAAAAAAACAAAAATACATGTATTGAACTAAAAAGAAGCAAGTAGGCATAACATAATGACAATAACTTGACCTTTTATCACAAAGATATGTCAATGGTATTATAAATATGCTACAAAGGAAAAAAAAAACAAAGAGTTAAATTTAATATCCTATGTTAAAAATGAAAAAAAAGAAGAATAAACTTTTTTAATAAATGCTATCATATTTAGAATTCATTTTTTATTTTTATTAAGTAATTCTAAAACATAAAAAATAACATTGATCTACTTTTCAGTAAAGAGAATAGAGATTAATAATAATATCAATATTATAGAAATATTAAAAATAGATTTTATAAAAAATTTACAAAATTAAATTTATACATTTGAAAACAATCGAACCTATAAATTAGAAAATGTTAATTATGACTTAATAAGAAAGACAGATAAATTGCAATTGAAGAAGGAAATAAGAGATAAATATTATCAATTATGATCACTACAAGAAATTGTATTTTTAGTGAAAGCAAAAGTTGTTATTAAAAGTAGTAATATTAGTTACTACTATTAATAGTGCTCAATTTTCAAAGTCGATACCTCCCGTCATAAATATCTCCGTCACTAATGCAATAGTGACTAATTTAGAAAAAATGTCACAATTATGCAACACTTTTGTGACAAAAGAATTGACATTAAAACTATGAAATGTGTGCCAAATCTACTTTTAATATAAATTAGTGAGGAATAAAGTTCTAATAATACTTCATTTTATTGTGACAACATTATCACCACTAAAATAATAAAAAATAGTAACAAAATATTTGTCACTCGTGCTTTTTTTATCTGTGTCTATTACTTCTTGGTCACTAATATTTTAAAGAAAAAGTGTCAACATTATTTTGTCACAAAAATGAAAAATTTGTTCTCACGAAAAATTGTCACTAATGCATTTATTATTGTTACAAATAAAACTATCAATTTAAAATGGAATTGCATTAGTAGTAAAATAAAATTGCATTAGTGGCCATATTGTCTAACGAATTTTGTTTCAAGTATGAAAGTTTATATTACAATAACGTTATCACTAAATAAAGATTATATGTTACAATAAATTTATCAATAATGTGTTCGTATTCGTCACAAATAATATCATTAAATTAAACA
Source organism: Erythroxylum orinocense (assembly GCA_025531955.1). Taxonomy (NCBI): domain Eukaryota; kingdom Viridiplantae; phylum Streptophyta; class Magnoliopsida; order Malpighiales; family Erythroxylaceae; genus Erythroxylum; species Erythroxylum orinocense. The sequence goes on along the minus strand of JANZLX010000213.1, from coordinate 12,777,439 downwards.
ATTTAACTGCTTAATCGATAAATTTTTTTGCATTGGTGGCCATAAAATAGAAATTATTACAAATGATACAAATCTTTAGTGTCAAAATATTGTCATACAAGCAAATAAAAATATATAAAAATCACCAAAATGTTACAAAATTTTAATTTCCAATATATAAAATTGGAAAATTTAATATCCAAGACAATTATATTTATTACAATTATCTCAAATTAATATGTACTATTTTAAGTTAAAACTCTTGAAGATAAATTTTCCTGGCTATTCTTTCAAATGAAGTTCACTATTAATTTTTTTCCTACAAAATAAATAAAAAATAGAATCAATTAATTAGTTTATAAAATATTAAGCTATAAATTTGATACTAACGTTTTATAATAATATAATGATAATGATAAAAAGTAACACTAACTATTCTAAATTTTATAAATTTATAAACTCATATAACTCTTAGAGGTATTTGATGTTGTGGCACTTGATGGATCTCCAATTGAAGCAGAAGTATTGAGTAACAAATTAGGAATTGCTCCAATATTTTCCAAATGTGCAAAAAAAACTAAAATCTGTTTCTTTTCTGTGGCTTGCTTCGCAATAACTGCATATTGAGCTTGAATCTTTTCATTTTGTGTTTTTGTGATTTCAATAAGCCTTGCAACTTCATCATCTAAATCACTTGCATGTTTCTTTGCAGTCTTAACTTTAGCTAGAATTTGACTTTTTTCTTGGGACTTAGATATTATCCCTTTAGCACCTAAACTAGGTGAATAGCTTGACTTTCTTTTTAGGATAAGATTGAAATGCTCAATGAGTGTTGGAGGTGCAAATGAAACCTTATCTTTATTTTTCTCTCCCTCTTCTTGAAGTTTATTATGCATATTTAGATAAAATTTGAAAATTTATTAAAGTAATTTTAAAATTTTAAAAAAATCTAATTTGACTTTAATTTCCATACCATTATTTCTTCTCCATTTGGAACATATCAAGTTCAATTTTGCTTTTGTCATGATACCTTCCAAACTTTAACAACGTTGAGCTACTCATCGAAATATTTATCTTTTTAAAAAGAAAAAAAAAAGAAAAGACAAAGGAAATTAATGATTAATTGGAACTTTTTTTAAGAAAAATATAATTTTAATTTTAAGTAAATGAAGTTTTACTTTACCATCTCATATGCAATATGCACAATCGACTTTGTACCAGAAACTGATTTCATCTATTGATTTCTCCTCTTACTTATGTTTCTTCCGCTTTGTTCCTATACATCGATAATCAATTTACTTTTAATAAAAGAAAACAACTAACAAAATATGTTAAACTAGTTAAAATTTAAAATTACCTTAAAATTTAGAGTCTCCTATTTATTCTCAATTAATCATTGCCAATCACCTTCATCCTCATCCTTTGGGCAATCTTTGCTCTTGAGATAGCTTTGGTGCAAATGATAATGTCGATTTTTATATTGTGCATGCACTTATTGCGTCACTTAAGATTGCACTTGATTTGAGGAGTTGAATTTATCCTAAAATTCATATAAAAATATAGTTAGAAAAATTAAGAAGCAAATTCAATGCAACGATAAGGTGGATTGAAAGCAAATCGTTTCACTTTCCTCTAAGGTTTAAGCTTTGCAGAAGTTTGATAGGACAACTTTTTTACTTTTGCTCATTTCTTTTTTCATTTTTTCTTATTTTTCCTATAACTGAAATGTACTGAAAAGAAAGAAAGGTAAAAAAGTGGAAGAAAAGAGACAATTACAGCCATTTACTTTATGAACAAAAAAAGTTTCATACCTTTAAAAATAACCAAATTGCCTTTTTATCATCCACTGAAATCTCTTTCCAACTAGAGACATGAAGTAGTGCAAGTTGTTGAATGCATATAGTAACTTTCGACTTGAAAAGGTTGGCATGCTTACCATATACCTTAGGAGGAGGAAATTGAATATCAATTTGTTTTCCTTCAACTTTCTTCTTAACAAGTCTAGCATTGATTGTTGGTTCTCATCCACATTTTTTAGAATTTACATTTCCTATTTAAAACATAACAATTAATACACATATATAGTATTATATTAAAATTTTAAATGTACAATTATATAATTTTGAAGATCATGTTACCAATGTTAACAACTTGTCCTTTTGGCTTAGGTGCATTCTTTGAAATTCCAACTATAGCATCAAACTGTTGATTAGGAGTCTCTATAGCTACTGACTCCTTTAGCATACTAAGTTCATTTTGTTCATCATCCATTGATAAAGATCTACCATTGTTAACTATCTTGTAGTTTCACATATAATTACCAATTTTAACCATCTTGCACTTTTAAAAATAAGTACCTATTAGGAACAAACAACATAAGCATCTAAAACAAATCATAAGAAAAAAATTCATAATCTCAACAAGCAAACAAAAAATCAAGAGAATATTAATTCTAGTACTAATGTGGTCAGGTGAGGTAGTGTAGTGGAAATAGAAACATATAAATATGCAAAAAAATCCATTAAAGGTTCTCTGTGAATTTAACTTCTTGACTTTTGGGAAGGAGACTTAACACCTAATTCTTTGAAAAAAAACAACACTCCAATAGACACTCTATTACAAACTTCTTTTCTTCTTTTACCTTGGACATGCCATAAAGACTTAATAGTTTTTCTCCTTTAGAAACTAAAAATTGCACATTTAAAGGAACCTAAGTCACTTTCGACATGAAACTTGAATAACTGAAACCAATTATCATCCATTTAACCATAAGCATAAAATAGTACCTAAACTCGGAAAAAATCCAAACAATATAGAACACAATTCACTATATGATTTTTTATAAATTTTTGCAAAAAGGAGAACAAATGAAAATAGATTTTTATCAAAAAATAAAATATCAATTGATGGATAAGTAAACTAATGTTCATCTACGAAAGACGAAGTATGTAACTACATCTATCGAAAAATCAAGTAATGGTAAATGCAAATTTCTAAATAAGATATACCTAGAAAACTTATATATTCTCATTTGATTTGAAAAATAATTTAATTAAAAAGTTAATACTATTAAGTAAAGAATACATATAAAGTAATCTTACCTTAGATAAGAAAACTACAGAGGAGATTCTGAATAAGACAAAAAATGAAGTATAACTTTCTTCCCAAATTAGTTTGACTGCTAGGGTTTCTTTTTGTTTTTGTTTTTATCAACTAGTGATCCCTACTCTTTTATTTACCGCTACTAGCCTAAAATATTTAAAAGGCTAGACTGTCCCTTGCCACATTCTTTATTTGTCTTTTTGGCTCCATTTTTCTAAACCTTCTGAGCGGCTCATCTTCTAACAATTGCCCCACGAACGACACTTCATTAAGTATATATGTAATAAGGACGAATGGGATGGACAACTATACAATTCTATCCCACCGTTCCTTTAATCTGACAGCTCCCATTCTTTATTATTACTCCTTATTATTCTAACTGTCACGCATGTGACTTATTTAGACACAACCATGACTCATGCCATTATGTTATATTTTGTGTTTTGTTTCAAAGCGGTTTATTAAGTATATATATATATATATATTAAGGACGAATGGGATGGACGACCATGCAATTCCATCCCACCATTCTTTTCATCTGACAGCCCGTTCTTTATTCTTACTCCTTATTATTTTGACTGTCACGCTTGTGACTTATTTAGTCATAACCGTGACTCATGCCATTATGTTATATTTTGTGATTTGTTTCAAAGTGGCTTATTAAGTATATATATATACTAAGGATGAATGGGATGGACGACCGTGCAATTCCATCCCACCGTTCTTTTCATTTGACAGCCCATTCTTTATTATTACTCCTTATTATTCTGACTGTCACGCTTGTGACTTATTTAGTCATAACCGTGACTCATGCCATTATGTTATATTTTGTAATTTGTTTCAAAGCAGCTTATTAACTATATATATACTAAGGACAAATGGGATGGACGACCACGCAATTCCATCCCACCGTTCCTTTCATCTGACGACTCCTATTCTTTATTATTACTCATTATTCTGACTGTCACACTTATTTATAGCTGTGACTCGTGCCATTATGTTATATTATGTGTTTTGTTTCAAAACGGTTTATTAAGTGTATATATACTAAGGATGAATGGGTTGGACAACCATGCAATTCCATTCCACCGTTCCTTTCATCCGACGACTCCCATTCTTTATTATTACTTCTTATTATTTTGACTGTCACGCTTATGACTTATTTAGTCACAGTCGTAACTCATGCCATTATGTTATATTTTGTGTTTTGTTTCAAAGCGGCTTACCATCTACTAAGAGTGACCACGTTTCCATCCCACCATCCATTTCATGAATGACTCTGATTTTTACGCATTATACTCTTGTAATGGCTGTGACTTAAATTGTCACAAGCATGACTTATGCATAAGTCACAACCATGCATCTATAAATATAATTAACTAATATACTTAATATAAATTTATAATACTTAATAATATAATAATAATTAATATGCAATTTACGCTTGTGTCTTATTAGTCACAGCCGTGAAGAGCTAATAACAATAAGTTAATATTAAAATGTCTGCCTATCACTCTTTAATATATAGACTTAGTCATAACAGTTACATAAATACACAAAATAAATTAGTTAATTATTAATTATAGCAATTAATTATTTTTATGTTATTATTAATGCTGACAAATTTATTTTTTCATTTTTAATTATATATGCTTAAAATATAGTTAATTATAAGTTAATTCAAATATAATTAATTGATAGATTCATTGTTGTTAATTTTTATAGACTAATATACTCTTGTCACGCCTGTGACTTAAATTGTCATAAGCGTGACTCATGCTCAGGCACAACTGTAGCTTAACAAGTCACAGCCATGCATGTATAATTATAATTAATTAATATACTTAATATTAATATATAGTACTTAATAATAATATTATAATTATTAATATACAATTCACTCTTGTGACTTATTAGTCCCAACCATGAAGAGCTAATAATAATAAATTAATATTAAAACGCAGCCTATGACTCTTTAATGTACAAACTTAGTTATAACAATTACATAAATACACAAAATAAATTATTTTTATTGACTGTGTAATTTAAAATAATTACTTGTTCATTGTTGTTATTTTTTATACACTAATATTAAATTTAAATCTTAATCATGACCCTGTATTATTAATTGTTAATTTTTGTTAGGTTTTATATATTAATGTCTTCTTAATATATAAACCTATTCGCAGTTATGGCAAATTATTATATTATTAGTTACTATATATTAATATTATATATTAATGCTATATATTAATGACAGGCTTTTGGGATGCACGGTTGTGACTTGTTAAGTCATAACCATGCATGTATAATTATAAATAATTAATATACTTAATATTCATCTAGCACTTAATAACGATGGGATGGACGACCATGCATTATATAGATTGATTATTAAAATATAATTAATTTATTAGTTAATTATTAGAAATTAATTAATTTATGTTATTATTAATGCATGTGACAATTTTTTTTCATTTTTAATTAAATATATTAAAAATATTTAATTATCAGTTAATTCAAATATAATTAATTGATAGATTGATTGTTGTTAATTTTTATATACTAATATACTATTGTCATGCCTATGACTTAAATTGTCATAGGCGTGACTCATGCTCAAGTACGACCGTGCATGTATAATTATAATTAATTAATATACTTAATATTAATATATAGTACTTAATAATAATAGTATAATAATTAATATGCAATTTACGGTTGTGACTTATTAGTCACAGTCGTGAAGAGCTAATAATAATTAACAATTAATAATTAATAAAAATAATTTAATATTAAAACGCACTACTATGACTCTTTGATATATAGACTTGGTCATAAAAGTTATATAAATACACAAATTTTTTTTCTTGTAACTAATTTAAATTAATTGTTCATTGTTGTTAATTTTTATATACAGATATGAAACATAAATCTTAATCATAATCCTGTATTATTAATTGTTAATTTTTGTTAAGTTTTATATATTAATGTCTTAATATACCTATTTGCAATTGTGATAAATTATTATATTATTAGTTACTATATATTAATATTACGTATTAATTCTAGGTATA
>JANZLX010000213.1:12681723-12694126 GCA_025531955.1 Erythroxylum orinocense | reverse complement strand
GAAGAGAAGGCAAGGTAAAGGAAGATAGGAAAGATGAGCAAAAAATTGCAAAAGGAGCAAGGAAGAAGAGAGCTACGCTATTGATGGGAAAAGCCTCACATAAATCACCTTTAACCCCTTTCAAAGAAGAAGCATCATAAATGACTAAAGAAAGGTTGATTTTTATTTAACATAAGTACACATAGTGGCATGTTAGGCAAGTGACAAGTGTCATTGCCACATGTCACATGCTTAGGCCCTCTTTTATTTCCTTTCCAATAACAATTCAATTTCTACTCCAATTTTTTTTTCCAAATTCCAATGGCTCAAATTAATAAATCCTAAAGTCATTTATCTAAATTTCCTGTGTCATTGGACAGTAATTTCTACTACTGGTATACAATCAATCTGCCACTTAGCATTTTTCCTAGTCTAAAAATTACCCCGAAATTTTCAGAAAAATTTCTAAAAAAATTCACTAAAAAATCTAAAACCTCAAAGACCCTCTCAACTTATTTTTTATACACATAATTCACATTTTTCATAACAACCACATTTATTCACAACTATGCCGAGAAATGTCATAAATGCATGTACAGTCATTTACATATGCAAAATTTACTATTCACGTGTATGTGTATGCATGACTTTATCAAGACAATTCTAAGCACTCATAAATGTGAGATCCCACATCTGTTGGAGAGGCGAACGAAGTACGCCTTATAAGGGTATGGATACCTCTCCCTTGCAGATGCGTTTTTCATGACCTAGTGGACCAGATCCCATCAGAACTCTGAGGTTTAACGTGCTCAAGTGAGTGTAGTTCTAGGATAGGTGACGTCCTGGAAAGGCCTCGGAAAAAGCAAAACCGTGAGTACTTGGCTAGGCCAAGGCTCAAAGCGGACAATATCTGTAAGCGGGTAACTTGGGATATTACAGATGGTATCAGAGCCAGTACCTGAACTGTTGTACCAGCTAGGCTGGAGCCCAAAGAGGGCTGGGCCTTAAGGGGGTGGAGAGTGTAAGATCTCACATCGGTTGGAGAGGGGAACGAAGTACGCCTTATAAGGGTATGGATACCTCTCCCTTGTAGACACGTTTTCTATGGCCTAGTGGACCAGATCCCATCAGAACTCCGAGGTTAAACGTGCTCGGGTGAGAGTAGTTTTGGGATGGCTGATCTCCTGGGAAGGCCTCGGGAAAAGCAAAACCGTGAGGGCTTGGCTAGGCCAAGGCCCAAAGCGGACAATATCTGTAAGCGGGTGACCTAGGATATTACAATAAACCGTTCTAAATTACTATTATACCCTTCCCATCGGTGATGGGATGTTACACTGGTAATGCTAGGTTTGTTAAAAATGGACAAATCAGTGGGAATGGATAACCACGAAAGGTAGATATTAAAGAGATTCAGGTGAAAAATTCTTTATCTACTGTCTCTTCTCAAGTTGTTCCTCTTGTTATATCACAGTTACGCAATATATCGGAACAACAAGTTAATATTCCAAACCCACAAGATATGAATGTCAATAATAAACCAATAAATAATATGCAAGTCACAAATGATTAAGTGATATCATAAGAAATAGTATTGCAAAGGTCTATAAGGGAGAAAAGACCAGCTATATCATATGACTATGTGGTGTATGCAATTGAGCATGAGTGTGACTTGCGTATTGATAAGGATCTAGTCTCATTTAAAGAAGCCATGAAATGTAATAATTCTGAAAAGTGGTTCAATACTATAAAAAAAGAGTTAAAATCTATGGATGATAATCAAGTCTGGGAATTAGTTGAGTTACTTGAAGGCTCAAAGCAACTGGGTTGTAAATGGGTCTCTAAGATCAAAAGGAATTAGAAAGGTAATATTGAAAGGCACAGAGCCAAACTTGTGGCCAAAGGTTATACTCAAAAGGATGTCATTGACTTTAAAGAGACCTTCTCTCTAGTTTCAAAGAAAGACTCTTTAAGGATTGTTATGGCATTAGTAGCTCATTATGATTTAGAGCTTTACCAAATGGATGTAAAGACCACTTTTCTGAATGGTGGCTTAGAAGAAGAAGTTTATATAGACCAATTAAAAGGTTTTGTGACCGTAGAAAAGGAAAATATGATGTGTAAATTAACAAAATCAATATATGGTTTGAAATAGGCTTCCCAACAATGGTATCTTAAGTACAATGATACCATTACCTTTTATGGTTTTTATAGAGAACCCCGTTGATAAGTGTATCTATATGAAGGTTAGTGGGAGCAAGTTTATTATTTTGGTACTATATGTTGACAATATTCTTTTAGCTGCTAATGATTTGGGCTTATTACATGATGTAAAGAAATTTTTGTCTAATAATTTTGAAATAAAAGATATGAGTGAGGCATCCTATGTGATTGAAATAGAAATATTCCGTGACAGGACACAAGGATTGTTAGGATTGTCTCAGAAAGGATATATCAGTAAAGTATTAGAGAGATTTAGGATACTTTTAATTCAGAAAGGGAATAAATTTAGTGAAATGCAATGTCCCAAGAATGATTTGGAACAAAAAGAAATGGAATCTATTCCTTATGCATCTATAGTTGAGAGTTTGATGTATATTCAAACTTGTACTCGGTCAGATATCAGTTTTGTTATTGGAATGTTAGGCAGATATCCCAGATTGGACCACTAGAAAGCTGCAAAGAAAGTTCTTAGGTATTTATAAGGTTCCAAGGATTACACGCTCACATATAGGAAATCATATCGTTTAGAAGAGATGGGTTATTCAGATTCAGACTATGCTGGTTGTGTAGACTCAAGGAAATCTACCTTTGGTTATCTATTCCAACTAGCAGGAGGGGTAATTTCTTGGAAGAGTGAAAAGCAGTTTGTCATTGCTACTTCCATTATGGAGGCCGAATTTGTAGCATGTTTTGAGGCCACTATTCAAGCATTGTAGTTGCAGAACTTTATCTTAAAGCTAGGTATGGTTGACAATATAGCTAGCCCGCTAAAAATTATTGTGATAATTCCGCAGTTATCTTCTTCTCTAAAAATGATAAGTATTCTAAAGGTGTTAATCACATGGATTTGAAATACTTGTCAGTCAAAGATGTAGTGCAAAAACATAAAGTGTCGATTGAGCATATTGGAACTGATCTAATGGTAGCGGATTCGTTAACTAAAGGATTGCTATCTAAAACATTTGCTAGCTATATTGAAAGGATGGGCATTATAGATAAGTCCTTTTTAACATGAGATCATGTTATGTACATACATATGTTTGGATATTTGCTACTATTATTTTGGCACTTATGAATTAAATCAATGTTATGTTTTTGCCATTTATTAGTTATCACATTATGTTGTGTACACGCATTATTTTATTTTGATGACAAATTATGTTTTAAGAAATATTAAAGTTGAGAATTACAGTGTTTCTCAATTACAGTTATTTTGAACTGAGATGATTGTGTGATACATGGAAGGAATTATGTCGTTAGATGACTTGTGACTGCCATGACCCATTATTTCAATTCATTCAAGTTTGATGGCTTAATAGATTCAATATATGGTGTACTCTTGTATTGTTGAATCATCAAGTCGTAACATGAGTCAAGTGGGAGATTGTTATATTAATTTAATAATCATAAGTGTGACTCATATAAGTGAGCCCAAAATAATTTTTATTAGACTTGTTAAAGGAAATTAGAGTCATTAGAGTTATTTAATAAAGAAACCCTTCCCTCTCCCTTTAATTTTAAGAAATGTTTATAGATATCAAAATGCATACGTTCTTGCACCATTGAAAAGAATGAAGAAAATGGCAGAATGTGACAGTTGATAAAGTTTTTCGTAAAGAAAGGATTTGCTAATAATAAGAAATTACACGAATATGGATCAAGGTTAGTATTTCCTTCTTTTTCTTTATATCACTAATTTTAGGGTTTAGAAGTGTTGAATTAACATAAATGTTCTTGAGTGAATTCTATGCTAGTAATAATGCTTAGAATATTAAAGTTTAAATCTTGTAGATTACAGAAGTCCATTTAAGAATTTTTATAAGTATCACTGCTATTCTAAAGAAATATAAATATCAAAACAATTTCTATAAAACTCAAAAATAAACTTTTTCTCAAATATGAAAGATTTATATACTAATCACACAACATATAAACTCATAACGTTTGTGTAACATTAAGATGAATATGATAAACATTACAAGAAATTTATATTGAAATAGTCTTAATCGTTTTAGTTCTTGATCCACTTACTTTATATTGTATTGATTTTATCTTAAATTATATTTACACTTTACTTTACTCATTGTATTCATCCTTTAATTTATTTAATTTATTGAATTGATTTATTTACTCAATTTGCTTTTTTATTAAAATTTATATTTCACATGCTACATAATTTTGTTATAATTAAGCTACCAATATTATCGAAAGTAAAATAGTTAATAATAATAAATTTTATTAACACCAAAATTATAAATTATAAATTAGGATGTCACTTAGGGAGGTATATATTTTATAATCTGATAACTAATGATTGGGGTAGAGTAATTATATAAAGAAAGGGGCTTGTAAAATTTCGAGCACTGCCCTGATGTAGAGGTGGGCTCTGATCTTATTTAATTTTTTTCGGTATATCCAACAAGTCAAGGGAAGTAGGCTTTTCAAAGTGATTCAAAGAATTGGGTTACCCAGCCCAAAAGACCGACAAAGATGCTGGCAACATGCGGCGTCGGTTTGTTTTTCTTTTTTGAAAAAACAAATGCAAGAATTGATACTTATATTCATGGTATAGCAAATGTAAGGGAAACAAAACAAAGTAATACGGTTTGGTACACTACTAAATGGAGCCACTGTATATACATTATGGAAATGGACAGAAATTAAAGGGATCGACTTACAATGCGAGCCTTAATGTCATAGCGGATGATAGAGACCAACCCGAACAAATCGGGCTACAATGCAAGAAGAAAGCAAAACTTTCGTGACAACAGTACAAAATGGTGATTGGTTTGTGGAGAACGCTACAGTCTAGGATATGCTGTACCAATAGAAAAAATTAGGACGCAAAAAAAATCCTCGCTGAAGAGAGACGGGTTATACCGTCAGTATGAATAGCTTCTAACCAGTTTCAGGGGGTTCAATTCCTGTTTCTGTTGAAGGAAAGTAATAAGCTGAATCACAGAGTCTTATACAACGCAAGTCTAAATTACAAGAAAGACAGTAAATATGAATGAAAGCAGATAATATAGAAGTAGAATATAGACTAGGCACTTCATCAGTCGAGATGCTGACCTTAATAAAGTATTTCACATCTTTGCTCCTTTTGATATGAGAATCTCTCCATAAGGTACCTTCTGTTCAACTTTGAGAAAATCACGAGAAGCCAGTACTGTAGCAACAAATTTATTATGGATTCAATGCCAGATTAAATTGTCGGTAAGGCTTTTTAGTTTTAGAAATAGATATTTGATTTTGGACAATAAAATCCGACAGCGTTGCTGATAAAAGAATAGTGCATTAAATTGTCTGTAAGGCTTTTTAGTTTTAGAAACAAGTGCTTGTGATTACGGCAAGTTTGATAAAAGAGTAGTGCAGCTCCTTTTCGGTTCATCCCAGCAGCTAGATTGTTGAGAGACTCTTCCTGAGGGGCTCCAGGAGTTTCAAAATGATTCTTCATCTGGCTGTTGGTATTCAAGTCCGGTTATATGTAATCAATTATAGTATAGAATAGAAACCAAAAATGAATCTAAAAGAGCCATACGTTCTGATAGAATCAGTTATCTTGTCAACGGGCTGACTAATTATTGGGTTCTGGGTTTGTGTAGGTCCAGTTTCCATCAGCACTTCTGTGAAAATGCTCAGAAAGCTTATCAGCAAAAGGAACAAATTTACAGCCCAAGCAGCTGCAACTCTGACACCAAAGTCATAAATAGGTTTCCCATTTACCTATATCAGGTGTTAGGCCGTTCTCAGACAGCCTTGATAACTTGAAATCCGGCTCAGGATGTTTCCCAAAATTTTCTTCGGCTACAGGTTCAAGGCCACTGCCATTATGACTAGAAGCTGAAAAGGGCCTTTTCTTATTGGACCTGTTAAGAAAAAGTAACCCAATTATTAGAACATTTTATACGAATCGTTCCAACGCTATAATGCTTTGAAAAGGGTCAAAATGAAATGGTCAAATCCAAGCAACATGATTCTCGCATAAATCAATTTGTCAATCCAATTCTTTTTATGTGACCCGTTTCCACAAACCGTTCTGAATTGGTTTCCGAACGCTGCGATAGAACACCGTAGCCTGATCCCAAGCTTGGGATCGATCTAACGTCATCTCCTGTGAATTTAAGGGAATTGAACTATTAACAATGTCTTCTTTACCATCTAGTTACCTTAAGATTCTCCACGTACAGTTGAAATACAAAAAGTCATTGGAAACAGATGTAACATACCGGAGTTTCCAGGTGTGACAGAATTCACTTCATTTATCCTCACGCCATTCTTAAAAAGATTGGCTTGTAGTTCCCCCATGAAGATTTCTTCGTCGTTGATAGGATATGGTCGCTGCTTCTCTACGGGGAGTGGAAAGCCCATTGCCTCAGAGCCTAATCCACGACCGAAATGTTCAAAAGCCTTCACATCAAACAACTGGTCAGGCTGCATTCATGTAGGATTTCTGCAGCAAAGAAGCTTAGTGAATTGACTTCCTTACATTTTCAATTGGATCTAGAACGGGAACTCTCTCTGGTGGTGATAAAGATGATAGTTCTGGGCGTAGATGCGAAGAATTCCTCTCTGCTCAGGGAGTACAAAACAATTAGATAACAGACATCGTCTTTTGGATAACAAATTGTAAGAAACAGTATGTATAATCTTACCAGAAGGCAAGTCGTGAGGAGGCTTTGTACTTTTTATCCAAAGCTCCATAAGAGGTGCCGGGTAATGCACTCCCCAATTTTCCATCGAAGATAAATGATCGATAAGTACAGTAGGGGGCAGGTCCAAAAGTTTAGTGACTGTCGTCGTGGACATTATGCCGCTACGTGCCTGCAGAAAAAGGATACATAATAACCTTTTCTTCACCCATCTTTCTGATTCCTTTCTAGCGACATAAGAATATTGAATCTTGACAAAAGTTAATTATGTTCTCTTACAAATCCCGCCACAGCACCTACTTCGAACAACTACGGGCAAGGTAGAGAACTTGTGACATAACAATGCATAACTACGTCGGAATCTTCTATATGTTAGAGATTAGGGACAACCTTTCTCTTTCTGCCTCTTCTTGAGGCAATGTCGGAAGCATCTTGAAGCCATGACTGATATATGTGACCTGGGATAATGGTTTGTTCATAATCCATCTTAGGGGCCTCTCTTGTTTTCCTTTTCACAGGCCTTTTTTTCTGTTGGTTCTGTCTCATCCATAGTTTTAGGTTGGTAAGCTTCATTGATGTATTACCACAACCGTACACAACGTACTTTATTAGAAAGGATAAATTACCAAAGCAGCTTCTTTACATTCATCGGACCGTTGATTGACAGCGTTTTCTCCATTCTGACCTTCATCAGCTGCAGAAGTGTTTTCTTCATTAGAAATTATCATTTATTCTTTCACCATTTTCTGTTCTGATTTACCTCAATTTCTCAAAATTGGAAAAATAAGTTGATGGGTAGAATAAGATTGGCAAGAAGAAATTTAAGTGTATACACACTAAATCAAGTAATCAACTCCTTTGTCATCTTATAAAATACGCCACGTAGTCATCGTGTGCTATGATTTGTAAAAGTTTTAGTAATTCAAATTTCCCTTAATTTAGTTGTTTTGAAAAGTTTTTATACCCATCAAATCCTATCTTTCTGTAACATCTGTCGCTATCTTTATATCTGTTACAACAATACACCAGTAGCTATAGTTATCAAAATCTCCTGAATTGTAGGAGTATACTAACATTAACAAATCAGTATTTTAGCCTAAATTAACTGAAATAGAAGTTGAGTAATGATTTAAAGACTCCTAACCTTACTTTTTGATAGAATATGTTAGGATTAATACAAAAATCAACTAAGCTTTTTTTTCTGTCTTTTCTTAAACCTTCGTTTTTCCCGTCCTACATTCCAACATTTTTTAAGTGGGATATAATGTTGCTCACCTCTTATAGTTTCATCTTTTGGCGATGGTGATAATACAAGAGTATTTGGGATCTCCACGTGATCCCCTGAAGTGAAGTTAATATGTGTCTCTTCTTCACCTTCAATATCAAATCTATTTCAACAAAGTAGTGAACAAAAGTTAAAACCCCTTATTCTCAAATAAAATAAAATAAAATAATTATTTAAAAATAGTTAAAACCCTTTATAAATCTAATATTGAGAGTTCCTTCATTCCTAGGTATGCATATTAGACGTCAAAATCACATTATGCAAACCTTGAATGAGAAACAAGGATTACTTGTACAATCAATTGAGTTGCGCCTTACTCACCGTTCGAAGCGATTGAATATATTAGTGCTGATCTGATACGAGTCAAAACGTTCGAATAAGTTGATGTTCTCCGCATCGGCTGTTTGAGTAGGAGAGATCAGTCGACATGATTCGAATATCGTTGAAAAGGTTATCGAACGAAGAAACAAGACAAACCAAGACCTCGATGAAGATTCTGAGCTAAATCATCATCTGAGAGACCATTATTAATATATGGCTCACCCACACTGTCAAGCCGCTGGACATGCAAAAACATTATGCATAGATCAGCTGAATGAGGGAAATGCGGCTTACATGTTAGCAAATTTCTCCTTAACGTTCATTCGAACTAAAAATTCAGATACAAGATGAAGGGCAATTTCATCTCTGGAAAGTCTCCATCACCCAAGCAGTTAACGAGGAACATGTGATGATTGAGCGTGGATGCTTTGACAAACAGGACAAAATTGTGCATCCTAATGCAAGTGTATGCTTCATAAGATCAAGATGGCGGAAGTATTTAGAGGATAAATCATCATAAAACCTAAGTAGGCCATTATAGGAGAAGTATTTGTCATGTGCATTGCATGTTATATGACATCATGTTCCGCTTCAAGTGGATTAGAAAAAGTCCAAATATAATATGCAAGCCATTGCAGATACGATAAGAAGGGGATGCAGAACGCGTTTAGCTATCAATTAAATTGCGCGTATAAATCTTCATGAGCTAATTGATATTAACTTTTAGTCTAGGAAATATTTCTATAAAATATAAAGATTTCTAAACTATTGTACCAAGGCAAAATAGGCTGTTTGTTGGAAGCCCATGTTGGCTGTATTTGAGATATTAAGGGACTGTTCAATGTCTCTGACATCTGCTTCCGTTTTCTCTGGCAAGGTCACGGCTTCTTTCCTACAAGCAGAATCCCATAACATTGCTTAGAAAAGCATTCACGCTCACTTAAATGGATACGGTTTTAGAAGCTATCAACCCACACAGTTAGAAACGGGGACTGACTTGGCCTGTGATTTTCCTTTGGGAAGAACAGTTGGGTCTGAAGCTGCTTTCACTTTCCAGGCTTCATTTATTTCGACCTTTCATACATTGAGTTACCAAACAATAATCAAACAGATGAAGAAGAATTAGTAGTCAGATAACCAAGAAGGAAAATTGAAAAATAACATCTCCTCTGTTAATGATCTATTGGAGATACCAGCAAACGAGTCACATCATCTGCAGAGAAACATGAGAGTGAAATATTATAAATACTTGAACCTAGAAAGAAAACTGAAATTTGAAATTTAAGTAGCAGTAAATATAAGGACTGAAAAAATTTACCATAGAACAGTTTCACCTTTCTCTCATAAACTATAACAACTCCACCTGAGAAACGGTAGTAATTGATATCATTAATACTTAGAATTCCATAACTGATTAGTAAAAGATAAGAGGACGGAGATGGGGGGAGAGAGAAAAAAAGTACCCATAAGAATTCCAGAGAGCCTAAGAGCCATCGGGACGGAAGGATTCAGAATTTGTTCGCTACAAAATTAGAGCAGAAAATTTAAATTAACGTACAAGTCATTGGAAAAAATGAAAAAAACTAGAAGTGTAACAATCCCGAAAATGGTTTACCAAACATGGATGATATTGAGCTTGTCAAGCTTTCGTCGATTGATCTTTGCGTGCATAGTTGCAGCCATCCTTGAGTTGAGATAGTAAAATCAACGTATTCAACATAAACAAATTGAATCTAATCATAAACCAAAATTTGCTTGCGAACCCATAGAAAACAAACAAAACAAGTGTTCGGTATACTTAAAAGACAAGTATAAAAAGGAAGAGAGTAATCAAATAAAATGGAAGTGAAAAACGAAAACAGAATAGTAAGTGGTAGATGATCACCAAATCTGTCCGAGAGGGGCTTTACGAGCGAGAAGCTGGTGAGAGTAGAACATTTTGGTAATAGCAGAGAAGAGAAAGGCATTCAAGCAAATGAAAGAGAAGGCCTGGAAGACAATATCAATTCGTTTTTAAGTGGAAGCATAGAGCGATAGTTTATAATCAATGCCTCTCTGTTAGTTACTTGTTACTCTTAGAACCAGCTAGGCGTGCGAAAGAACTACGCCGGTAGCATTTGAAAAAATCCTGGTCACAGTCACACGTATCAAATAAGATTATGAAACGTAGAAGCCTGTTAGTCACCAGTTGTTGACCCTGTAAAATCCCGCTGCAACGACTTGCGGTTCGTTATTTTGGTCTCAGCTTGCTTCGCACTCTTTCCCGTCTTGTTTTTACTCACTCACTCCGTGTCCAAACGGCAGCGTTTGTCCTAAACCCGGTTGATCTCACTCATTCATTGTCTCTGAATTCATGGTTCTACAGTCTCCCTTATGGCCATGGGTCCGTTCAAGTTGCTTTTGTTGGTCCTCTCTTCTTGCCCACGCTACTATTAATTGTCAAGAAGTTGTCGTTCAAAAACCGAAGTCAATTGTCGACTAAAGAAGTGCAGGCTTACAAATTTCGCAGCACAGGTTGAATTAGGAGTTATTATTTTTGAGCACCCACTTACGGATTGTATATCTTTCTTTTTAAAGGATGCGTCAGGCATTTATCGCCCTAGAATTCACATGTAATTGTCTAGTTTGTATTTATTTTTATCAAAAAATAATTACAAAAAGAAGCTAAGTTGCTTGATCGACTCGCCACGGGTTAACCAACTCGGAGACGACGGTCATCTACAAAGAGGGGCTAACCAAAAATTGACGCATGTGTGAGATCAGATGGGTTATGATCATTACGTGGGACTCAAAATGGCAATTTAGGGGCTAGAGCGGTTTACACGTAGCATGGCGTTTGATCAGATGGACGAGGTTTTGGATTTGGTTAGGTGTGCGAGATTCGCACGGGAAAATAATAATAAAAATAAATATAGCAAAAAATAAAAATAATAATTATGATAATTAGTTAAGAGAAGGAATAATTATTATTACTATTAATAATGGTTGGTTTGTTAAAAATTTTGAGAAATAAAAATTTATTAATTTTTATTCTATATCAAATTTTAATCTAGTTTAATTAATTATATTTAATTTATACACTCATTTATAATAACAGAATATTTAAAATCAAGTATATTACAATATTTTCTTTCCAATAATTCTTAAAAAATGTTTTAACATTTGCTTGCATTAACATGTCATAAGCTAAATAATGTTTTCAAAATACAATTTAATCATAATATTGTTTCGCTAAAAATGTATTAAAAATTTGTTTACATTAAATTTTAATATAATTTAATTAATTATATTTAATTATTAACAAGAGAAAAAATAATTAATTAATTATATTTAAATTATATTTAATTGCTAAAAAGAAGTGTCAATTACACTTCTTGTCCCGTCTATGACACTCTTCTCACACTTATATTTAACACTAAAATGACTTTAATTCTTTTTACAATCGCGGAATATAAAGTAATGCTCCAAATTCAGACAGAAATATTGTTTATTCAATGATAATATACTACTAAAGAACTGTTGATAGCTTCCAAATCTATCATGCATAAAGGCTGTTGCACTGGGCGGCAGGCAAGTATCGGTAGAATCAGAACCCAAAGGGCCCGTAGGGCGTAACTCAATTGATTTCGGATAAGCAGATTTGTTCCAAAGTGTAAGGTTCGAATCTCACAATTTGCAATGTGGAAGCAACATTTTTTAGCCCCTTATAAGTTTGAGGGTAGGCTCCTTGTAGGCTTGTGGGTTGCTTACCTCTCCCTTAGCGGGCCGCTGAATACCTGATTTACATCCTCCCAGTTGCTTCGTCGGATCGGAGTGTGAGGGGCCATTTGAGTCGGGCCTGCGGGTTGCTTGTTGGACCCCAAACCTGCTTTATTTATTTTGAGGTATGTTTTGAATTTTTGGAGTCTTATTAGATCAGTAATTGGATTTGAATTATGCTAAGGTT